>OY992876.1:322151141-322191141 GCA_963921405.1 Cepaea hortensis | reverse complement strand
AGGAGCAAGGTGAAAGATTTCACCAACAGATAAAAGCAACGGAAGAGAGATACCAGGACTTTGGGATACAGGCATTTATACACATAATGGCAGATTACAGTTGGACCCATTAAGCATGGCTATCCGGGCATATCACATTCCAGGAAGTCCTCGAAAAGAAGCTTTTTGTGTGCTGACTATAGATTTAAGATTTAGTGCTAAAGTTTTAATACATTTTTCGTATTTTATATGTAGGTAATAAATGCACAGCAATTACCTATAATATGAATGCAGTAAAATGCCACTGATGGCACCTAGAGCTAGACTTGTACAAAACAATTGCCCTACTGAGAAGGTCATTCTTAATTATCTAAACTGATAGAAATAATCTGATTACATGTTTGGATTCATTCATTCATTCATTCATTCATTCATTCATTCATTCATTCATTCATTCAATAGCATGTCTTTTGCTGAACCTCGCTTCCATAACAACCTTCCAGAAAACCTCTCGATCATAAGCAAGAAGTCCCGCGTCCGATTCACCCATCTGGAGATCATCCGCTACAACCTGCACCCATCTTCTCTTTGGCCTTCCTCTTCCTCTCTTCCCAGGCATGTACACCTCCATTATTGTTCTATCCAACCTTTCGTGACGTTTCAAGTAACCAACAATTTTTAATTTTCTTTGTTTTATCATCTTCAGTATTCAGCTCTTGAAGTATGGATGCATTTGTTCTTTTCTTTATCCAAGAAATTCTTAGAACTCGTCTATAACATTTATATTGAAAGGAATTTATGCGCTGTTCAGCTTGTTTAGTAAGTGTCCAGGTCTTACAGGTGTATGTTGCAATAATAAAGATACATGCCCTTAAAAATCTAATTTTTGTAGTTCTATCTGTCCCTCTCCACAATTTATTCAGTTGTTTTAGATTTTGAAGAATAATAGATATTCGTCTTTTGACTTCTTTCATTGTGTCACCATTGGTGGTAATCAATGACCCAAGATATTCGAAATGGTACACAACCTCAAATTTTACTTCATTAACATATATTTCTTTCTCCATAGTAGTTTTATCTGTATGCATTATCTGTGTTTTTGATATGTTAAGATATAAGTTGTGATTTTCACTATTCAATTGAGTTGAGGCTATTAGGTTTTCTATACCATTCTTTGTTGTGAATAGCAATAGTGTATCATCAGCATATCGAATTTCTGTTATGTCATGACCACCGAAATTTAGGGCATCATATAGCTCCCTGTTTATATCGTCTCTTAAATTTCTCATTATATTTTCGGCGTACAGGTTAAACAAACAGGGGGACAGCACAATGCGCTGACGGACTCCTTGCTTGATGACAAACCAATCGGATGTCTCGCCATCTATTCTAACCGCTGCTTGATGGGCTAGATAGTGAATTATTGAATCACGTCAATTTCTTCTTCCATTTCTTACGACGTCTTTCTATTATGATTTTTAGTAGAATTTAACTTGCAAAACTGAACACGGCAACAGTTCTATAATTGGTGCATAATTTAAGGTTGTCCTCTTTGGTATTGGAATGAAGATAGCTCTCTTCCAATCTTTTGACCATATATCATATTTCCATATCTTTTTACATAATGCATGATATATGTGTATGCTTTCTTCTCATCCCGCTTTAATTAGTTCAGCTTGTATCTCATCACATCCAGGTGATTTACATTCTTCAGGTTCTTTATTGCAGTGCAATTTCATATAATGAGGGTTCAGGTTCTGTCTCTGCTGTCATTGGTTCATGTATCTCCTCACTGTCATTCATGTCATACATTCCACTGTATTATTCCTGCCATCTTTCTAGAATCTATCTAGATTCTGTTAAGGTATTTCCCAACTTGTTAAAGATAACATTTAACTGAGGTTGAACATTTCCTGTCAATAACTTCATTTCTTTGAACATTTCTTAATCTCTTCCAGTCTTATAATAATGCTCCATTCCGGTACAGCAATCTTGTATATATTGGGTTTTGTAATTTCTTGTGTTCTTTCTTATTTCTCGAGTTAAACATTTATACTTCATCGTTGCTTTTGATGGGAATTAAATCTTTGGCTGCAGTTATCAAGATATCTCTAGCTTGTACTGCCAATTCATCAGGTGTCAATTCCTCTTGTATAGACATCAAGACCCCAAAATGATTCTTCACTTCTACGTTATATGCATCTGGTATTTTTTTTTTTTTAAATCAAAGCGAAGTGGCCTTGGTCCTCGGTTAAGCTTTTTGAGTTTTACTTTCACATCTGCTTCTAATAACTGATTATTTGTATCACAGTCGGCACTTCGTAAGATTTTTTCCTATGTTATGCTTGATCTCCGTCTTCTTTGTATTAAAATATAATCTATCTGATTGTTTTGTTTTTGTTTTTGGTTTTTGTAATACTGTTCGGGACTTCCAAGTGAAGAGTCTTCTTGGGTGTTGTTTAAAAGGTTTGTTGGCTATCGTTTATTCATTTTCTGTGCAAAATTCGATTAATTTGTCACCTGCATCATTTCTATTTCCCAATCCAAATTTTCCTAAAACTTGTCTGTCATGTTCAACTCTTCTTGTACCCACTTTTCCATTACTATCTCCCATTATTATTGTTGAGTCATTATGACCAATCTTATGTAATGTGTCTTGCAGAGTGCTGTAAAAATCTTAAATTTCGGCTTCCTCTGCTATTGAAGTAGGTGCATAAATCTGTATGAGAGTTGTGTGTGTTTATTATTGTTATTATTATTATTATTATTATTATTATTATTATTATTATTATTATTATTATTATTATTATTATATTTTATGGCATTTAAGTCTGATAGTGAGGATCCTATCACTAACCGGGTTACATCCAATTAAAGCTTTTGCAGTTATTTTATACAAACAAAATGCCACACTGCTCTGGCCTCCGACGTCTCTACCAGAATATATGAACAGACATCCATTTTCAGTTGTAAAATTACTCTTGTCTGTCCAGCGATGTTCACTAATTCATAAAATGTTAATATTTAACCTCTCAATCTCATCACATACTATCTTAAGCTTTCCCTCATACGACTTCTCACATTCCACGTTCCTAGTCTCACTCTCTTTCTTAGTCTGACACATGGGATTTCCTTGTTAACACGGTCGGGATTAGCTCCGTCATCACGATTACTAGTAGTGGCCCCTGTATCATTGATCTGCCTAACCTGAGGGGGGGGGGGGGGGGTGTCTTACCACCAGATCTCTTTCTTATTAGGTTTTCTATCATGGTTGTTAAAGATTCTTGGCAAGGATTGCAGAAGGTAATTTGCCGTGCTTTCCTTCTGGGAAGTAACTGTGCTAGTCGGTGGCCATAGCCATTGTCTCTGCTGATGAGATCATCTGTCTATTGCTGCTTAGTGCAGACCATAACCAACAACAATCTGTCGGCTGCTCTCACACTCCATCCACCACCTGCTTGCATGGCTTCACGTAACCCTGATGGGGGAGTGGGGGGGGGGGAGGTTAAATGGGTACTCCACCGTACCCCAGGGTGTCCCGTAGACTAACGAAGGAAAGGAGGCGTCTTATATCTCCTTTGTAGGGAATACCTTTACACCGCTAAACGGTTTGTTTGTTTTTTGGTTTTTTTTTTTTTTAATCCGAGATACAAAATTACCCCAAAACACCTATACGATTTAAGACACCAAAATGTGTATACACCAGTGTAATCAATGAGAAGATATACTAAACAAATGTGATTATAATTCTAATTTATCCACAGATTTGACAAGAATCAATCAACCATGAAGCGTACCAACTACATAATGGTGGTCAGTCTGGCCATTCTGTCTCAGTTGTGCCTTATCCAGTGTCATCATAATACCTGCGTGGAGGTGGCTGTGGCATACGCGACATGCCTGCAAAGGACCCCATGGCTCCCGCTACTAATATGTGCACCACACAAACTACTGTTCTTACAGGTCTGCCTCGATCCTCTCTGTATACAACTTATTCTTGACTTAGATATCCTCTGCAATATCTTGAGCCTGCCAGGCTGTAATAATCTAATAACACAAATCACCGACAGATGTTGATATGTAGTCAATATTTAATGTTGTCTTGTCCCAGACAAGAACAGCCCTAGTTATCCTTTCTTTGCAGAGTCAACTCAGGTCATTTATGCCTGAGACAGTATCAATAATAACATAAATTCCTACCATTTATGTCTGAGAGAGTATTAATTAACAACATCAGTTTGAGAATATCAATTAACAACATCAATTTTTCTGATTTATGCCTGTGACAGTATCAACAATAACATCAATTTGTGTCATTTATATCTGAGACAGTATCAATAATAACACCAATTCCTATAATTTATGTCTGAGACAGTTTCAATAATAACATTGATTTGTGTTATTTATGTCTGAGACAATATCCATAATAACATCAATTTGTGTCATTTATGCCTGAGACAGTATCAATAATAACATCAATTTGTGTTATTTATGTCTGAAACAGTGTCAATAATAACATCAATATGTGTCATTTATGTCTGAGACAGTATCAATAACAACATCAATTTGTGTCAATTATGTCTGAGACAGTATCAATAATAACATCAATTTGTGTCAATTATGTCTGAGACAGTATCAATAATAACATCACTTTGTGTCATTTATGTCTGAGACAGTATCAATAATAGCATCAATTTGTGTTATTTATGTCTGAAACAGTATCAATAATAACATCAATATGTGTCATTTATGTCTGAGACAGTATCAATAATAACATCAACTCAGCAGATATTTACATGATGTTATGTGTGGACTCTAGTCGCACGGCCTACCTATAATTAAATGAAGCCAACAATAAACAATCATCAAGCAAATTTATTTGAATTTTTGTTATACGAGTAATTGAAATTGTGATGTATTGTTTAATGTCATGTTAATGTAATAGTCTACAACACTGTGATGTCAGTGATTGATTAATGTGACAGTCTACAACACCGTGATGTCAGTGATTGTTTAATGTGACAGTCTACAACATAGTGATGTCAGCGATTGTTTAATGTGACAGTCTACAACATAGTGATGTCAGTGATTGTTTAATGCGACAGTCTACAACATAGTGAAGTCAGTGATTGTTTAATGTGACAGTCTACAACATAGTGAAGTCAGTGATTGTTTAATGTGACAGTCTACAACATAGTGATATCAGTGATTATTTAATGTGACAGTCTACAACAGAGTGATGTCAATGATTGTTTAATATGACAGTCTACAACATAGTGATGTCAGTGGGTGTTTAATGTGACAGTCTACAACATAGTGAAGTCAGTGATTGTTTAATGTGACAGTCTACAACATAGTGAAGTCAGTGATTGTTTAATGTGACAGTCTACAGCATAGTGAAGTCAGTGATTGTTTAATGTGACAGTCTACAACATAGTGATGTCAGTGATTGTTTATTGTGACAGTCTACAACATAGTGATGTCAGTGATTGTTTAATGCCATGTTAATGTAACAGACTACAACACTGGCATGTCAGTGATTGTTTAATGTCATATATTATGACAGTCTACAACATTGCGATGTCAGTTTGCACAATCAAACTTGATTATACCCTTCATGCCTGTGTGGAACGATATTACAATGGACAGAAGAGTTGGTGGGCAGCCAATCTGCTTTAGTGCCTTGAACAGACCCTCTCAGCTAACCAAATCAAATGCCTGTGAGGTCGATGAAGGCAATAAACAGTGGCTGATTTTGGCATTTTTCTTGCATTTGTCGCAATGAGAATATCATATCAATGGTAGATCGGTTCTGTCGAAAGCCACACTGTGATTTGGGTAAGATGTGATCTTCCAGAACTTGAAGTCTGCGCAGAACAATTCTGGCAAATACTTTCCCAACAATACGCAGAAGTGAGATACCCCTTGTCCTTGTACAGTGTTATTTTACAGTGTGTAAAGTTATGTTAGTGTTACATACTACAACAACGAGATTTCTAAAACCTACGAAGAACACGTGACCAACCGACGACCTTTCCCTGTCAGGACGCACCTGTTTGCCGTGTCACCACCTGGTCATATCCTAACACATCATCATCATGTGCCATGCCGATAAGCTTGGGTGGTCATGTTATGCTATCTTACATGATCACCGGAGCCGTGGATCAGCTGTGTTTTCTTGTCTCGACCATGCCATGTGGTCAAGCCATGCAGATATTTACTTCTCTGCCTTCTCCTTGTTTTCATCCCCTCAATCTTGCCAATTGTCACCAAGTTCTCCAGTGTATTTCTTCTCATACCGCGCCCAAATAATTCTGACTGTCAAAGTCTAATTTCTCTAATCAGTTTACGGTTTTCATTTGCCTCTTATAGGACTTTCTCGTTGGGTTTTCTGTCTGTCCATGGAATTCTTTGCATTTTCCCCAGAAACCATATCTCCTCTGCCATCAGATGTTTCTCATCTTGTCTGCTCAGTGTCCACGTTCTTCATCGATACAGCAGTAAATAGTCCACGTTCTACAACTATACAACAGTGCATTGTCCACTGTCCACATCGATACAACAATATATTGTCCACGTCTCACATCCATACAACAGTATATTGTCCACTTTCCACATCCATAAAACATTACATTGTCCACGTCTCAAATCCATACAACATGTCGTGGATTTCCTTTATTGTGTTGTCCCTGGAGTGAGGGGAATCAACTCCCACATTATTTTTACCCCCACCCCATTCCTTGGCAATTTCATTGACAACCTCCTTGGAAGTCACTTGACATGCCGCGAAGTGAGGGCTCTTAGCCTTCGATTTGCAGTCCCTCGTATTGTGAGAAGGTGACTTACAAATCGAGCACCACTTCTCCGACCATGGTCGTTTTGGTGTAGAGCTCGAGGTGCTCTTGCTTCCCTCCATCGTCTTCTCTAAACTCTCCTCTGACGTTTTTACATAAGGTTCCCCCTTCTTGGTTCCTGAGTTTTTGTATTTCTTCCTGTCATGTTTGTCCTGACCTTCTGGTGTTGGTGTAAAGATTTTCTCCCGCCTCCCCATGTACCTCGACGAACCGTTCTGCCAATTTCGTCACGATGTCAATACGTTCCGCCCCTTGTTCTCCCAGGAATGTCCTGAGAGGTTTCGACATTTGCTTCCGCAACTGGTCGACTACCATGAGCTCTTCCAGAGTCTCATAGTCATGCGCGAATCCAGCCAAATCTATCCACTTATGGAGATAGGATTTCAGACGCAGACTGTAGGCGGCAAACAACTCTCCCGGTTCTCGTTTCGCTGCTCGAAATTTTTTCCGGTAGGTATGTGATGTAACTTTGAACCGTTTCAGCAGAGCCGTTTTCAATTCGTCGTAATTGTTCTCGTGTCCTGGCGGCAGGCGAGAATAAACCTCGTAACCGGTCCCGCGTAATCCCCGGGACAGCATAAGACACCATTTGTCACGATCCAGCCCCATAGCAACTGACATGGCCTCAAAGCGTTGTATGTACTGGTCGATCTTCTCTTTGTCTTCTTCGTAGATCGCTAGAGGGAACTTCATAGCATGGTAACTATGTCCACCTACTGGGGTTGAGCCTGGGATGGAGGAGCCTCCCACTGCTCCCTCAGTTTTCCCACTAGATTGTCTCTTAAGCTCGAGTTCCCGCATTCGATACTCGTGCTCCCTTTCCTTAGCTTCTTTTTCAGCTTCCCGTTGCCTAGCAGCTTGCTCAAATTCAAGTTTCTTAGCTACTTGCTCAACTTCAAGTTTTTTAGCTGCTTGCTCAGCTTCAAGTTCCAGCCTTCTAGTGGCTTGCTCAGAATCAGGTTTCCTAGCTGCCTGCTCAGCTTCAAGTTTCTTAGCTGCTTGCTCAGCTTCCAGTTTCCTAGCTGCTTGTTCTAACTCCATCCTTCTCAATTCCAACTCGGCCTTCCGATCTTCCCTTTCTGCTTGACGAAATTCCCTCTCCACCTCCTGTATGTAATCTGTTAGTGCAGAACCCGACAAGCCCATTTCTTCCCCCCTTGCCCTTAGTTCTGCCATGGTTAGTTTAGGCGAGGCCATATTTCATAGAGGTAAGTCAGCAGGTTGAGTGCTAATTATCTCCTAAAACCAAATATATAGATATACACTAATTAAATTGTATCTATATATTTAACACCACACAACACAACACAACACAATCACTCAGTGAGAAGAGTAGAATTTAGGACCAAAGACCTATGCACACGTGTGAAGTGTGAACAGGCAAGATTTGTGTCTTAACTCCTATCCACATTCACCCTAGCTGGATCCTCACTAATATGATATCACCGTCCTGTATCAGGGAATCCCGTGTCGAGAAATCCCGTGTCAAAGGACCCCGTTGTCTAAAAATCCCGTTGTCAAAAGATCTCCTTGTTGAGAGATCCCTGTCAAAAGATCCCGCTGTCGAGAGATCGCTGTCAAAAGAACCCGCTTCGAGAGATCTCTGTCAAAAGATCCCGGACGAGCCCCCAGTAATGTCGTGGATTTCCTTTATTGTGTTGTCCCTGGAGTGAGGGGAATCAACAACACCCACATTATTTTTAACCCTATATCATTATTCTGGAGAATCCACCAGATTCCGTCCACAACACTCCTTCAGTCAATGGATACCTCTTTCTCTCTCTCTCTCTCTCTCTCTCTGTCTCTCTCTCTCTCTCTCTCTCACCCCTGGATCATGCCCCCTCTCACACTTCCCCAAGACAACATACTAAACAACTCTAGCTTCTGAAACTAATAACACATTAATTTAATGAAGAAAAGTGTATGTATGTGAGAAGTGTATGTGTAGAATGTATGTCGTATACTCTAGTGTGTCTGCAGAATCAGACCGAACAGCTTAGGAGCTAGGTCCTATCATCCCGGTAAGGACTACAACACATCATTAGAGTCAGCACAAAATGACCTCACCAAACAATGTGTCCCTCCTGCTAGATGTTGACTATCTCCAGTAGCTTTTGATAACCACGATACATGGTCACCAATCTCAGATATAGTTCGGTACTGATCCCAAATTGATCATACACAATGTTCCCTAAATGTCCTTAGAGTCGGAGACTTCACAATCTCTGCATCGTGAAAACATGGAACACTGTCCCTTGAAATAACATTATTCCCTTCTAAACAATGTCCTACAGTTTTCACCCTTACACAGTTATTGTACATAGTCTCATAGGAATATACTAATTTCCTAAATACTCCCTATTGTTCTTTTCCCATATGATGTGGAAAAACAAATACTATTGTTCTGTTCACAAGTGATGAGGGAACAACTACTATTGTTCTGTTCGCATGTGGTGTGAAAACACAATCATTATCGTTAAGAAGTCCTCCTGTCGGATACTTATATGTATCGGCTCAACAGAGCCCTGTTTCTTCATACCCTTTTTATTATAGGTCCCGTGCAAAGGCCACTGAATACATCTTCCTGCACTAGTTTATCCATGATCTGAAAGTTGTGATGTTTCAATTGGTTTTCTTGACAACCTGAGTGAACCTGTGAAAGAGAGAGAACACACACCTGGTGAGAGCAATCGAACACTGATCCCTATAGATGAGTGTAGGCCGATGGCCTCACTCAGATATATACAGTGAACCAAGCTCTGCCATGGGACAGACGAGCTCATCACATCGGTCCGAATCAGGGTAAGACAAGGAAAGACCAAATGTAAAGTGCAGAACCCCAGTAGACCCCATACTGGAAGATCCCACCATTGGACATTTCCCCTATCCCCAAACCATCCTCAATCCTTCTAAATATCATCCCACTTCACCATTTCCAACCAGCTGAGCTAATTGACGTCTTACACTAGTTAATTTTAACAATGCGACTTCCTACTGTCGCCGACACTCCTTGAACACCTAACCACAACGCAACAACACTATGTTAAAGTCCTACACTCTATTTATCACTAGACTGTTCCACATTATTTACATCTAAAGGCTATCCCTAAATACCTTATGAAATCCCAGCTCAATCCTGAATCGAATCTTCACTTTGCATGAAAGACACATGTTTCACAACATTAATTGATGCCGAACACACGAGATTCTTTTCAATATTAGAACCGAGCCAGCTAACACTTCAGTCTAGTTAAATCACATTCTTCACACTGGCGGCACAAGTTTGTTTTCATACAGCCTGGGATTGTCCTAGTGACGTCATTCTATGTCAACAACAGGTGTCCCCAGGGGCATACAATCCGTCCATAACTTCACCAGAAGAGTTGTCTCTCTTCTTACAACTAACGCACCCGTCTTTCCTTTCAACTTGCGATTCGACAAAACAACAGGCCGACATATTTTCCCATTTCCTAGGGAATTCTCAAAGACTGGCGGTTTCCTTTGATCCGCCGTGAGTGTGTCCCCACTGGTAACAAACAATTGCAGCTGTGAATACAATTGTCTCTGTTATTTTATCATCTTATCGTTCATTACAGTGGTTCCGTGACACAACATTGTTCAGGTCTCACATCCATATAATAGTACAGTATCCACGATTAATATCCAAACCACTACACCAAGCAATCAATCAACAAACCACTACACCAAGCAATCAATCAACAAACCACTACACCAACCAATCAACCAACAAACCACTACACCAAGCAATCAACCAACAAACCACTACACCAAGCAATTAACCAACAAACTACTATACCAACCAATCAACCAACAAACCACTACACCAACCAATCAACAAACAAACCACTACACCAACCAATCAACCAACAAACCACTACACCAACCAATCAACCAACAAACCACTACACCAACCAATCAACAAACAAACCACTACACCAACCAATCAACCAACAAACCACTACACCAACCAATCAACCAACAAACCACTACACCAACCAATCAACCAACAAACCACTACACCAACCAATCAACCAACAAACCACTACACCAACCAATCAACCAACTAACCACTACTCCAACCAATCAACCAACAAACCACTACACCATCAAATCAACCAACAAACCACTGCACTAAACAATCATCCAACAAACCACTAAACCATCCAATTAACCAACAAACCACTGCACCAAACAATCAATCAACAAACCACTACACCAAGCAATCAACAAACAAACCACTACACCAACTAATCAACCAACAAACCACTACACCATCCAATAAACCAAGAAACCACTACGCCAAACAATAAACAAACAAACCACTACACATTTAACACAACCTTTAATCACTGTTACCTGTACAGTACAACTCTATCATAACACCGTTGCCTCTCTTTGCCTCGCAGAGGTCTGTGCAGACTTTCTGACCTGTCGACTGCCGTTTGGGACTATCATTTTGTCTGAGAGGTTACAGGGCTGTAAACATTCATTTTAATATTACATTTGGTTGCCATGTCAGCTACGCGATCACATAAAATGTAACATAATTGCAACATATGGTACGCTAACTACTGAACGTAAAACTTGCCAAGACATCAACAGCAGCTGAAAAATGCTGGTGCTGGCTGCAATGTCATGTAGAGGATATTTTAAAAAAATAATGCATATCCTTTACAGGACATCGCTGTCAACACCAGCATCTTTCAGCTGTATGTTGATTTCTTGGCAAGATTACGCTCAGTAGTTTGCCATTGCTTTCTGAGCGACCGGCTCACATACCCCGTAAGTTACCGATGCGATTCGAACCACTGCTGATTCTCACCGTCATCACGTCACAGACGAGAGTATACGAGATTACGGAGAAAAGTCATAACCTCTAAGCCACGAAGCCGGCTATGTAAAGGATATGCAAAAAGAAAAAAAAAAACATATGGTACACAACTCGTGTCTGGCTGTGCCAATTCTGACTCCCAAGTCTCTCTAGAACAGTGGTTCTAATCCCTTTTTGGCCGATGCACCACTTCACCATATGTTCAGAATGTCATTCCCCCCCCCCCCATTTTCGGATTTCGTCCCTATAAATTTCCCTTCACCCCCGCCCCTACATTGTATATGTTAAAATGGAAGCTGAATTTAATAACACATACCAGAACAAGTCTAGACGTCTACATAAAACGTGATTTGCGGGTCTACTTACGTTATAAAACGAATTTCATAAGGGCGAGAAGTACAGAAGTATGGAGGAAAAAACAATATCAAGTAATCGGTTCTTGTATAACGCGATCTTGGAATAATCTAACCCCCCACCCCCACCCCTCCCCCCGGAAACCCTAAATCCGCACCCCCGTCCCCTGGGGGGGGGGGGGGCAGACTTGAACACGAGAGGACATCTCCGGAGTGCAAGAAGGATACCTCAACAGAAAACTGGCTAACAGACTGGCGCCTTGTCGTCTTGATAGAGGATGGTTTGTAAAATGGAGTTATACCTCTTCGTAGCACATAGTCTGGGCTGAATTTAGAGACTATGTGTTGTCCACACAGCAAGATCCCCCCCTCTCTCTCTCTCTCTCTCTCTCTCTCTCTCTCTCTCTCTCTCTCTCTCTCTCTCTCTCTCTAGGCATGCCTAGTTTACTCCAGAGGAAAGGTGACACCAATATATCTAGAACAAGACAAGCTGCAGAAGCTGCCGGATCAGCAAAACAATGATCAAACTTTCCGCCTGCTGAGCTTCGATCCTAGACCAGTTGCCGACCAAGGCTTAAAGCTGGGTTTAGTCTTGAGATTTTATTTCCATTCAATGGGATCAGACTCGTACTCTCCCATTTTCACTCCTCCGCCTTAAGCCTTTGGCACAATGTGGGGCGTTGTGTAATGAGCGCCGCGCAACATTCAGCGCTAACAGAAAGCAGTTAGAACCGTCTACTGTCATACGGAAGCTGAGTCATATCTGACTAAGACCTGGCTATAACATATGTTATCACAGTTTTGTAAATTACACACGTTAAAGTATGAAACACTTGCTACATGCATTTACTACATCGGGAGTCTACGTGGCGAAGTGCTCAAGCCGTCTGCCTAGTGCTCAGAAGGTTGGAGGTTCGATTCCTGGCTACGTCTTTGGATTCACGAGTGCATTTTTCTCGGAGACTCCTGGGGGTCGTCGCCGGAGCTACTTAGTTCGTGCTTTGTGCGACGCTTTCGATAGGCTGTCCTGCCGAAAGACTAAGTCATACGGGATAAAACCAGGGGCAATGAAGTTGATCCTCTCGACTTTTAAGACTTTATGACTGCATGCAAACAGCCGCTGCAGGCTAGTAGCTCGACTCTCGCCTCCGTAACCAACGGTCAGGGTTCGATCCCTCTTGGGGGAGGGGGGATTCGAGTTATTGTGTAATCGACCTCACTCACAGGTCGACCAGGCCAATAATTTGCACCAGTTAATATCTCGGGGAGCAAATGCGACCGACTTGATACTGACACATCAGCCACTAGTGCCGGTTGGTCTATACAAATGCGTGCCTAGCACACAGCGTGCACTGAGGCGTGTGAAAGGACCTTTACTTTTACAGACTTACAATGATCCAGTGATAACAGAAACAATGATTAATTACAACATTTATAAAAGAAACAGTGATACATGCAACGGTGATAAATGAAACAGTCATAAAAGAAACAGGTATAAATGAAACAGTAATAAAAGAAACAGTCATCCATTAAACAGTGATAAATGAAACAGTGATAAAAGAAACAGTGATGAAAGAAACAGTGATATATGAAATAGTGATACATGAAACAGTGATAAATGAAACACTGATAAGTGAAACAGTAATAAATGAAGCAATGATGAATGAAACAATGATTAAAGAAACGGTGATAAAGGAAGCAGTGATAAAAGAAACAGTGATACATGAAACAGTGACAAAAGAAATGGTAATAATATGGATATGCAGTGCTACCTTATATAGTGCTACCTTGTGTAGTAGCACCTTGTGGAGTGCTACCTTCTATAGTGTCACTTTATGCCGGATCACCTTATGTAGTGCTACCTTATATAGGGCTACCTTATATAGTGCCACCTAATTTAGTGCTACTTTATGTGGTGCTACCTTATGTAGTGCAACCTTATGCAGTGCTACCTTGTGTAGTTCTGCCTTGTGTAGTGCTACCACAATACACCACAATATACTACAGTATTGTATAATATATCACAATATACTACATAAACCACAGTATGCCGCTGTATAGGACAATACACCACAATATACGTCACTATACATCAGTATATCATAATATACCACACTATAGCACACTATACAGCACAATATAAAAATAAAGCACACTATACAACTATATATTACAATATATTACATTGTACACCATATATCACAATATATCAGATTATATCACAGTATAGCAGGTTGCACAACACTCTCTCATTGGCACCTTGCCGTCTTGACAGGCGATAGTTTGTGCTTCAAAAAGGCATAATAACTTTTACCCATGGCGGTAGCGAATGTGACTGATAAGGCCGATTCTCACTGTAAATGTTCGGTCACAGTGGGTGCATGTGAACATGTGATCATTTCCACCATCATGCACCATCTTACGTCTCACACGCTCGGTGTGTGGCTTATCTGCAATAATTTTCTCCTTTGTCTTTACTCCATTTCTGATGTTTGCACTCCATGCAACACGTTCAGCGGCAACTTGCTCCCAGTGTGCATTATCAATGCCTGTATAAATCATGTCCCGTTTACGCACATCTTTGTATCGTAGTAGAGGCCGACCCTGAGATCTCTTACCCATCTATAATTCACCAAAAAAGATGTCCTTTGGTAATCTACCATCATCCATCCTCCTAAGATGGCCTACCCATCTAAGTCTACGAAGACTGAGCATGGAATAAACTGTCACACAACCTGATCTTTCCAATACTTCAGTATTTGTGATTTTGTCTTGCCACTTAATACCAAGAATTCTTCGCAGACACCGCATATGAAAGCTGTTTAAACGTTTCTCTTGGTGTGAGTAAGTTGTCCAGGTTTCACTGCCATAAAGAAGAGTACTAAGGACACAGGCTTGATAGACAAGAACTTTTGTTTTGGCAGTAAGCTTCCTGTTCTCCCAGACTATTTTTCTTAATCTGTTCATTGTTGTTGCTGCCTTACCAATCCGGATGTTGACTTCCTGATCTAGGGATACTTTGCTATTTACCACTAATCCTAGATATGTAAAATGGTCTACCATCTCTAGTTCGGCGTCGTCAATAAAGATTGATGGTACCCCATGTGCACCTTGTGACATAATCTGTGTCTTCTTTTTGCTAATTGTTAAACCAAATTCAGAACAAGCATTGGAGACTGCAGACAGAAGACATTGTAATTCTTCCTCAGAGTGGGTCGAAACTGCAGCATCATCTGCAAAAAGCAAATCTCTGATCATTAGCCTCCTAATTTCGGTCTTAGCCTTCAAACTCCAAATCCAGTAACTAATTCAGGATAATGCTCGCCCGGGTGATGTGATTACCTACACAGATGGTTCGCTGTTGAGAGGTAGGAGAAGTGCCTGGGATTCTTAGCGAAAGCTAATGGTCGACGTTTGGTGCAGGAGAGCCTGGCGTATGATACCACAACATCTAGCTTAAGAATGGAGGTGGAGGCGGTCAGTGCAGCTTTCCGTTGGACGGAGAACACAATACATACACACATCGTGATTGTAACTGACTCAGAAAGCATGCTGAGGAGGGTGAAGACTGGCAGGCTTCGTGCAGAGTGGCTTGCTTTGCTTCGGAGGTAACGAGTAGCAAGCATCACCTGGATCTTTGCTCCGGGGCATTCCGGTGTGCTGGGGAATGAACAGGCGGACAGATTGGCTGGCTCGGCAAAACATGGTAGAGTATTGATGCATGACAAGGTAGACGTGTTTGCGACCTTGTGGGAGCATATGTACACCTCGGAGGAGCAAATGGATCACCATAATCTGGCAAGAATGAGGCAGCGAGGAGTGACGAGGGGATCTGGCTGACGCTAGACACTCAGAGGAAAGGCGAGACGGACATATAATCAGATTGCTACTGGAACTATTGGTGTTGGAACTCTTCGCTGGCTTCTGAGGAATGGGAAGGAGCGCTTATGGGAATGCCCCGAATGCTGTGATGTCGGTTCCTAAATCAATCAATCAATCAATCAATCTCTGAGCATTGTAGAGGCCGCCATCTGAGCACTGAGTGAATGTATATACGTATATATATATATGAGTGAGCGGGAGAGTGAATGAGTGAGCGGGAGAGTGAATGAGTGAGCGTGAGAGCGAATGAGTGAGCGGGAGAGTGAATGAGTGAGAGTGTCTGTGTGAGTGAATGAGTGAGAGTGAATGAGTGAGAGTGAATGAGTGAGCGTGAGAGTGAATGAGTGAGCGTGAGAGTGAATGAGTGAGCGGGAGAGTGAATGAGTGAGCGGGAGAGTGAATGAGTGAGCGGGAGAGTGAATGAGTGAGCGGGAGAGTGAATGAGTGAGCATGAGAGTGAGCGGGAGAGTAAATTATTGAGCGGGAGAGTGAATGAGTGAGCGTGAGAGTGAATGAGTGAGCGTGAGAGTGAATGAGTGAGAGTGAATGAGTGAGCGTGAGAAGGAATGAGTGAGCGTGAGAGTGAATGAGTGAGCGTGAGAGTGAATCAGTGAGCGGGAGAGTGAATGATTGAGCGTGAGAGCGAATGAGTGAGCGTGAGAGTAAATGAGTGAGTGTGAGAGTGAATGAGTGAGCGGCAGAGTGAATGATTGAGCGGGACAGTGAATGAGTGAGCGTGAGAGTGAATGAGCGAGCGTGAGAGTGAATGAGTGAGAGTGAATGATTGAACGGGAGAGTGAATGAGTGAGCGGGAGAGTGAATGAGTGAGCGGGAGAGTGAATGAGTGAGCGGGAGAGACAGAATGAGTGAGCGTGAGAGTGAATGAGTGAGCGGGAGAGTAAATGAGTGAGCGGGAGAGTAAATGAGTGAGCGGGAGAATGAATGAGTGAGCGGAAGAGTGAATGATTGAGCGTGAGAGTGAATGAGTGAGCGTGAGAGTGAATGAGTGAGCGGGAGAGTGAATGAGTGAGCGGGAGAGTGAATGAGTGAGCGTGAGAGTGAATGAGTGAGCGGGAGAGTGAATGAGTGAGCGGGAGAGTGAATGAGTGAGCGGGAGAGTGAATGAGTGAGCGTGAGAGTGAATGAGTGAGCGTGAGAGTGAATGAGTGAGCGGGAGAGTGAATTAGTGAGAGTGAGAGTGAATGAGAGAGAAAGAGAGTGTGTGTGTGTGTGAGAGCATACGCATGCGTGTGAGTGTGTGTATATGAAAGAATACAGAGAGAGAGAGAGAGAGAGAAAGAGTGTGAGAGAGAGAGAGAGAGAGCTGAGCAGATGCATGTCATGTAACACGCATGTTATGTAACACGCGAATCCATATGTTTGTGTATTCTCATCTGTCATACTATAAGTTAAATACCATTTGATTTTATCATGTATAATCTAAACTTATGTTCATTACTATAGTTTGAGTGAGAGAGTGAGTTAGTGTGAATGAGAGACAGAATGAGTGAGCGTGAGAGTGAATGAGTGAGCGTGAGAGTGAATGAGTGAGCGTGAGAGTGAATGAGTGAGCGTGAGAGTGAATGAGTGAGCGTGAATGAGTGAGCGGGAGAGTGAATGATTGAGCGTGAGTGAATGAGTGAGCGGGAGAGTGAATGAGTGAGAGTGAATGAGTGAGCGGGAGAGTGAATGAGTGAGCGTGAGAGTGAATGAGTGAGCGTGAGGGTGAATGAGTGAGCGGGAGAGTGAATGAGTGAGCGTGAGAGCGAATGAGTGAGCGTGAGAGCGAATGAGTGAGCGTGAGAGTGAATGAGTGAGAGTGTCTGTGTGTGGGAGTGAATGAGTGAGCGTGAGAGTGAATGAGTGAGCGTGAGAGTGAATGAGTGAGCGGGAGAGTGAATGAGTGAGAGTGAATGAGTGAGCGGGAGAGTGAATGATTGAGCGTGAGAGTGAATGAGTGAGCGGGAGAGTGAATGAGTGAGGGTGAATGAGTGAGCGGGCGAGTGAATGAGTGAGCGTGAGAGTGAATGAGTGAGCGTGAGAGTGAATGAGTGAGAGTGAATGAGTGAGCGTGAGAGTGAATGAGTGAGCGGGAGAGTGAATGAGTGAGCGGGAGAGTGAATGAGTGAGCGGGAGAGTGAATGAGTGAGAGTGAATGAGTGAGCGGGAGAGTGAATGAGTGAGTGGGAGAGTGAATGAGTGAGAGTGAATGAGTGAGCGTGAGAAGGAATGAGTGAGCGGGAGAGTGAATGAGTGAGCGGGAGAGTGAATGAGTGAGCGGGAGAGTGAATGAGTGAGCGGAAGAGTGAATGAGTGAGCCGGAGAGTGAATTAGTGAGAGTGAATGAGTGAGCGGGAGAGTGAATGATTGAGCGGGAGAGTGAATGAGTGAGCGGGAGAGTGAATGAGTGAGCGTGAGAGTGAATGAGTGAGTGTGAGAGTGAATGAGTGAGCGTGAGAGTGATTGAGTGAGCGTGAGAGTGAATGAGTGAGAGTGAATGAGTGAGAGTGAATGAGTGAGCGTGAGAGTGAATCAGTGAGCGGGAGAGTGAATGATTGAGCGGTAGAGTGAATGAGTGGGCGTGTGAGTGAATGAGTGGGCGTGTGAGTAAATGAGTGAGCGTGAGAGTAAATGAGTGAGCGTGAGAGTGAATGAGTGAGCGTGAGAGTGAATGAGTGAGAGTGAATGAGTGAGAGTGAATGAGTGAGCGGGAATGAGTGAGCGGGAGAGTGAATGAGTGAGCGGGAGAGTGAATGATTGAACGGGAGAGTGAATGAGTGAGCGGGAGAGTGAATGAGTGAGCGGGAGAGTGAATGAGTGAGCGGGAGAGTGAATGAGTGAGCGGGAGAGTGAATGAGTGAGCGGGAGAGTGAATGGGTGAGCGTGAGAGTGAATGAGTGAGCGTGAGAGTGAATGAGTGAGCGGGAGAGTGAATGAGTGAGCGGGAGAGTGAATGAGTGAGAGTGTGTGTGTGTGAGTGAATGAGTGAGAGTGAGAGTGAATGAGAGAGAGAGAGAGAGTGTGTGTGGTGTGTGTGTGTGTGTGTGGGACGCGCTGGCATCACTACTTTTACGTCACATACTGTTTATGTACACATTTTTCTCCATGTTTAGCCTTGTTTATGTTTACAACATTCATTTCACAATGTTTATTTTTCTTCCTATGTAAATGTATAATGCTCTTGATGAACGAAAGACGAGTGATTGGAAGGGCCGAATGTAAGACGGGCCTGCGCGCCCAATTTGTGACCCTAATAAAGTTGATTTGATTTGATTTGATTTGATTTTATATACCACCATCCTGATCACGAAAGGCATATTTCAGTAGAAGCGAAAAGTATATTCCAAAGAGGGTGGGAGCTAGTACACAACCTTGCTTAACCCCACTCTTGATTTCAAACTCTTCAGAAGTTGCACCATCAAACTTGAAAATAAGTTTCTATTTTTCTTTTTATTAGTACCTTGTGCATTGGTTTTACAGCCTGCCAGTCAGATTTTGTCCTAGCCCCAAGCACCCATTGAAGCAGGCAGGCTATGGCGGATGAGCACCTAATTGGCCCGGGGTTGCCCAGCTTGAGGCGGGCGGTAGCTGATCAGTGACAGCTGTAGGTGTCTCCCACCGTCAGAGGAAACGCGTGGTGCCCCATGTCTACGCCAATTTACATTGACTTATAACACGTAACAGTTGCCTCTCGCTTTGATTCCGAGACCGGTTAAGACCAGGGATGGAGTTATTGCCTCTCCATAGCACAAAGCCTGGGCTAAAATATAGAGATCATATGTTGCCCATGCAGCATGATCCCTCTCTCGGCCTGCCTAGTTCACTCCAGAGGAAAGGTAATACCCCTACATCTGGAACAAGATAAGCTGCAGAAGCAATGCTCTAACTGTCCGCCTGTCGGAGCTTCTATACTAGACCAGCTGCCAACCAAGACTTAGGGCCTGGTCTGCCCTGCCATGACATTTTGTCTTTAGGTTGCATTTTCTCGCACCAGGGTAAGGCTTTACCCTCCCAATTGCTCTCTTCCGCCCGAAGCCGCTGGCACAATGTGGGGTGTCGGGTTTGGTAAGCGCCGCCCAACGTTCGGCGCTAACAGAAAGCAGATACAACATTATATTACAATATATCACACATTACAACACTATAGCATAACATACATCACTAAAGTACAGTATACAACAAAATGGGAATTGTGCGCGGACATAGCACGTTACGGGACTGCTTACTCTGTTTCGCACAGGAAGGTTGCCAGCTGATTGCAGGGGAAGTCATTCCACTGATAGTTGGCCGAGTTCCATAGTCCGAGACAGTCCTCGCCTGCAACAATTATATAGTAATCGCAGCAATGTTGTGGTACTGGTGGTGGTAGTAGTAGTAGTAGTAGTAGTAGTAGTAGTAGTAGTAGTAGTAGTAGTAGTAGTAGTAGTAGTAGTAGTAGTAGTAGTAGTAGTAGTAGTAGTAGTAGTAGTAGTAGTAGTTGTTGTAGTAGTTGTTATTTGTGTTCCCGCTGTTGTAGTTGTTGTTGTTGTTGTAACCGCAGTTGTAGTACAACTAGTAGTATCAGTTGCTTTTGTTAAAGTGTGATACTAATGAATGTAGTTGTGTTGTTGTCGGTAATATTAATAGTAGTAGTAGTAGTAGTAGTAGTAGTAGTAGTAGTAGTAGTAGTAGTAGTAGTAGTAGTAGTAGTAGTAGTAGTAGTAGTAGTAGTAGTAGTAGTAATAGTAGTAGTTGTTGTTGTTGTTGTTGTTGTAATTGGTAGCAGTAGTCGTGGTGGTGGTAGTGGTAGTAGTAGTTGTGGGAGTAATGATTGTTATGATAGTAGTAGTGTGAGTAGTAGTATTAATAGTTGTTGTTGTGGTAGTAGTGGTAGTAGTAGTAGTACTTGTAGTAGTAGTAGTTGCCGTGGTAGTAGTTGCCGTGGTAGTAGTCGTGGTAGAAGTCATGTTGGTAGTAGTGGTAGTAGTTGTTGTTGTTGTAGTTGGTAGCAGTATATGTGGTGGTGGTAGTAGTAGTTGTGGTAGTAGTGGTAGTAATTGTAGTAATAGTTTGAGTAGTAGCAGTAGCAGCAGCAGCGTCACCACCACCACCACCAGTAGTAGTAGTAGTAGTAGTAGTAGTAGTAGTAGTAGTAGTAGTAGTAGTAGTAGTAGTAGTAGTAGTAGTAGTAGTAGTAGTAGTAGTTGTTGTTGTTGTTGTTGTTGTTGTTGTTGTTGTTGTTGTTGTTGTTGTTGTTGTGGTAGTAGTAGTGGTAGTTGTAGTAGTAGTTGCTGTGGTAGTAGTGGTGGTAGAAGTAGTGGTGGCAGTGGTACTAATAGCAGCAGCAGCAGCAGCAGTGTCCTGCCTTACCTGGCCCGCTCTCGTCCGGCTGGTGTGGAGCCCAGTCCAGGAAGTTAAAGATCCGATGACCAGTGGTCACCCATTGCCAGGTTCCCTCGTTGAAGATGTCGGAGCCGCCGATCCAGACTGCACCAGCTGCCTCGTGTAGAGGACAACATCGCGTGGTTACAGTGTGTTGCAGTGTGCATGTTATGTTATGTTATTTCATGTCATGTTATGTCATGTTATGTTATATCATGTTATGTTATTTCGTGTTCTGTTATGTTATATTATGTTATGCTATGTTATGTCATGTCATGTCATGTCATGTCATGACGTGTTATATTATGTCATGTCATGTTATGTTATATCATGTTATGTTATGTCATGTTGTGTCGTTTTATGTTATGTCATGTTATGTCATGTTATGTCATGATATGATATGTTATGTCATGTCGTGTCATGTTATGTTATGTTATGTTATGTCATGTTATGTCATGGTATGTCATGTTATGTTGTGTCATGTTATGTCATGTTATGTCATGTTACGTTATGTCATGTCATGTTATGTTATGTCATGTCATGTTATGCCATGTTATATTATGTCATATTATGTCTTGTTATGTCATGTTATGTCATGTATGTTATGCTATGTTATGCTATGTTATGCTATGTTATGTTATGTTATGTTATGTTGAAAGACGTTACTGCGCATTGGGCATTCCTGTAACCTACAGTTTACAGGTTACTATGTTAGTTCGTTTGTGTGTTGCATGTATTATTGATTGATTGGTCCGTTGTTTGTGTGCTTGGTTGGTTGCTTAGTTTTCTGGTTGGCTAGTTAGTTGGTTGCTTGGTTGGTTGGCTGGGTGGTCGACTGGTTGTCTGATTGATTGGTTGGTTGGTTGGTTGATTGGTTTGGCTGGGTGATTGACTTGTTGTTTGGTTGGTGGGTTGCTTGTTTGATTGAAAGGTTGGTTAGGTGGTTGGCTGGTTCGTTGTTTGGTTGTTTGGTTGATTGGTTGTTTAATTGACTGATCGTTTGGTTGATTGATTGTTTGGTTGATTTTGTTGTTTGTTTGGTGATTATTCTATGAAACTTAGACATCATTGTTAACACCAATGTTGAGGCGCCAGGCTGCACCAGCTCAGATAAACGTCTGCATCCATGGCATCCAGTGTGGCACCTTAGTGTATCCATGACTACTACGCTGGAGTGATCTCCTACCCCCTCCCCTCCTGAACTCAGAAGCCAGTGAGGTATGCAAATCCGGGACTGGTTCGTCACATCTGCAGAGAAGTATATTAGGATGTAGCCAGGGATGATTTACTGCAGCAGATGCGGACTGGGTGGGATCAGGCTTCAGTTGATATTGTTTACTCCCGAGGTGGTTGGCTTTTGTCAACACACTTGATACGAGTGCTGTCCTGCATTTTCTGGGTGGATGTTGGGAGGGTACGAGCCTTACCATAGTGCGAGGGAGCGCATCCTAACCACTAATGTCAGGACAGGGTATACTAGACTATAAGCCTTGGTCGGCAACTGGTCTATGACAGGTGGACAGTTAGAGCATTGTTTGGCTGATCTGGCAGCTTCTGCAGATTGCCTTGTTCCAGGTGTATTGATGTTATCTTTCTTCTGGAGTAAAATAGACAGGCTGAGAGAGAGAGAGAGAGAGAGAGAGAGAGAGAGAGAGAGAGAGAGAGAGAGAGAGAGAGAGAGAGGAGATCATGCTGTATTGGCAACGCATGGTCTCTAAATTTAGCCTAGGCTTGGTGAAATGGTGGGGTATAACTCCATTTCACAAATCAACGTCTGTCGTGTGAAAAATGCAACAGACAGCAGTCCCGACAAACCAATAACTGCACAAGCATACATTCATACGGCTACTGCTAGATTGCCAATACAACAGTCCCAGACTAAAATTACAGTCACATTATTGCATAAGACAAAGCCAACTGTGTCGGTCCACACACTTAAATTAGTAGCTGTGCGACGGAACCATGTACTACCAGTCCAACATGAGGAAAATGCGTAAGCAAACCATACACTCCCGAGGCCTTAACAGCTCAACAGCCTATCCACAATATTGAACCGAAAGTTTGTGTATTCAGGAGAGACAGACATGAGAACCTCGTTTTCCAGCAAAGAAGAGGAGAATGTACACAGCTGAATGTGAACAACATACCGCAGGGTACATGATAATCTAGACAGTTGGAGTGGAAACATATACCACATGTTATATGATAATCTAGACAGCTGGATGTGAACATGATACGGCAGGTTACATGAGAATCTAAACAGCTGGAGGTGAACATAATACGGCAGGTTACATGAGAATCTAGACATCTGGATATAAACAAGATACAGCAGGTTACATGGGAATCTAGACATAGGGATATGAACAAGATATAGCAGGTTACATGAAAATTTAGACATCTGGATATGAACATTATAAGGAAGGTTACATGAAAATATATATTTTAATAATGAAGATACGAGTATAGACAATATATATATATATATATATGGTCATATGCTGGAATATTTCGCTGCATCTCGTCAGGTACACAGTGCTGTGAAAGTTCTGCATATAAAGATATGACGAGGTTCAGTGAAACTTGTCAATTAGTAAAATGTGCAATATTTGGTTTGTATCTTCTCTATTCAAATTCACGCAGGGGAAACACTGGTGTGTAAAATATATGCTGATACTTGAGTTCTCAAAAAAGAAAAAAAACCTGCTTACCGGCACATATCTCAGTTCTCACAAAATACCCTGCTTGCCGTCATTTATCATCTCAGTTCTCACAAAACACCCTGCCTGCCTGCCGGCATATATAATCTCAGTTCAAATAACTCAAGAACCCCTTCAACCAATGTTGGCATATGGTACTAAACTCATAATTGTGTAGATCAATCAGTGGTCGGTATCACGTTTACTTCCCACGACATTTTCATGTACGCATGTTAGGCTGGATGACATCGGACATACTATCTACAGTGCAAGAAGGTCGTAGAGGAGAACATAGGCATGGTGTGTTAGGGATCAGTCTTCTGTGGGGTCGACTTCTGATGCCAGGATTTACTTACAAACATATTACCTGATTTATTTCTGGCAATTGACTTGAGGAAGTTGTTCTCAGCTGCGCTACCAACCTCGGCCAGGTGGGCAGTGTAGATGTTGCAGATTTCCTTTCATTATGAAATATGCAATGTGTTGTTTATATATATATATATATAGCAGATTTCCTTTCATTATGAAATATGCAATGTGTTGTTTCTGTGTGTCTATATATATATATATATATATATATATATATATATATATATATATATATATATATATATATATATATATATATATATATATATCATTGGCACCTTTCCGTCTTGACAGACGATAGTGTCAGAGTCTTGCATAACACAAGACTAGTAGCTCGTTTTCTGGCAAGTGTGAAGTAATATCAAACTATCAAATCACACGAAGCGAATATCCGAAAGTATTATTCACACGTTTTATTAACGCGCTGCATTTATAATCGCACAAACATCGCGCACTGACAATCCATAGCAATCATTACGGCATTAACAATATCACTACAATACATAATAATACATGCAAGCAATAAACATCTCACTTACACGTCAAACTCTTCAAGCATTCGAACCAGTCTCCCACTGTCATACAGGCTAGCTCTCAAGGCAGATTCAAACACCTCACGCAAACCCATGCGACCTCTCCATTCGACAACCTAAACCCGTCTGCCAGTTCTGGCGTCCTACACGCTACACGCTCATGTCAGCTGGTGTCCCCTGCACGGTTCACGGGGTGAACTCAATTGCTGTGCGTGGCTGCTTATCCAGGCGTCGGCAAAGACGCCGCGTTCTCTCTGCCGTGTCTAACATTACTCAGGGTTGCGTGTTGTTATGGTGTCTGGCGTTGGTACAGACAACGCGTCGCAACCTCGGATGTGAGACCTTGACAGATAGTTTGGTACATTGTGCTTCAAAAAGGCTTAATAACTACGATCCATGGCGGTGGCGAGTGTGGCTGGTGAGGCCAATTCTTGCTGCAAATGTTTGCCCACAGTAGGTGCATATGAAAACATGGTCATTTCCACCATTTTGCACCATCTTACGTCTCTCACGCTCTGTGTGTGCTTTATCTGCAATCATTTTCTCCTTTGTCTTTATTCCATTTCTGATAGTTGCCCTCCATGCAACACGTTCAGTGGCGACATGCTCCCAATGTGCATTATCAATGCCTGTATCAATCATGTCCCGCTTACACACATCTTTGTATCGTAGTTGAGGCCGACCCTGAGATCTCCTACCCGTCTGTAATTCACCAAAAAAGATATCCTTTGGTATTCTACCATCATCCATCCTCCTAACGTGTCCTATCCATCTAAGTCTACGAAGACTGAGCATGGAATACACCGTCACACAACCTGATCTTTCCAATACTTCAGTATTTGTGATTTTGTCTTGCCACTTAATACCAAGTATTCTTCGCAGACACCGCATATGAAAGCTATTTAAACGTTTCTCTTGGCGTGTGTAAGTTGTCCAGGTTTCACTGCCATAAAGAAGAGTACTAAGGACACAGGCTTGGTAGACGAGGACTTTTGTTTTGGCAGTAAGCTTCCTGTTCTCCCAGACTCTTTTTGCTAACATGTTCATTGTTGTTGCTGCCTTGCCAATCCTGATGTTGATTTCCTGATCGAGGGATAATTTGCTATTTACCTCTGATCCTAGATATGTAAAATGGTCTACTATCTCCAGTTCAGCGTCGTCAATAAAGATTGATGGTACACCATGTGCACCTTGTGACATAATCTGTGTCTTCTTTTTGTTAATTGTTAAACCAAATTCAGAACAAGCATTGGAGAATGCAGATAGTAGATGTTGTAATTCTTCCTCAGAGTGGGTCGTAATCGCAGCATCATCCGCAAAAAGCAACTCTCTGATTAGTACCCTGCTAATTTTGGTCTTGGCCTTCAATCTCTGAGCATTATAGAGGCCACCATCTGAGCGTGAGTGAATGTATATACCGTCATCCTGATCACGAAAGGCATATTTCAGTAGAAGTGAAAAGTATATCCCAAAGAGGGTGGGGGATAGTACACAACCTTGCTTAACTCCACTCTTGATTTCGAACTCTTCTGAAGTCGAACCATCAAACTTGATTATACCCTTCATGCCTGTGTGGAACGATTCCACAATGGACAGAAGAGTTGGTGGGCAGCCAATCTTCTTTAGTGCTTTGAACAGACCCTCACGACTGACCAAATCGAATGCCTTTGTGAGGTCGATGAAGGCAATAAACAGTGGCTGATTTTGTTCCCGACATTTTTCTTGCATCTGTCGCAATGAGAATATCATATCAATGGTAGACCGGTTCTGACGGAAGCCGCACTGTGATTCGGGGTAGACTTGATCTCTCAGGACTTGAAGTCTGTGCAGGACAATTCTGGCAAATACTTTCCCAACAATACACAGAAGTGAGACACCCCTATAATTGTTACAGTCGCTCCGATCTCCCTTGTTCTTGTACAGCGTTATGATGTTTGAATCTTTGAAATCCTGTGGGACTTGTCCTTCTCGCCAGCATAGCTCTATTAGCTGGTGGATCTGTAGAGCGAGTGTGTCCTGCCCACTCCTGATCACCTCTATTGGAATCCCATCCTTACCTGGAGCCTTGCCAGATGCAAGCTCATTTATAGCACACTTAACTTCTGTTATAGTGGGAAGTGTGTCCAGGTGGTCAAGAGTTGGCAGGGCCTCTATGGCGTTGAGGGCATCATCCGCTAGCTTGGTCTCACTTGAGTAAAGCTCTAAATAGTGCTCGACCCATCTATCCATCTGCTGTTTCTTATCAGTGATGATTTCTCCAGTCAAGTTTTTCAGCGGTGCACTTCTTTTGATCATTGGACGACAGGCTTTCTTTATCCCTTCATACATGCTTCTGATGTATCCCTTATCACTTGCGATTTGAATGGACTCACATAACTTGATCCAATAGTCATTCGCACACTGCCTGGCAGCCTTTTGTACATCCTTCCTCGCTTGCTTCAGCTCACTCAGAGTGTTACGCGTTGGTCTTTCCTTATTTCTTAAGAGAGCTATCTTCTTTTTATCAATCAAGGGCTGCAGTATCTGGCTGTTTGCCGCAAACCAGTCCTGCCTCTTATGATCCACAGTGCCATAAACCCCTACCGCTGTTTTATAAATAGTTTCCTTAAGTTTACTCCATTTATCATTTACTATACAATTTTCTGATGTATCATTGAAAGCGTCTTCAAGTTGCTGTTGAAATTCAAAGCACTTTCCAGGATCGTGAGTGTTAGTAATATTAATCCTGGGGCTAGACTTGTGTTTAGCTGTGTAGATTCTCTTTGGTCTCAGTCTAACCCTTGCAACAACCAAAGAATGATCTGTATCACAGTCAGCACTGTGGTAACTTCGAGTTAA
This sequence comes from Cepaea hortensis, assembly GCA_963921405.1. Taxonomy (NCBI): domain Eukaryota; kingdom Metazoa; phylum Mollusca; class Gastropoda; order Stylommatophora; family Helicidae; genus Cepaea; species Cepaea hortensis. The sequence goes on along the minus strand of OY992876.1, from coordinate 322,163,424 downwards.
TGATGTATGGTTCAGATGTTGTCTCCGTGTGATAATGAAGTCCATCTGATGCCAATGGCTGGATCTTGGATGTTTTCATGTGACCTTATACATCTCTTTCGTTTTAAAAAAGGAGTTTGTAATACATAGGTCATTTCTAGTGCAATGCTCCAGCAGCCTTTGCCCATTATCATTCATGCGACCGATGTTGTATTTTCCAAGGCACACTGGCCATGAACTCGAGTCCTTGCCCACACGAGCATTGAAATCACCGAGCATATAAATGTAGTCGGATTTTGGAACTGCCTTGATCGCAGAGTCTAGCTGCTCGTATCCTTCACATCATCAGAGGAAGCGAGCGTCGGTGCATATGCAGTGAGAATGGTGGCAAATCCACAAGAGGTTGCCAAGCGCAGTGATAATAATCTTTCATTACCTCCAGATGGGATATCTGTCGTGTCCTCCTTTAAAGTGTCGTCCCTGGAGTGAAGAGAGTCAACACCCACATTATAATATTTTTTCCCTATCAATATCCTTGAGAATCCGCCAGCTTCCGTCCAACACACTCCATCAGCCCGTAGACACCTTTTCCTATCACTCTCTCACTGTCGTACTATGCCCCCTCTCATACTTCCCCAACGCAACATACTCAACAACTCTTGCTTCCAAAAATTAATAAAGATTAATTTATTAAAAGAAAAGTGTAACGTATATGAGACGTGTATGCGAAGAAAATGTGTGACGTGTTCTATAAAGTGTGTAGAATCGGACTCTCAGACAACAACCCAGTCAGCTCATCCTAGCAAGGCTAGACCACAGAACGTTACGTCAGAACAGGTACATCTCACCCAGTGCCGAAACCATCTTGCCGGATACTGACTTGCCTCTGTAGACCTCTGGTAATCTCATTTCATGATCATCCGAAATAGACACCGGTGATAATAACAGTTAATCATGGACCGGTTGCACCCTACCCAATGTACGTTCCTATCGTTCCTAAAGAATGCACAAGTCCTTTGTAGTGTGTACACAGTTATTAATGTTAATTTTTAATGTACTTGATCCTAACTCGTGTCTATCTAGCCTCAAATATCATGTCTTGTGTTCTATTACACGAGATTATATCACACTATGTAACTATTATAATTAATGTTCTCGGTTAGTTACTACTGTCTGATGCTGTGTGGTGCATCAGCAATCATTACCCCTCTTTGGTGAATCATCTTCCTTCTAGCTTTAGTTACGTTCTGTACGAAACTTTATTGACTGTTCAACTGGTGTTCTTCCGAATGGGATTTGAACCTTTCCTAAAACCTTGTTGAGTTGCCTCGGATCTGGTAGGGAACCTAGGATAGAAACAACACATCTGGTGATAGTACTAGTCACTGATCCTACCGGCTGAGTGTAAGCCTATTGCCTTGCTCAGTGATCTTGAGCTAACTAACTCTGTCATAGAGCAGATTAGCTACCCACCTAGGGCCGAATCAGGCTATGACAAGGCAAGACCCATACAGAGTGCAAAACCCCAGCGGGCAATTTCCCCGTCTCCCAAGTATCCATCATTACTCTATTCTGAACTAGCATAGCTTATCACCACTACACTACTCTATTCTTAACTAGCCTAGCTTATCCTCACACTCTAGTCTAACACGGCTACTGCCTAAATTAATTAGAACTAATATTATAATAGGTTATACCTTAAATGGCACTACTGCAGTCCTATCAATCATATCTACATCTGCCATGATAGGCACGTGTAAAATTAAGTCACTAATTAACACACGGTAGACATTATTTCCACTAAGCACTGCAGTGCCATTGCACTCCAACTAGAGCCACATTTTTCAAGTCCCCCTAGTTGGCCCCAACTCGGGTTTATATGGCAAACTCCCAAAGTTGGCCACGTGACGTTATCCTTTATGCCCACACCGGTGGCACATTGGGCAGATCATCCCCTGTCAGGGATCCATCCCCCCCCCCCCTCCTTGGCTCCATCAATGTTAGATTTGTCATCACTGGTTCTGACATCCAAAACAATCTAGAGAGTTACTGTAGAGTTCCAACAAAGGGTTTCGATACCAAGCTGCCAATCATGGTTTTCCAAACAACCTTACATTGTGCACGTGACGTTGTTGATGTCCGGCAGGTGTTCCACTGTTTCCAATAACAAGCCCTCAACTTTCTGTCATGTGGTGACAGTCAAAACCGCCATTCCGTCTGATGTCCGGAACTATAGATTGACATATGGACTGTTTTCTTCCGAGCTGAGTACTTCCGCTTCCAATCCGACCTGTTTATAATCTGTCAAAGCGATATATGATTCAGCTCATTCACTTCCTCTACACATCTGCAACTGTTAATTTTGCCCGACATGTGATGGTCGACATCCGATTGCCACCATGATCCCACGGGTTCCATCTGTATTCAAATGTTGACCAACTGTCAAGCGATGCCGGGATTTGTCTCCATCACCACCGAATGTGTATATTTGCTGACCCGATGTAACCCGTGTAGCTGTGTTTACTGTTAGTACGACTGTTGTGGCCTAGAAAATATACGCCAAGCAAACTTCGGTAGTATCATTATCTGGTTAACTCATGGCGATCTCGTGACATAGGCCCCCTCTTAAGAGAGTAGTCCATCTCACTCTTCTCCACCGTGAATTTAATCCAGATGATTCATTCTTCTTCTTCAGGAGCTGGGTGTCTTGACAAGAAGTCCGCTCCAACATTTTCCTTCCCAGGAATGTGCTCCACTGTGAAATTATAAGGTTGAAGTAACAACGACCACCGCATCAAACGTGTGTTGAGCTTCTGAGAAGTAGCCAGGAACATCAGGGGCTGATGATCCGACTGGACCCGAAACTTAACTCCATACAAATATGGCTGGAATTTTTGCACTGCCCATACGAGGGACAAGCACTCTCTCTCGACGGTTGAATAATTCCTCTCCGCCTGTAGAAGTTTCTTACTTGCGTATGCTACATGTTTGCTGACCAAGGCCTCCTTTAACTGACTATAGGCATTCTCACATTCTAGTGTCCAAATGATTTGGTCAGGGAATCCCTTTTTCAAGGTTTCCGTCAATGGAGCTCTCAATTCAGTGAAATGTGGGAAAAATTTGTGGTAGAACCCACACAACGAGAGAAAAGATCGCACATCCTTCTTCGTTTTTGGCCTTGGTGCATTTCTGATTTTCTCCAGGTTCTTCTCTTCTGGGACAATGTGTCCTGGAGTGATGGTGTGACCTAGAAATTCCAGAGTCTGGTAACCAATCATGCACTTGGTTGGACGAGCAGTAAGCCCTGCTTCCTTGAGTCTATTAAACACTCTCTCCAAGGATTGTAAGTGGTCATCCAAGCTGTCACTGGAAATCAGAATATCATCCATGAATGAGATGATGGACGGATCCTGTAACGGATCTAGTAAAGTCCTCATCATGCGTGTAAACACACTAGGTGCATTGCTGAGTCCAAAGGGCATGACCTTGAATTCGTAGTGTCCACTGGGTGTACTGAAAGCCAACAGTGGTCGAATCTCCGGTTTGACTGGTATCTGATAGTACCCCCGACTCAGATCCACCTTTGAAAAGTACCGAACCTTATGGAGCCTAGCGAATAACTGAGTTGGATTCGACAAAGGTTCCACCTGAAATTGTGTGTGACTGTTCAGAAGTCGGTAGTCTATACACAACCGGTGTTCTCCACTTGGTTTCCGTAACAAAACTACCCCTGCATTGTATGGGGATGTGGATGGTGCAATCACGTCATCCTCCAGCAGTTTCTGTATTTCCTCCTCCAGGGCCTTTTCTTTAGAGAATGGCACTGGGTAAACCTTTTGACGAACAGGCTCCTGTGTGGTCAAAGTCATCTCGAACTCAACCAACCTCGTTCGTCCTGGTTTATCAGTCAGTATCACCTTATGAGACTTGAGAACCTGGGTTATCCTTTCCCTCTCCTGGGAGGTCAGATCAGGGTTCACTTGCACATCCATATAGGTTTCCTTGTGTACCAAGGGATATTCCCTGCCCTCGCTGGTTCCCACTTCCGTCTCCACTGCAACTGCCATTGCCATGAGGTGAGCTGCCTTGTCTCCGGGTCTCTCTTCGTATTTCCGAAAGAGATTGATATGGAAAATCTTCGACTTTCCCCGGATCCGGATCTGATAGTTGGTTCTGGATATCACCCTTTCCACGGGAAATGGTCCTTGCCAACCTATCTCCAGTTTGTTGTTTCCCGTTGGGAGTAGCAACAAGACTTTGTCTCCCACCTCTAGAGATCTGTCTTTAGACCTACGGTTGTAGTAAGCCGCATGTCTTTTCCTGGCCTTTTTCAAGTTTTGATTAGCCAGAGTCCATCCCTTGTGGAGTTTTTCTTTCAGTTCCTCCACGTATTTGTAGGATGAGATCACTTCTTCTGACGTCCCCTCTTCAGTCCAACTCCTCAACATGGCTTCCAACGGTCCTTTGATTGGACGACCAAACAGCAACGTAGCGGTTGGTAGTCCTGTTGAGCCATGAGGAACTTCCCGATAGGCAAAGAGTGCTGCTGGGATATATTCATCCCACCTATCAGGTTTTTCCTGCGCTAGTTTCCTGAGAATTGTCATCAACGTGCCGTTGAAACGCTCTACTTGTCCATTGGCTTGAGGATGGTAAGGGCTGGTATGTATGTGGTTAGAGTGAAACACCCTAAATACCTCCTCCATGAGTTTTCCACAAAACTGAGATCCATTGTCCGTCAGAATTTGATCCGGAAAGCCTAATCTGGTAAAGGCCTCCATCAGTGCGTCCGCCACTCTTTTCGAGTCAATCGTGGTCAACGGTATAGCCTCACCCCACATTGTACAGCAATCCACCATTGTGAGTATATACATGTTCCTCTTCCTAGTCCTGGGAAGTGGACCCACGATATCGATGGCTACCCTCTGGAAAGGAGAGTTCATGATGGGCATCTGTCAACAACTCATGTGTAAGGCCTCATCAGATTACTTCTCTCGCACCACACAAGAAACTTGCAAGTCGTGTGAGAGGAAATAAATGATACATTTTATTGCCGTTGGCTCTTTACAAGTACATAACAGTCGCTATCAAAACCACACACAAAGCCACATAATTACTATCCCTAGTTTCTAAACCCTAATGCTAATTCTATTTATTTGGTTACACAAATCTCCTATCAATACTACAACGAGGTGCCCGCTACAAAGTCAGTCCCCAGTCTGACCAGCTTGCTCGCGTGGTTACACACCACGCGGAAGGACCTTGAGGTGTCCTTCGGCTTTCTGCGTGCCGTTCTGTTTGGCACGCTTACATTAGCTGTTTTCTGTTGATTGGCAATCATGGCTATCATGTAGGCGCCGTGATTCTGTCGTGACCAGAGTGCTAACTATCTGGTCACCGTCTCCGTGTCTCATGAGAGAACTAGTTACTAGTTCCCCATTCTATCCCCTACCCTGCCCTTATCCCGGGCAGTGTATCCCCTCTAATCTATATGAGGTTGACCACTCTTCCCGGTGGTGTTCTATCTTGAGGCAGACCTATGGCCTCATAGTTCAGTCTTTGACAGCATCTCACCCAACACCACCGGTGCTGTCCAGTGTTTCGGTGCCACCCTCTGGCACTCAGGGCATGACTTCACATACCGACGCACATCATCTGTCATTCCCGGCCAATAGTAATGGCAGGCAATTTGCTGCATGGTGGCGGCAATACCCATGTGTCCACTAAAGGAGATGGTATGCCCCATATGAAGAATCTGGGACCGGTGAGCTTTCGGGACGACCAACTGACCGTATAGGTTGTCTCCCCTTCCTGCTCTCCTGTAGAGTATCCTATTCTTCATGTAGTACTGCCCCCGTCCTGGTGGATCAGCACTTTTCTGCAGCTTTCTGTAGCAAGGACGTAAAGTATCATCCTCACTCTGGGCAGTTCGTAGCTCCCCCGGCATTGGGTTAGTCACAATTGCGTCTGCCTCTTCCGTTTTCGTCTGAGAGCGAGTCTGCATTGCTCCCATATGGATTGGCTCCCTGGGCATTCCCAGAAAGACATACCGGCAACCTAGGATGACCGGAAAAATGGGATCGGTCAATACAGCGGCCTTGATCGTGCCGGTGACGTACCTTGACCTAATCTTCACATTAGCAATGGGCAACTTCATGACTACAGCACTCTTCTGTGCAGGCTTTATCTCCATGGTTTCACCTGTGAATTGTTCTGGATGTACCAGATCCGCAGAAATCACGGCCTCCCCGTCCAGTCCTGTGTCGTACAAACACTCCACTTGACGACCGTTAACCTCTAGCAATTCCACTACAGGTGGTTTTTCCTGGTCTGGAGTCTCTTCCTCGGCCTCGACCTGTTCGGTGGGCTCCACCTTAGGTTTCCCGGGGCACACGACGAATTGAGTGTCTCCTGACTTTCCCCAGCAGTCAATAGCATTGTGCGTGTTTGACTTGCATTGGTTACACCATTTCCATGTCCTAGATTTTCTAGGGCCGGACTTGAGTGAGCTCTCCTGGTGGCGAGCTTCCTTGTTGACCTTGGCATTTTCCGTGACAACCTCCTTGGAAGTCACTTGACATGCTGCGAAGTGAGGGTTCTTAGCCTTCGATTTGCAGTCCCTCGTATTGTGAGAGGGTGACTTACAAATTGAACACCACTTCTCCGACCATGGTCGTTTTGGTGTAGAGCTTGAAGTGCTCTTGCTTCCCTCCCTCTTCTTCCCTGAACTATCCTCTGATTTTTGCACATAAGGTTCCCACTTTTTGGTTCCTGAGTTTTTGGCTTTCTTCTTGTCATGTTTCTCTTGACTTTTGGTGTTGGTGGAAAGGTTTTCCCCTGCCTCTCCATGTACCTCGACGAACCGTTCTGCTAATTTTGTCACGAGGTCAATACGTTCCGCTCCTTGTTCTCCCAGGAACGTCCTGAGAGGTTTAGACATTTGCTTCTTCAGCTGGTCGACCACCATGAGTTCTTCCAGACTCTCATAGTCATGTGCGAATCCAGCCAAATCCATCCACTTATGGAGATAAGATTTTAGACGCAAACTGTAGGCCGCAAACAACTCCCCCGGTTCTCGTTTCGCTGCTCGAAATTTTTTCCGGTAGGTATGTGACGTAACCTTGAATCGTTTCAGCAGAGCCGTCTTTAACTCGTCTTAATTGTTCTCATGTCCTGGTGGCAGGCGAGAATAAACCTCGTATCCAGTCCCGCGTAAACCCTGGGATAGCTTAAGATTTCATTTGTTACGCTCCAGACCCATAGCAACAGACATTGCCTCGAAGCGTTGAAGGTACTGGTCAATCTTCTCTTTGTCCTCCTCGTAGACCGCTAAAGGAAACTTCATAGCATGGTACCCATGTCCACTTACTGGTGTTGAGCCTGGGATGGAGGAACCTCCAACTGCTCCCTCAGTTTCTCCATTAGATTGACTCTTCAACTCGAGTTCCCTCATCCGGTACTCGTGCTCCCTTTTCTGAGCCTCCTGCTCCGCTTCCAGTTTCCTAGCTGCTTGCTCAGCTTCAAATTTCTTAGCTGCTTGCTCAGCTTCCAATTTCTTAGCTGCTTGCTCAGCTTCCAATTTCTTAGCTTCTTGTTCCAACTCCATCCTTCTCAATTCCAACTCGGCCTTTCGATCTTCCCTTTCTGCTTCACGATACTCTCTTTCCACTTCCTGTATGTAATCCGTTAGAGCAGAACCCGACAGTCCCATTTCTTCCCCCTTTGCCTTTAATTCTAACGTGCTTAGTTTAGGGGTGGCCATTTTACAGAGAGGTAAGCTAGCAGGTCGAGTACAATATAGCTGCAAATTACTATACAGATATATGAACAAGTACTATAAATTTAGATATTACCACACACAGCACATTCACTCAGTGACAAGAGTAGAATCAGGACCACAGACCTATGCAGACGTGTGAAGTGTGAACAGGTAAGATATTAGTACTAACCCCTATCCACATTCACTCTAGCTGGATTCTCCAATATGATATCTCCCTCTTATAACTAAGGATCCAGTGTCAAAAGACCCCGTTGTCAGAAGATCCCACTGTCAAAGGTTCCTGCTTGCAGGAGATCTCGCTGTCCAAGAATTCCGTTTACGGGAGATCCCGCTGTCCAAAGATCCCGTTTCCGAGAGATCCCGCTGTCCAAAGATCCCGGACGAGCCCCCAATAATGTCGTGTCCTCCTTTAAAGTGTCGTCCCTGGAGTGAAGAGAGTCAACACCCACATTATAATATTTTTTCCCTATCAATATCCTGGAGAATCCACCAGCTTCCGTCCAACACACTCCATCCGCCCGTAGACACCTTTTCCTATCACTCTCTCACTGTCGTACTATGCCCCCTCTCATACTTCCCCAACGCAACATACTCAACAACTCTTGCTTCCAAAAATTAATAAAGATTAATTTATTAAAAGAAAAGTGTAACGTATATGAGACGTGTATGCGAAGAAAATGTGTGACGTGTTCTATAAAGTGTGTAGAATCGGACTCTCAGACAACAACCCAGTCAGCTCATCCTAGCAAGGCTAGACCACAGAACGTTACGTCAGAACAGGTACATCTCACCCAGTGCCGAAACCATCTTGCCGGATACTGACTTGCCTCTGTAGACCTCTGGTAATCCCATTTCATGATCATCCGAAATAGACACCGGTGATAATAACAGTTAATCATGGACCGGTTGCACCCTACCCAATGTACGTTCCTATCGTTCCTAAAGAATGCACAAGTCCTTTGTAGTGTGTACACAGTTATTAATGTTAATTGTTAATGTACTTGATCCTAACTCGTGTCTATCTAGCCTCAAGTATCATGTCTTGTGTTCTATTACACGAGATTATATCACACTATGTAACTATTATAATTAATGTTCTCGGTTAGTTACTACTGTCTGATGCTGTGTGGTGCATCAGCAATCATCACCCCTCTTTGGTGAATCATCTTCCTTCTAGCTTTAGTTACGTTCTGTACGAAACTTTATTGACTGTTCAACCGGTGTTCTTCCGAATGGGATTTGAACCTTTCCTACAACCTTGTTGAGTTACCTCGGATCTGGTAGGGAACCTAGGATACAAACAACACATCTGGTGATAGTACTAGTCACTGATCCTACCGGCTGAGTGTAAGCCTATTGCCTTGCTCAGTGATCTTGAGCTAACTAACTCTGTCATAGAGCAGATTAGCTACCCACCTAGGGCCGAATCAGGCTATGACAAGGAAAGACCCATACAGAGTGCAAAACCCCAACGGGCAATTTTCCCGTCTCCCAAGTATCCATAATTACGCTATTCTGAACTAGCATAGCTTATCACCACTACACTACTCTATTCTTAACTAGCCTAGCTTATCCTCACACTCTAGTCTAACACGGCTACTGCCTAAATTAATTAGAACTAATATTATAATAGGTTATACCTTAAATGGCACTACTGCAGTCCTATCAATCATATCTACATCTGCCATGATAGGCACGTGTAAAATTAAGTCACTAATTAACACACGGTAGACATTATTTCCACTAAGCACTGCAGTGCCATTGCACTCCAACTAGAGCCACATTTTTCAAGTCCCCCTAGTTGGCCCCAACTCGGGTTTATATGGCAAACTCCCAAAGTTGGCCACGTGACGTTATCCTTTATGCCCACACCGGTGGCACATTGGGCAGATCATCCCCTGTCAGGGATCCATCCCCCCCCCCTCCTTGGCTCCATCAATGTTAGATTTGTCATCACTGGTTCTGACATCCAAAACAATCTAGAGAGTTACTGTAGAGTTCCAACAAAGGGTTTCGATACCAAGCTGCCAATCATGGTTTTCCAAACAACCTTACATTGTGCACGTGACGTTGTTGATGTCCGGCAGGTGTTCCACTGTTTCCAATAACAAGCCCTCAACTTTCTGTCATGTGGTGACAGTCAAAACCGCCATTCCGTCTGATGTCCGGAACTATAAATTGACATATGGACTGTTTTCTTCCGAGCTGAGTACTTCCGCTTCCAATCCGACTTGTTTATAATCTGTCAAAGCGATGTATGATTCAGCTCATTCACTTCCTCTACACATCTGCAACTGTTAATTTTGCCCGACATGTGATGGACGACATCCGATTGCCACCATGATCCCACGGGTTCCATCTGTATTCAAATGTTGACCAACTGTCAAGCGATGCCGGGATTTGTATCCATCACCACCGAATGTGTATATTTGCTGACCCGATGTAACCCGTGCAGCTGTGTTTACTGTTAGTACGACTGTTGTGGCCTAGAAAATATACGCCAAGCAAACTTCGGTAGTATCATTATCTGGTTAACTCATGGCGATCTCGTGACAATATCAATCATTCTTAGTAGCGAATTCTTCACTGCAAAGCCCACACCATGTTGCCTTTTTTCTGCCTGCCCTCTTCCCTTCCAAAAAAAGGTGTAATTGTTTTCCCTGAGTGACCCTTCCTCAGCGAGGCGAGTCTCCTGCAGGCCAGCAATATCAATGTTAAGACGATTGAGTTCAGCATCAATCACAGCCGTTTTTCTCACATCGTCAATATTTGTCAAGTAAGTGGAAACTCCTGGACACATGGTTCTCACGTTCCAGGTTGCAAGCCGTAGCTTGAGGTTTCTATTCTTGTTATTAGTTAGTTAGTTAGTTATCAGTTGGGGTATCTTCGTTGCACTCCGGACATGTCCATAGGTGCTCAGATCCTCCCCCCAGCATATGCATCAGCGTCCGGTGGCTAATAGTGCCAGTTCTGTGTTGGTTAACGAGGCGCTTTGTTTTCCCGATGTACCTCTCGCGTCTGGCTGTGCGGATTCTTACTCCCAGGTCTTTCATCCTGGAAAGCGATGTGGAATCACTGGCGTCAAAATCCTCTGTTCTCGCCATATCTTTAAGGGCGTTAATAACATCGGCACGATCCATGGGCTGGCCATCTACAGGGGGTGCAGAGCCCACCAATTTATCAGCTCGTTCATTTCCCTCGACTCCCGCATGTCCCGGGGAGAAGATGAAGGTGACTTTGCGGACAACGGACTTCCGCAGCGACTCAGTCCACTGTCTACGTACAGATCCAGCTTCGACCTTCTGAATCATGCTCATTGAATCACTTAGTACACACACGTTGGTATAATGCTGTGATTCCAGCCATATGAAAGCCTGTGTAACTGCCATCACCTCCATCGTCATGCTGCTCGTGGTCATAGAGTGGGCACCACTGGATTCTTGAACGGTTCGGCCCGCTGAACGGGCTGTAAATGCCCACTCACTTCTCTGCTGCTTTACAACAAATCCATCTGTATAGATGAGCACTTCGGGGCTATCTGAGTGATCATAGATGAGCGCGTTAACCTCTGCATTGACAGCGGCAGGGTTCTGCTCTCTGCACCGTCTGTCGAGTGTGATAATGCAGGAGAAGGTACACTTAAAAGCTGGAGGCACCGGCACCCATTCCTTGCCGGGGTTGATACTGGTAAGACTGCAGACCTGTCCGACGACATCTTCCGCCCGACCCATCCATGATTTGCCCCTCTTTAGCCTGTCACCCTTTTCTCTGAATACAGAATGTTTTATTAGTACCTGGTGCATTGGTTTTACAGCCTGCGGTTCAGAATTTGTCCTAGCCCCAAGCACCCATTGAAGCAGGCAGGCTGTGGCAGATCAGCACCAAATTGGCTGGGGGCTGCCCAGCTTGAGGCGGGCGGTAGCTGATCAGTGACACCTGTAGGTGTCTCCCACCGTCAGAGGCAACGCGTGGCGCCCCATGTCTACGCCAACTGACAAGGACTTATAACCCGTAACAGTTGCCTCTCGCTTTGATTCCGAGACCGGTTAAGACCAGGGATGGAGTTATTGCCTCTCCATAGCACAAAGCCTGGGCTAAAATAAAGAAACCATGTGTTGCCCATGCAGCATGATCCCTCTCTCGGCCTGCCTAGTTCACTCCAGAGGAAAGTTGACACCTATAATCTGGAACAAGACAAGCTGCAGAAGCTGCCGGATCAGCAAAGCAATGCTCTAACTGTCCGCCTGTCGGAGCTTCGATCCTAGACCAGCTGCCAACCAAGGCTTAGGGCCTGGTCTGCCCTGCCATGACTTATTTTGTCTTTGGCTTGCATTTCCTCGCACCAGAATAAGGCTAGTACCCTACCAAATGCGCTCTTCCGCCCAATGTGGGGTGTCGGGTTTGGTAAGCGCCGCCCAACATTCGGTGCTGACAGAAAGCAGGTAGTACCGTCTACTGTCATACGGTAGCTCAGTCATATCTGACTAAGACCTGACTATATATATATATATATATATATATATA
>OY992876.1:321828641-322146141 GCA_963921405.1 Cepaea hortensis | reverse complement strand
GGCAGAACACGAGATGAACAGTCAATATAATAAGATGGATAACTTCAGAGAGGAAAGTTATACAATAGTGTTTATGCTGGGCCCATAATCAGGAGGGTCCACCAGAACATGGCTCAATTGAGCAAAACCATATAAGCGATTCCTGTGTGATAAGGTTCACCTAGGATGGGTGATGTTCGTTTTTACACCACATATCAAATGAACACTAAAGATTAAAAAAGGAACACTAAACGTAGCATTCACATGGAGTTGTAGAGTCCAGTGGAATATTATAAGGGACATTGTGTTTGTGATAATCTAGACAATAGATAGGATCAAGTGTATTACCAATAACAGTGATACCTATTTTCACAAGTACAGGGATTGGAACATTTAAGAACTATAGGGACCTATAGGATGCAGTGTGTAACCGATCCATGATCAGTGTGAAACTATAGACTGAATCTATTTCGGATGATCATGTATATGGATTACCAAGTAACTACCGAAGAAAGTCAGCATCTGGCAGGAGAGACACATCGCTCGGTGAGGTCTTTGTGTGCTGAGATAAGTGTGCTGTGGTGTGACCTTGCTAGGATGATCTGACCTGGCTACTGATCTGCTGGTCCGATTCTACACACATTATAGTATACGACACACATTCTTCGCATACACTTCTCACATATATTACACTTTTCTTTTAATAAATTAATTGTTATTAATTTTTAGAAGCTAGAGTTGTGGGGTATGTTGTGTTGGGGAAGAATCAGAGGGGGCATGATCCAGTAGTTATAGAGAGAGAGAGAAAGAGGTGGCCATAAACTGAGGGAGTGTGGTGGACGGAATCTAGTGGATTCTCCAGGATAATGATAAGGGGTTAAAATATAATGTGGGTGTTGATTGTGGGAGGAGAACTGGACGCGGATTTTACCTCTGCGGCAGCAAACGTCACCATGGAGTCGCCATAAGCGTAGCAGGCCTGGCTGAAGAAGTGCCAACCTCGTTTACACTGCGCCAGCACGTCTGCGGCATGGTCGCCATAGCCGGGAAGAGACAGCAATATATGTATACATTATTATGGTGGTCACAGCCAGATAGAAACAGCAATACATGTACACATTATCAGCCTGTCGCTCGTTTGTGCACACAATTGCACACAAACAAACAAACAAACAAATGACGAAAATTGATATTGCAATTCGTATCTTTCCTGGTTCACACACTTATTATATTTCTGGTTTATACATAGGTGTATTTATCCCTGGATGTACTAGACATAAATGTATTTTCCCTTATATTTCCTAGTTTACACACAGACGTAGTTTTTCCTGGTTCACACACAGACATATTTTTCCTGGTTCAGACACACATAGTTTTCTTGCCTCACAAAGATATATATTTTCTAGTTCACACATACACCTAATTTGTCATTGTTCACAAAGACATATTTTTCCTGGTTCACACAGCCATTTGTCCTGGTTCACACTCACATATTTGTTCTGGTTCACTGTGACTAATCGTCCCTGGAGGAAAGTGGACTCGACAAGCACATCTTTAATATCATTATACTATTGGGAGTATTGAATTACTTTTGTCTACACTCCTCCCTTCCGTCTTTCATACACTATATCTCTCTCTTTCTCTCTCTCTCTCTCTCCTTCATAACATACCCTGACAACAGTTTCCTCCAACAATTAATAACCTGTTTATTGTTGAAAACTATGTCAGTTGTATGTATTGAATGTGTATCTGTAGTTGTTAGTGTCTGCTAATGTGAGTGCAAGATAGGACTTGTAGACGTTAGTCTTCGTAGTTTCTCTAGCCTATTCAAACGGCCAAAACATCAGACATTCACATAGAATTGAAACGGTCTCACCCTGGATGCTCCTTTCCGGCTTGAGTCTGGACTTAATCCAATTATGGAAAACAATTGTCAATGTTTTATCATCAGAAACATAATCCAATAAAGGTAAGTCACTGAAGTTCAGATATGTCCTGTTTTGGAAGGGAGTATAGTCCACCACTGAATACACATCATCACTGTATATAAATGTCTATTTCTATGTTAAATGTTCTCGTGTTCTTCAATGTTTCTTTTAGGTAATTACCTAATTGCACTATATTTTAGCCTATTTGCTCTGCTTGAATAAAGGTCTTTCACTGAAGTTCACCAAAACATATTTCTTGGCATTCGTTATGTCACCCCCTCTTATTGACTGTTTAGGTTGAATTTGCTATAGTGACATATTTTCACTGCACCTGTGAAGTGACTGATTTAAGTGAGAGTTCTTTCCTTTATTATCAACACTGCTTTCTCTGTACAAGAGACGTACTGTTTTATCTTCTTTGATATGTCAGGCTGTGTAGTGGAACCTGGGTAATAAACATTAAATCAGGTGATTTAAGTCTGCTTCATATTACTGTTTATGTGATTGTCTTTCTCCAGCCGTAATGAAACAGCCTCCGAAAGAATACTCTGACATAAACAGCAGAATTCACTAAATTCTAAACTATTCACTAAATAGAAAGCAATAGTAAACCCTAAGCACAAACACATATTTCCCTATGCTAATATTACTCTAATATTAGTGTTACCTTATATATATAGAATTAATGTAAGTCCCCGAATCGAAATTTATCCGCACATAAGCACTCTATCCCATCATAAGGGAGGATATTTCTTTTCATTTACAGGACACATAAATCCAGCTTTCCGTCCAGTTTGGTAGCACACTAAATATAAAAACCACTTTTCTACCAATTTATTTTGAGTGTCCAATCCTCCGTTGATTGTTTGATCTACAATCAAATTTGCCGTAAGTCCCCACATCAAACGTCTGTGAATTCAGGTATTGTTAATTGCGCTCCGTGTCGTGTCTCCTTCGTCTTCTCCGCTATTCCCCTACGCTCATCATTCGTCGCCCATCAAAGAGTTCTTATTTCTTTGATCACCGTCTCCCGCTGTGTTTTCCGTTCCCGAAGTCTCCCATCCGTCGGCCGATACAAGCGGCAGCCACTGACCTCTGCGAGCACCTGTCCCTGATAATCGATCAATAACCTTCCATTTATCCTTCTCTCAGATTGACAGACTCGATTGTTAACCCTTCTCCTATATTGCCATTAAATGTTACATTTAATTTTATCTGGGAATCACTAAACTATCATCATTCTGTGACATTCACACTGACATATTTGTCCTGGTTCACACTGACATATTTGTCCTGGTTCACACTGACATAGTTGTCCTGGTTCACATTGACATATTTGTCCTGGTTCACACTGACATATTTGTCCTGGTTCACACTGACATATTTGTCCTGGTTCTTACAAACATATTTGTCCTGGTTCACACAAACATATTTGTCCTGGTTCACACAAACATATTTTTCCTGGTTCACACTGAAATATTTGTCATGATTCACAGTGAGACGTGTCTCCAACAAAAGTAGCGATGTGTGGAAGCAGTGATGGTTATTCAAATACGAAGACAGGAAAGACAAGGTAAGGAAACATATAATAACATACATATGTAAATTGAAAACAAAAGCACAGAGGATACAGACAGCTGGCTGCATCAGACATGCACGGAGACAGGGATATGTCGTGGGAGACTCTCGCAAAAACATAACAACACATTACTGTCTCAACAGGTAGGACAGAACGTTGACTTCTCGTCCTTGACTTGGGGACGTGAATAACAAGTACCTCAGAAGTCGGAGTGTATTCGCCTGATGGCGGAAAACACTGACAAAAGCTGGCCCAAACACATAAATACGTCCAGTATTAACTACGCTCAAGTGTATCATCATCATGTGCCATGCCGGTAAGCGTGGGCAGTCATGTTTCGCCATCTCACTCGATCACTAGAATCGTGGATCAGCTCCGTGTTCTTGTCTCGACCATACAATGTGGTCAAGCCATCCAGTTATTTACTTATCTGCCCTCCCTTTGTTCTCTTCCCCTTGATCTTGCCAGTTGTCTCCAAGTTCTCCAATTTATTTCTTCTCATAACGTGACAACAAATTGCGATAGTCTACGTCTAATTTCTCTAATCAGTTTACGGTTTTCATTTGTTTCATGTAGGACTTGGTCATTGGTTTTTCTGTCTGTCTGTGGTATTCTTTGTATTCTCCTCGGAAACCACATTTCCACATCCATCAGATGATTTTCAGCTTGTCTGCTCATTGTCCACGCTTCACATCCATACAAAGCCACAGGTTCTATGTAGCACCTCAACACTCTTTGTCTTGTTGCAAATGACATCATTTTATTGATCAGTATGTTTTCCATCTTGCAAAAGGCAACCTTCGCCATGGCGATTCTTGTTCTAATCTCTTCAAGGCATCCCCCATCAGATGTTATTACTGTTCCGAGATAATTGTACCTATTCACTTGTTGAAGAATATTCCCATTTACTTGTATATTACATTGTGGTATTGCCTTCTTCTTAGTGACGACCATAATCTGTGTCTTTTTACAGTTTAATTATAACCCAACTTGTTCACTGTGTGCAACAATCGCATCTACTAAATGTTGCAGATCCTGCTCATTGTCTGCAATCGAGTATGTATCATCCGCATATCTAATGATATTGATGTTATGTCCCCCAATGATGATTCCTTTCATATCGTCAACATTTCTGAAAATACTTTAACTGTGCTGGGAAAAAGAACTGAAGACAATACACATCCCTGTCTCACATCTCTCTTAATAGGCTGATATTGACCTACTTCATTATCAATCTTTATGGCAGCTTGTTGCTTTCAATATATGTTTTTTATGAGTCTAAGGTCTTTCCCATCAATTTGTAGATCTACACGCAACTCCATCATGTTGACATGTCTTACTTTATCGAAAGTCTTTGTGTAGTCAATACAGCAAAGATGTAAATCATTATTTACTTCTATAGAACGTTCAATTAATGTTCTCAACATATACACAGCATTTATTGTACCCTTGCCTTCTACAAACCCACATTGTTCTCCTATTTAGGGTTGTATTTTCTTCCTAACTCTTTGTGTGATATTTCTTAGCAAAATCTTTGTGATGTGGCTCATTATACTAATGTTCGATATTTATCACATTCCAAGGCTCCTGATTTCTTAGGGATTGCAATAAATAACATCATCGTCAAGTGACTTGCCAGCTGGCGTAGGCGTTCATGGCTCTCCACAGATCTCGATCTTTGGTGTTTTGGATCAACTCTGCCAATGATATTCTTCCATGCTACCGGCTCAATCCGTCCAGCATCTTCGTCTGGCTCTGTCTCTCTTTCCCTTGATCTTTCCAGTTGTCACGATGTTCTCCGATGCCTCTCTTCTCATCACATGACCAAAGAAAGCTGTTTTGTCTCTTTCTTATTGTTGTATATAGTGTTTTAGTTTCATTAGCCTCTTTCGTGAAATCGTTGTTAGTTACTCTGGCAGTCCAAGGAATTCGCAAAATTCGTCTCAAAAACCACATCTCTGTTGCTTCTAAGTTCTTCCTAATTTGTTCATTTACATTCCAAGATTCTCTGCCATACAGCAAAACTGGTTCTATACAGCATTTCAGCATTCTCTTTCTTACATTCATTGATAGTGACTTAATGCATAAGATGCTCTTCATTTCCTGAAATGCGGCTTTTAGCCTGCCCTATTCTGCTCTTAATCTCTGGTGTACATCTTCCATCTGATGTTATAAGTGGGACGCAGAGGTGTTTCCAAGGCACCAGGGCCGGGATATATACTGGCCAAGACCTATTGACGCGTCCTCGTCGAGTGTCCTGGGCAACAGGTCCCTTCGGGGTCCTGGCTAAAGTCAGTAGGATCGCCGATTCCTCCGAAGTCGGAGAGTGTCTGCCTGTACAGCGAGGAACCACCAGTCTGCACACAGATAAGCCAGACATGGGACAACGGATACTCACGCAAACCTCAGGTCCTGTATGACATCACATTGATGTTGGACAACAGGATGACTTCATCCAACATACAGGACTTAGCGTTGGAGCTCAAGCCAACGAACACAAGCAAGCAAGCAAGCAAGCATGTTATAAGTACCCCTAGGTACAATTATCCCTTGGTTAAGAATTGCCCCTTCTATTTCTATGTCACATTTTGGTATCACAATTTTCTTTGATATCACCATTGTTATTGTTTTCTTGATATTCAAGGGGAGTTTTTTCTGTGCACACTCTGTTACTACAATGTCCAACAATTGTTGTAGATCTGTTGCATTTTCCGCCACCAATACTGTGTCATCTGCATAGCGTATATTGTTAATATTATATTCTCCGAATAGTATTCATGGATTCTCTTTGATCTCTCTCATTATTACTTCACTAAAGAGGGAAAAGAGATCAGGTGGCAAGACACACCCCTGTCGTACTCCTAGCTTTATCTGTTCGAAACTACCCTCTTTATTTCCTATTTTAATTGCTGCTGCTTGGTTCCATTGTAATAAATATAGAGTTACATAATTCAGGAGGTATATCTCCAGTATCATATATTATGTTCAGCAGTCTGGTGACTTGATCTATTCTATATTCCTCTAGGGCAGTGATCATTTCTGTTGAGATGTTGTCTGGATACGGGTCTTGTCATATTTCATATGATTAAGAGCATTCTGAACATCTATCTTCAGAATTGATTGTCATTCATTATTACTCCGAATATAATAATGTTCTTCTCTTGTATCATCATAAAGATTTTTCATATAAACTGACAATGTATGTAAAATCTCACATTTTGCTATTATGATTTTCCATCGTTTGTTTTCAGACAGCCTGCTGATGTAGGTGTTCTTTTATTAGTAAGCTCATGAATTAGTTTGTGCATTAATTTGGTATTTTTTCTGTTGTGTTGTTTGTCAATTTTTATGCAATTATTTTCAAGCGATGCTTCTTTTGCTTCTGTACATGATTTTCTGACTTTTCTGTGAATCTCTTTCTATTTGTCAGGATTATTGTTGTTGTGTCTTCTTGTTTCCATTAGTCTTAAAAATTTCTTCAGTTATACATTTTTTAACGACTGTCAGCGTGTTGGGGAATAGAGACAGGACATATGTTAGTTAGTTAGTTAGTTAGTTAGTTAGTTAGTTAGTTAGTTAGTTAGTTAGTTAGTTAGTTAGTTAGTTAGTTAGTTAGTTAGTCGACAGATCATCCTCATTGCACATCGAACCATTCAGTCCATAAGTGCTCGGATCCCCTCCTCAGCAAATCCCGCAGCGTGTAGCGGCTAACGACGCCAGTTCTGTGTTGGTTTATCAATCTTCTTTGGCTTCCTGCGTAGTGTTCTTGTTTGGCCACCCCTCTTTTAATTTGCTGCTCTAGCAGTCTGGCCATTGTTGTAGATTCACAGTCATCACTTGGTTCTCGCAAAAGTCTTACTTCTCGTAGAGCATTCAGAATGTCAGCCTGGTCCATGGCGCGTCCGCCCTCCACAGTAGCCTCACCTGCGAGCTTGTCAGCCCGCTCATTTCCTTGTACTCCCGCATGCCCTGGCACGAAGATGAAACTAATCTTTGCCAGCCGAGACCGCTCCAGAGGCAGCACCCATTCTCTTCGGATCGACCCCTCCTCTATCCTCTTGATCATGTTCATTGAGTCGCTAAGGAAACACGCCCTAGTGAATGTCTGTGTCTCGAGCCATGTTATTGCTTTACTTACTGCCATGACTTCCATGGTCAGGCTACTTGTGGTTTCAGTGAAAGCACCAGAGTCCTCCTTCACAATTCTCCCTCCGGTCCGAGCTGTAAAGGCCCATGAGCTTCTCACATGTCGGACGACCGACCCATCTGTGTAGATGACCGCGTCACTGTCTAGCGAATTCTCGAAAATCAACGCTTGTACTTCAGCCTCCACAGCAGCCGGATTTTCTTGTCTGCATTTCCTATCTAGTTGGATGCAAACTGAAAAGGATATGCAGAAGTCTGTTGGCACTTGCACCCACTCCGCGCCAGGTTCTAAGTCCTCAAGTGAACACACCTGTTGAAGAATGTCTTCGGCTTGACCCATCCATGACCGTCCTCTTTTTAACCTGCTGCCCTTCACCTTCCTAATTTCACTATGCATTGGATGTTGTGTGTTTGCGTTAACTCTGAGGTAGGCGCGTGCCCTGCACACGTGTATTCTCTCTTCAATGGTTGGAAAATCAAGAAGGTAGCGCATCGCCCTGCATGCTGTATCTCTTGTACATCCAAGAATAATGCGCATAGCTTCATTCTGTATCCTTTCCATCCTTTCAATCTGCCTATGGCTGAGAGTCAGGATTGCCATTGCATACTCCAAAACAGACATGACCAGCCCCTCGTACAGAAGACATAGATGGCGCTGCTCACAGTTTGCTGCCGCCATCACCCGCATCGCAGCCAAACCCCGCTTGGCCTTTGTTATCACCTGGTCTATGTGCACATTATAAGTGTCAAAGTCTTGCTTAGGGCAAGAATTATGGCTCGTATCTTGACAAGTGTGATACTAACTATGCTTATAACAAATAACACGAGGCTTACAGCCGATAATATAATTCGCGCTATTTATTCGCGCACTGCACACATCAGAAACAATACAAGCTTCGCGCAATTACAATTCACAATATCCAATAGATTATAAATGCACGCAATCAATACATCAATATAATAATACATCAATGCACTCCACTTACAAGTCACACAGACAGGCGTTCCATCTCCAACGGTCATACAGGCTAGCTATCAAGACATGCATAAAACTCTCAAGCTGCATTCACACGTCAGTCCGTTACGGCCCCCAAGCCTAGTCTGGCTGGACTTTCAGCACACACCACAGTTGTGCTCGAGTCAGCCCGCGTGACCCCTCAATGTTCACGCTGTGTTCCAGCTGACCGCCGACTGCTTAGTATCGCTCAGCGTTGATTGCCTGGCGTTGTTGACGACGCCGCGTTATAGCTGTAGTGCTTATCATAGATCAGCGTTGCATTGTCGGGCGTTGGTCCAGACAACGCGTTATCACTCTGGGTGAGACTCTGACATTCTCCCCCCCCCCCTCATTCTCATGAAAGGTTTTCCTTTCATGCACTCTATATAGCTGTTCTTTATCTTGTCAGAATCGAACTTTGCACTTTATCTGACGTAACTCTTTAGTTTGTCTTAATATGTACAGGTGATTAGTAAACAATATGCATACAAATCCCATGCCTACCCATCAAGCATACTTGTCAAGTACAATCAATTCCATGGTTTTTACCTCGCTGAGACACAGCCAGTCCGGTAGGTTATGGCTAACTTGCCACTACCTCTCCACCAAAAAGAAAAATTACAAATAATCAGGTGAGTCTGTGAGTATCTACCTATAAGATAACTCCGACATTGGACATCTACCCTTATCTAATAGAATATCCAATGAAGGTCTTCAGTTTTGGTAAGTTTTCCCATATACACATGACGTCACATTGACGTGATACCTATTAGGCAAACATGGTAGTTTCAATACATATTTACACATCACCAACAATATTTAGTTATGTCCCTTGGTTATGGAACAAACGTTAGGGACAGTATTTTTATCATGCTTTCAACAAAATAAATTACAAGTAACATTTTCTTTCTTTTTGTCATAATTTGATCCTCCTTGACAAAAGTGCACAAAAGGTCACTCTTGTGAAAAAGTAAATCAAGCTACGGTGCTGAGATTACATCTAACAAAACTCGACATATACAATTTCGTATATGGAAATGTTTCATACCCAAATTTTCATACAATTGTCATAAATTTATAAACATTTTATTATGGTATGCTAACTTTCAAATTAATATGGACATCTAACGGAAGTGTAGAGCTGTGTTGTTGCACACTCATGGTCTCTCGTTTTAGATGAACTTTAAATATACGGAGCACCCAGATCTTGTCATCAGCTGTTGGATAGCTTCTTCCGTCTTCTCCTCGGATTAGGTTGTCAAGGTCATCATTCGTACTTGTTAAAACGTCGTGGACCATCTTTGTAGCTGTACTCAGGATTAATTGGCGCTGTTCAAGCTCAGTAATTATTTGGGTCCTGTAGTACTGTCCTGTGACACTTGTGGTGTCTATTTCTTATAATACTACATATTTACAATAGTAATGGCATTCTTTCACATTTCTCACAAATATACTACCCATTCATTCACATCATAATAATAATATGTACACAATATATTTACAATGGGAGATTAAATCTTCCCTATCACACTGTTCTTCACAGCGTAACTGACATAAAGTCACAATTGGCTGTGGTGTTGAGCACTATTTATGTTGCAGTTTATACACCATCTGCAATGTGCTCGGGTGTTACCTGGCTATTGGGTGAGTCGTATGGACATCTCGATAGAAGATCGGCCAGAGAGTTATGTGAGCCTCGTATATGTCTGATTTCGAAGCTATAGTCCTGTAGAAGAAGGGACCATCTGGCCACTCTGTGGTTACTTGGGGTACCATTGGTGATGAATGTCAAAGGGCTATTGTCTGTTTCAATAATGAAGTGTTTACCTAAAAGAAATCTCGAAAGTTTACGTACCGAGAACACGAGAGCGAGGGCTTCAAGTTCCGGTGTGCTGTAATTTCGTTCACTGGTGTTCAATTTCCGGGAGACGTAGTATACCGGGTACAATATTTGGTCGTGCTCTTGAAGTAGTACCCCTCCAATGGCTACGGAGCTCGCATCGCATCTTAGCCTGAAAATAGTGCTAAGATCAGGTAATTTTAGAATAGGTTCACTGGAAAAATAAGATAGTACTTTCGCAAATGCAGGCCTTAAACATTCGCTATTTACAATAACATTTGGATGTTTGTTAGTAAATCAGTGAAACATTTGGTTAATTCAGCAAAATGAGGGATAAATTGTCTATAGTAATTCAAAAGACCTAACACACTTCGCAACTCTTTTTTTGGTTGTCGGAAGCGACAATTTCAAAATTCTAGACATGATGTTATCGTCAATTGATATGAAGCCATTTGAGATCTTATAGCCCAAAAATGTAATTTCTTGAAAGGCTATATCAACTTTGGATGGTTTTATTGTCAGTCCATGTTGTCTAATCCTGTCGAATGTCTGCTGTAGTGCTGTTATGTGGTCTGTCATGTTCTTTGTATGTATGCAAATGTCGTCCATGTACCAAATGATGTTGGAAATGCCTGTCAAAAGTCGTCTTGTCATTCTGACAAAGGTTGCTGGAGCATTAACTAGCCCGAATAGCAACTTGCACCATTCGTATAGTCCCCAGGGTGTGGCAAATGCTGTCAGATATATACTGTCAGCATGTACAGGTATTTGCCAGTAACCTTTTGTCATGTCCAGTTTAGTAAAGTAACGTGAGTCAGTCAGTTCAGTTAGTATGTCTTCACAGTTGCTCATTGGTTCTAAATCCAACTGTGTAATGCTGTTGAGTTTCCTATAGTCAACACAGAGTCTTATTGTGTTGTCCTTTTTCTTCACAATGACAATCGGTGAACAAAAATGTGATTGTGAACGTCGGATGATATGGTTTGCTTCTAAGTCAATAATTTCTTAGTGTAATTTGTCTTTGTAGTGAATAGGAATGGAATATGGTCTGCATTTTATTGGGATGTCAGATGTCAAAATAATATGATGATGCACTAAGTCTATCTGTCCTGGGTTGTTAGAAAAGATTGTACTGTAGTCTTGTAATACTTGTCTGCAACTGTCAGTCTATGTCTGCGTCAGTTTGGGATTTACCTTTATGTCCTGTAGGTTGGTTGTCGTGTCCAGTACTGGTGTTGGTATCTCGTCAGTATCGTTGTCGTCTGTCTGGTCCACTATTGTTGTGCTTGCTGTAGTCTCTACTTGTTCGTCGTCCCTGTGGTAATATGGTTTAAGCATGTTAATATGAAAAATCTTGTGTTTGTCCCTAACTGCAATTTCGTAATCTACTGTCGAAATTTGTCGTAACACTTTAAACGGTCCTTGCCATGAGTCTGTGAGAAGATGTCTGTCGCTTGGCAATAGAAGAAGAACGTCCTGTCCTGGCGTCAGAGTAATGGTTCTATTTCCTCTGTTAGCGTATTGTCGGTTGACAGCACCAGATTTTTGTAGTGCTTCTTTTGCTAACACACATGATTTCATAATTCTATCGCGCAATGATATTACATGTTCATACAATGAAATAGGTGTAGATATGGTTTTACTTTCAGTCAGCCTAGACTGGTACAACGATAATGGGCCGCGTGGTTTGGCACCATATACTATTTCAAATGGTGAGAATCCAGTGCTGGAATGTGGCACTTCCCTATCAAATTCCCTTGTTCAAATCCCGGACGAGCCCCCACGTTCGCACTTGTCAAAGTCTTGCTTAGGGCGTATCTTGACAAGTGTGATTCTAACTATGCTTATCAAATAACACGAGGCTAACAGCCGATAATATAATTCGCGCTATTTATTCGCGCACTGCACACATCAGAAACAATACAAGCTTCGCGCAATCACAATTCACAATATCCAATAGATTATAAATGCACGCAATCAATACATCAATATAATAATACATCAATGCACTCCACTTACAAGTCACACAGACAGGCGTTCCATCTCCAACGGTCATACAGGCTAGCTATCAAGACATGCATAAAACTCTCAAGCTGCATTCACACGTCAGTCCGTTACGGCCCCCAAGCATAGTCTGGCTGGACTTTCAGCACACACCACAGTTGTGCTCGAGTCAGCCCGCGTGACCCCTCAATGTTCACGCTGTGTTCCAGCTGACCGCCGACTGCTTAGTATCGCTCAGCGTTGATTGCCTGGCGTTGTTGACGACGCCGCGTTATAGCTGTAGTGCTTATCATAGATCAGCGTTGCATTGTTGGGCGTTGGTGCAGACAACGCGTTATCACTCTGGGTGAGACTCTGACAATAAGCAAGGCTTCGATCAAACCGTATCTCTAGGTAATTCATTGCCTGCGTTCTTTTCACCGTCTCTGAACACAGCATTACAGTTGGTGTTGCAGTGTTGACAATATGATTATTCAACGAGAACCAAGTCACTGTTGCCTTTGTTGGGTTGACCATTGCCCCAGCTTCATCACACCAAGTACTTATGCGATTGAGTTCGGTTTGTAGTTCCACAGCAACCTGCTCTCTTTCTTAAGACAACAAGACCCACCCATAACTAGGGGATAAACAGGACACAGGGACATAGAGACAGGACTACGTCCTTGATCGACACTCAATCTTGCACTGAAGGATCTGGGACGACAAGACCGGACAGCAGTACGGCGAGATAACTGATACAGCCCGACTATCCGGGGACACACGGGGTCAAGTACCACGTGAGTAGGAGACCGAAGACCAGAGGGCAGACGGAGCTGGACACGTTAGGGGAAGGACGCATTTATTGATTGCGGGGTGTGAGAGCTAGCCTGCCGAGCTACGATAGAGAGTATTGAGAGCGGGGTTTTTGTGATTGCATGATGGCTATGGCTGAGTGTTAATTGCCGTTAATGTATATGACATATAGTGTATGCCATGTGTGCTAAAACGGTGAATCTATATACTCTATATTAATAATGCTGTGATACATAAATAAATGGTTTGAACCACATGCGATGTTTTGATATCTATGGATGCATGTGAAGGAACTCCCTGTGGCGTGTAGAATGATGAACGAAGGTTTTGCCTGTATTTTCTAAGACGTTGACAACTACCTACTTTATTTAATTTTGGGATAATTGTTTTTGCAGCTAAATTGACTGAATTCTTCAATATTTCCCATTAATCATCCACATCTTGAAAAAAGATTTCTAGATCAGACAATAAATAAAATCTGTTCTTTACTTCTGTGTTAAATTTGTCTTGTATTTCCTTATCATGCACAGAGATCTTCTTTAGTAGTTCCTGGTGTATACTTGACTTTCTTTAACTTTACCTTCAGTGTGCCTATAATAAATCTGTGATTACTGTAACAGTCTGCATTTGTGAACTGTTTTTGAGACTGTTAACGCATTTCGAAACTTGTTATTCAGGATGTAATCGATCTGGTTTCTAATCCTGCTGTCAGGACTTCTCCATGTCTATAATCTTCTGTGATTTTGCATGAACCAGGTGTTTCCGACAATCAGTTCATGTTATTTTGTCCATTTTAAAAGTCTGTATCCCCTCTCGTTTCGTTCTCCCAAACCATGTTTACTTACTGTGCATCGATCATCTTAAATTCCTACTTTTGCATTGAAGTCCCCCATTATGATGTTTATTTCTGAATTTTTACATTTCTTCAAAGCATTCTCCATGTCGTTATAGAATTATTGTACACTAACTTCACTGCTTTCTCCCTTTGGGGCATATATTTGAATGACGTTTATGTTAAAAGGTCTGTTGATTAGTTTTACCAATAGAACACTGTCTGACACTGCTGAATATCCTTTAACAGATTTTGATGTTTTCAGATCTAAGATAATTGCTACACCTCTTTGCCTTTCCGCTCCTCCAGAATATATAATCTTAAAATCCTTCCCTGTCTTAATCCCTGTCCCTTTCCATCTCGTCTCACACAATCTTAATATGTTAACATTCTCTCTTCCTATTTCTTGTTTGATGTTATCTAATTTTTCATCTGCACTCATTGTTCTAACATTCCAAGTTCCTACTTTTAATTATAGTAATCTTTTGCACCCAGTAGCCTGCTGACATGACTATCCCTACCGGGCGAGGGTGCTCCTATGGAGCACCCATTTAAACAGTTTTTTATTTTTTATTTTGATGTTCGATGATATTACAAAACATAATTGTCTTGGTATTTGTAAAGAAGGTTGTTTGCCATTGCTTTCCTTCTTAGCAGTGACCATACTGGTCAATGACCGCAGTCCTCCCCCGCCCCCCCCCCTCCCCCCTTGAAAAAAGAGATCCTCTGCCTACCGTCGTGAAGCTGGAGACCATAACCTACAACTATCTATTGGCTGCTCTTCAACCTCATCCACCACATGCACACATGGCTTCACGTAATCCTGATCGGGAGGTTAAACAGGTAATCCGCCTTGCGCAGGGGTGTCCCGTAGTCTAGCGGAGGGAAGGAAGCACCTTACGTCTCCTTTGATAGGGGATACCCCTACCCCGCTACCCGAAGTTGAAAGCTCTCAAGTTCAAAGCTAGCGGGGGAAAAAAGACGTAGGAAAGCACGAATTTCCAATGGATGTTTAAAATCGAAGGGCAAGATTACAAAATAAAGCAGTAAATAAACAGAATACACACAAAGCGAAATCATGTCACAAGACCAGGAACAACCGTTCTTGAAAATGATGAAGTTGGACGAAAACTTGCTTCAGAAGTTGAGAAAGCACATCAGCTATACAAATGGCATGTACCTGGTCCAGGCGTGGAAACTGGCAGAGATCACCCAACAATGAGAGATGCCGACACACGAAGGTCGTTACGATCTTAATAAATTGTCTTCTGTTTACAAGAGTCCACATTATTAGGGATCTTAGAGCCAGACTCACTGAATAAGGGAGGGACCTGTAGAGCCAGATTGGGACTTTAAGAGCCATTTCGCCACTGCGTACATACACACATGCGTGCGTGGGTGCTTGCGTGTACGCCCGCATACATACATATACATATATTATACATCGTCATATACTGGTCGTTTGCGGCATAAGTCATGAATGTTCTGCTGGTTGATCCCTGCCTGGTCTTCCCAGAATTCATACTCTCCTCTCCATATTCTCCTGTCTAACCTCCCCAGTCTAAACTCTTCGGCCCAAATCGCTGTGGCCCCTGGTGTGTCCAGCATCTGTCCGACTCCGAGACGTGATATTGCTTGTCCATCGATGTTCAGACTTTTTACAATGTCATCTAGCTCTAGGCTATTCTAAAACTGTTTCTGCAACTAGACTTTCAAAGTCTGTTTTCTTCGCTACTTACATAAAGATAGTTGAAAACAAAACAATGAAATACAAACTCACCATGTCCAATTTGTAAACAAGAAATCAACAAAATAACGAGCAACATTTTGACTTGCGAAATATCTGATATTGCAATGAAAACTTATGAAAACAGGAATTGGCATTGACAAAACCAGAGTACGGATCTCGCAGAGTGTTCGGTTTCCCACGCACCGGATTCCTTATCTGTTTATTGTCTTGTTTGCGGTAGCGATCGAATTCTTTACCTACAGAATCGTGACAATACGATTTACAGAACACTGTACAAGAACCAGACTTTTATCTCTCCTAAATTTTGGCAATGTTGTTAAACAAGAAATAAAAATAATACTGGGGGATTTTTAATGCAAAAGTAGGAAAGGTAAAAATAGAGGATATAGTGTAGAATTACGGTTTAGGCACAAGAAATGAAAGAGGAGAGAAACTAATAGAATGGGCAAATATTAATGATATGATAATTGGAAACACATGGTTTAAACACCATAAAAGACGACTATACACATGGAAAAGCCCTGATATGAAAATACGCAACCAAATTGACTACATACTTATTAATAAAAGATTTAGAAATGCATTAATTAATGTAAAGACAATGCCTGGTGCTGACGGTAACAGTGATCATGTACCATTATGTGGACAAATAAAAGTAAGATTAAAGAGGGGGGAAAATGGTTAAAAACTTGAGACTTAATAAAGAGGTTCTGAAAGTAGATAAAGAAATTCAAGAACAATACAACATATATATATATATATATATATATATATATATATATATATATATATATATATATATATATATATATATATATAGGGGGGGGGTGGCTGAGTGGTCTCGAGGTATGGTGTCCGCCTCGAGTGCTGGAGGTCCCGGGTTCAGGTCTCGGTGAGTACCGGGATTTATTTAAAAAATCCACGTGGACTTCCAGTAATTTCCCCTGGTCTCTGGGTAGTGAGATCGGACTCCCGTGTGTATTGTTGCGCACGTAAATAATCCCTTAGCAGTTGGAAATCGAAAAAGAGTAGCCTAACGGCGCTGCCCGGGCAAAATTTCGAGTTAAAAATCTTCTCAAAGTATTTTCAGAATCCTCGCCGTGTGCTACGGAGTTCGTGCACTGAGCTGAGTTTCTCCAGACTCAGGTTCGAGTTAGGAGGAAAACGGAGCACTTATGGGGTTAAACCCGTGTGCCGTGATGTTGATCCAACGACTAAACTAAACGACTAAGAACAATACAGTGACTGTGAAAAATAAGTACAATGCAATAGCTAAAATACAGAGTATAGATGAACAATGGGAAATGTTAAGGGACTCCATTAATCAAACTAGCAAAGAATTATTACCGGTGAGAAGCCAAAAAGCTAAGAAAAAATGGATGAATGAAAAAATCTTAAGGCTGATGGACAAAAGGAAACAGAATAAAAATGACAAATGCTAAGATAAATAAAGAAATAAGAGATAAATGTGTGAAGGCAAAAGAAATTTGGTTAAACGAGCAATGCAGGAAAATTGAATTAAATTCCATTAAAAAAAAGTATGCACAGACAAATCAGCGAACTCACAGGAAGAAAAATAAGAATAAATACAGGGTGTTTGAAATCAAAAACAGGAAAGATTTTATTGGAGGAAGATGATATAATGAAGAGGTGGAATGAGTATATAAGAGAATTATATAATGGAGAAAGGGAAGAATTAACAGAAGAAAGTAACTTAGAAGGCCCACCTATTCTAAAAGAAGAAGTCGCTGACGTTATGAAACATATGAAGAAAGGAAAAACAGCTGGGCCAGATGAAATCACAATAGAAGAATTAGAAGTATTGGGAAAATTTGGGGTAGATATATTAACCAAAATACTGAATTATATTTACAACAGTGGATATTTACCGAGCGATATGCTGAAATCTGTATTCATAGCAATACCAAAGAGACCAGGAGCACTTGAATGCGAAGATTTTCGTACAATTAACCTCATAAACCATGCCACTAAGCTTCTACTCAGAATTATAATGAGAACAACAAGAAAGAAAATAAAAATGGAAATTAGTGAAGAACAGTATGATTTTATGGAAGGAAAGGGTACACACAATGCAATATATATATTACGAACACTAATAGAAAGACCAATAGAGAAACAGAGAGACATATATTTATGCTTCATAGATTATACTAAGGCATTTGATAAAGTAAAACATGATGAGCTGATGAAAATGTTGGAAGATATCAACATTGATGGGAAAGATTTAAGAATAATAAAGAATATATACTGGAACCAAGTAGCAGCAATTAAAATGGGAAATAAAGAGGGTAGTTACGAACAGATAAAGCT
Source organism: Cepaea hortensis (assembly GCA_963921405.1). Classification (NCBI taxonomy): domain Eukaryota; kingdom Metazoa; phylum Mollusca; class Gastropoda; order Stylommatophora; family Helicidae; genus Cepaea; species Cepaea hortensis. The sequence goes on along the minus strand of OY992876.1, from coordinate 322,127,963 downwards.
AGGAGTACGACAAGGGTGTGTCTTGTCACCCGATCTCTTCTCCCTGTATAGCGAAGTAATAATGAGAGAGATAAAAGAGAAGCCAGGAATACTAATCGGAGGATATAATATAAACAATATACGCTATGCAGATGACACAGTATTGGTGGCGGATAATGCAACAGACCTACAACAATTGTTGGACAGTGTAGTAACAGAGAGTGCACATAAAGGACTGTCCTTGAATATCAAGAAAACAGTAACAATGGTGATATCAAAGAAAATGGGGACACCAAAATGTGACATAGAAATAGAAGGGGAAATTCTCAACCAAGTGGATAATTTTAAATACCTAGGGGCACTTATAACATCATATGGAAGATGTACAAAAGAGATTAAGAGCAGAATAGAGCAGGCAAAGACAGCATTTCAGAAAATGAAAATGAATCTTATGCAATAAGTCGCTATCAATGAATGTAAGAAAGAGAGTGCTAAAATGCTATATAGAACCAGTTTTGCTGTATGGCAGCGAATCTTGGAATGTAAATGAACAAATTAGGAAGAACTTGGAAGCAACAGAGATGTGGTTTTTAAGACGAATGTTGCGAATTCCTTGGACTGCCAGAGTAACTAACAACGATTGCGTGAAAGAGGCTAATGAAACTAGAACACAATATACAACAATAAGAAAGAGACAAACATCTTTCTTTGGTCATGTGATGAGAAGAGAGGTAAAGATCGAGGGGAAGAGAGGCAGAGGCAGACCAAGAGAAATGATGCTGGACGGACTGAGATGGTGGCATGGAGGAATATCATCATCAGAGTTGATCCAAAACACCAAAGACCGAGATCTGTGGAAAGCCATAAACGCCTACGCCAGCCGGCATGGCACGGCACTTGATGATGATGATGATGATGTTAAACTAGTGACCTTACTCTTTTTGTGCAGTTGTATTTGTATGTTGGAGAGCTCCGTGACGAGTTGGGCAAACCGTCTGCCTGGTGTAGATCTCCGTGACGAGTTGGGCAAACCGTCTGCCTGGTGTGTGCAGATCTACGTGACGAGGTGGGCAAACCGTCTGCCTGGTGTAGATCTCCGTGACGAGTTGGGCAAACCGTCTGCCTGGTGTGTGCAGATCTACGTGACGAGGTGGGCAAACCGTCTGCCTGATGTAGATCTCTGTGACGAGGTGGGAAAATAGTCTGCCTGATGTAGATCTCTGTGACGAGGTGGGAAAATAGTCTGCCTGGTGTAGATCTCCATGACGAGTTGGGCAAATAGTCTGCCTGGTGTAGATCTCCGTGACGAGTTGGGTAAATAGTCTGCCTGGTGTAGATCTCCGTAACGAGTTGGGCAAACCGTCTGCCTGGTGTAGAAAGGATCCTAAGATTGTTTACTGTCTCCATCATTCAGTCGCTGAAGCTAAGCGTTCGTGTCTTGTGACGTTTTCGGTAGATGGTTATTAGAATTATGGAATAAAACACAGTGTAATGAAGGCAGTCCTCTGGGTCTATAATCCTTTTATAATAGTATTTGTTTCTTGAGCAATATTGTTTACATTCATCATGACCAGTCGTGACATGCCGTTCGTCCTCTGCTTCGTGCAATCCCACGGTCAATGTGACTTAACTGCACCGTGCTCTCCAAAGCGCCTGTCCACCACTGTCTCTTCTCCCAGGAACCATGTTTTCTACCGCTGTTCTCCCTATATCGCTGCTATCCCTACACCCCTGTTCTCCCTAGACCGCTGTTCTCCCTACACCGCTGTTCTCCCTACACCGCTGTTCTCCCTAGACCGCTGTTCTATTTACACCGCTGTTCTCCCTACACCGTTGTTCTCCCCACACCGCCGTTCTCCCTACATCGCTGTTCTCCCTACACCACTGTTCTCCCTACACCGCTGTTCTCCCTACACCGCTGTTCTCCCCAGACCGCTGTTCTCCCAATACTGCTGTTCTCTTTAGACCGCTGTTCTCCCTACACCGTTGTTCTCCCTACATCGCTGTTCACCCTGTATCGCTGTTCTCCCTACACCGCTGTTCTCCCTACACCGCTGTTCTCCCAACATCGCTGTTCTCCCTGTATCGCTGTTCTCCCTACACTGCTGTTCTCCCTGTATCGCTGTTCTCCCTAGACCGCTGTTCTCCCTACACCGCTATTCTCTCTACATCGCTGTTCTCCCTGTATCGCTGTTCTCCCTACACCGCTGTTCTCCCTACACCGCTGTTCTTCCTACATCGCTGTTCTCCCTACACCGCTGTTCTCCCTAGACCGCTGTTCTCCCAACACTGATGTTCTCCCTAGACAGCTGTTCTCCCTACACCGCTGTTCTCCCTAGACAGCTGTTCTCCCTACACCGCTGTTCTCCCTACATCGCTGTTATCCCTACACCGCTGTTCTCCCTACATCGCTGCTCTCCCAACACTGCTGTTCTCCCTACACCGCTGCTCTCCCAACACTGCTGTTCTCCCTATACCGCTGTTCTCCCTATACCGCTGTTCTCCCCAGACCGCTGTTCTCCCCAGACCGCTTTTCTCCCAATACTGCTGTTCTCCCTAGACCGCTGTTCTCCCTACACCGCTGTTCTCCCTACACCGCTATTCTCTCTACATCGCTGTTCTCCCTGTATCGCCGTTTCCCTACACCGCTGTTCTCCCTACACCGCTGTTCTCCATAGACCGCTGTTCTCCCAACACCGCTGTTCTCCCTAGACCACTGTTCTCCCTACACCGCTGTTCACCCTAGACCGCTGTTTTCCCTACATCGCTGTTCTCCCTACACCGCTGTTCACCCTAGACCACTGTTCCCCCTACACCGCTGTTCACCCTAGACCGCTGTTTTCCCTACATCGCTGTTCCCTCTACATCGCTGTTCTCCCTACACCGCTGTTCTTCCTACATCGCTGTTCTCCCTACACCGCTGTTCTCCCTACACCGCTGTTCACCCTACATCGCTGTTCCCCCTACACCGCTGTTCTTCCTACACCGCTGTTCTCCCTACACCGCTGTTCACCCTACATCGCTGTTCTCCCTACACCGCTGTTCTTCCTACATCGCTGTTCTCCCTACACCGCTGTTTTCCCTACACCGCTGTTCCCCCTACATCGCTGTTCTCCCTACACCGCTGTTCTTCCTACATCGCTGTTCTCCCTACACCGCTGTTCTCCCTACACCGCTGTTCACCCTACATCGCTGTTCCCCCTACATCGCTGTTCTCCCTACACCGCTGTTTTCCCTACATCGCTGTTCCCCCTACATCGCTGTTCTCCCTACATCGCTGTTCTCCCTACACCGCTGTTCTCCCTACACCGCTGTTCTCCCTACACCGCTGTTCTTCCTACATCGCTGTTCTCCCTACACCGCTGTTCTCCCTACACCGCTGTTCTCCCTACACCGCTGTTCTCCCTACATCGCTGTTCTCCCAATACCGCTGTTCTCCCTACACAGCTGTTCTTCCTACATCGCTGTTCTCACTACACCGCTGTTCACCCTAGACCACTGTTCCCCCTACACCGCTGTTCACCCTAGACCGCTGTTTTCCCTACATCGCTGTTCCCCCTACATCGCTGTTCTCCCTACACCGCTGTTCTTCCTACATCGCTGTTCTCTCTACACCGCTATTCTCCCCAGACCGCTGTTCTCCCAACACTGATGTTCTCCCTAGACCGCTGTTCTCCCTACACTGCTGTTCACCCTAGACCGCTGTTCTCCCTACACCGCTGTTCTCCCTACATCGCTGTTCTCCCTACACCGCTGTTCTCACTACATCGCTGTTCTCCCAACACTGATGTTCTCCCTAGACCACTGTTCTCCCTAGACCACTGTTCTCCCTACACCGCTGTTCACCCTACACCGCTGTTCTCCCTACATCGCTGTTCTCCCTACACCGCTGTTCTCCCTACATCGTTGTTCTCCTTACACCGCTGTTGTCCCTACACCGCTGTTCTCCCTACATCGCTGTTCTCCCTACATCGCTGTTCTCCCTACACCGCTGTTCTCCCTAGACCACTGTTCTCCCTACATCGCTGCTCTCCCTACACCGCTGTTCTCCCTAGACCGCTGTTCTCCCTATACCACTGTTCTCCCTATACCGATGTTTTCCCTACACCGCTGTTTTCCCTACACCGATGTTTTCCCTACATCGCTGTTCTCCCTACACCGCTGTTCTCCCTAGACCACTGTTCTCCCTATACCGATGTTTTCCCTACACTGCTGTTTTCCCTACACCGCTGTTTTCCCTACATCGCTGTTCTCTCTACACCGCTGTTCTCCCTAGACCACTGTTCTCCCTACATCGCTGCTCTCCCTACACCGCTGTTCTCCCTAGACCGCTGTTCTCCCTATACCACTGTTCTCCCTATACCGATGTTTTCCCTACACCGCTGTTTTCCCTACACCGATGTTTTCCCTACACCGCTGTTCTCCCTACACTGCTGTTCTCCCTACATCGCTGTTCTCCCTACATCGCTGTTCTCCCTACACCGCTGTTCTCCCTAGACCACTGTTCTCCCTACATCGCTGCTCTCCCTACACCGCTGTTCTCCCTAGACCGCTGTTCTCCCTATACCACTGTTCTCCCTATACCGCTGTTTTCCCTACACCGCTGTTTTCCCTACACCGCTGTTCTCCCTACACTGCTGTTCTCCCTACACCGCTTTTCTTCCTACATCGCTGTTCTCCCTACACCGCTGTTCTCCCTAGACCGCTGTTCTCCCTAGACCGCTGTTCTCCCTACATCGCTGCTCTCCCTTCACTGCTGTTCTTCCTACACCGCTGTTCTTCCTACACCGCTGTTCTCCCTACACCGCTGTTCTCCCTACACCTATGTTCTCCCTACACCGCTTTGATGTATACTTGTCATAGAGCATGTCAGTTTCCGAGACACAATGTCAGTGACATTTATGTCAACAAAACAAGTGAAGGGCCATGTGAAGGTGCTGAGTATATTGACAACACGACACTGTAGGGTGATGTGGCCAGTATCAGTCCGCACTTTCCAGAACTTCTCCTGGCATTTTCTGGGCTGGGCCGATCAAGCAGGCCAGGCAGAAATAATCTCCTCAATCAGAGGGGGTTCAAACACATTCATACTGATCCGGTAAGCAAGCTTGCAGTCACTGCGCTGCCACAGAAGTTGTGGTAGTAGTAGAGGTATTGGTAGTAGTAGTAGTAGTAGTAGTAGTAGTAGTAGTAGTAGTAGTAGTAGTAGTAGTAGTAGTAGTAGTAGTAGTAGTAGTAGTAGTAGTAGTAGTAGTAGTAGTAGTAGTAGTAGTAGTAGTAGTAGTAGTAGTAGTAGTAGTAGTAGTAGTAGTAGAAGAAGTATTGATAGTAGTAGAAGTAGTGGTAGTAGTAGAAATAATGGTAGCAAGATAAAGGTAGCAGTTAAAGTAACTAAAGTTATTGCAGGAGCTGTTGCTATTGTTGTTGTTGTTTTTGTTGTTGTTGTTGTTTACATATTAGTTGAAGTAATGGCTTCACTCATCTCTATTGTACCAGACAAACACAACCCAGTGTAAAAATGAACACGTATTTTATTTTATTTTGAAATAATTAGCAGCAGTGTCTTTCCTATTCCGTGCCACATCCTGTGGTTGTGGATCTATCACCCAATGATCACATCCTGTGGCTGTGGATCTATCACCCAATGATCACATCCTGTGGCTGTGGATCTATCACCCAATGATCACGTCCTGCGGCCTGCATTTGAACACAAGAATGTAAATAAGAAGTTTATGTATACACATTATTCTTTCTTTCTTTCTTTCTTTCTTTCTTTATGTATTGGCACCAATTGATGACACTCACAGGAAGGGTACAGAACGATAAATATTCGTGAGATGTGATATTTCGTCTTGTCGCGGACTTTGCACATTAGCATCTCGTGTAACGGTAGCATGCCCTACAATCAATCAATCAATCAATCAATCAATCAATAAGCTAACATATCAATCAATTAAAATTTCAGTCAATATGTAATTCATTCAAACGGTGAATAATTGAAACATTCACTCAGCTGTTAGTCAGTCAATAAATAAAGCTATCAATCAAACATTAAATCAATCATTCAATATAAAAATAAATCAACCACTCCATCAATCACACAGTTAACAAATTAGTTATGCAATCATTAATTCAATCAATCAATCAGTCAACAATTCAGTCAGTTAATTATTCAATCATACAATCCGACATTTAATACACCAATCAGTAATCCTATAATTCAATCATATAATCCAACATTTAATAAATCAGTCAGTGATCTTTTCATTCAATCACTCAATCTAACATTTAATAAATCAGTCAGAAATCCAATCATTCAATCATATAATTCAACATTTAATAAATCAGTCAGCAATCCCATTATTCAATCATATAATCCGCCATTTAATAAATCAGTCGGTAATCCCATCATTCAATAATCCATTAAATTCATAAATGAACGACGATTCAATGAACCATTCAATTAACCATTCGGTCAGTTAATCTATCAATCCTCAGTTAATCAGTCAAGACAATAATGAAACATAAAACTAAAACTGACAGTTTTATAAAAGAAAAAGGATATTCCCCGACAGATACCAAGACTCGACGCTGTATGACAGCACTTGATATACACTCTAAATCAGGGGTGGCCAACACGAGGCCCGCGGGCCGCATGCGGCCCGCCGGGATTCATGTTGCGGCCCGAGGAGTGGGAAGCGACGATGTGTTCGAAGCTGTAGCACGCTGGCTTGTTTACTTTAATTAACCCAAAAAAAAAAAAATATTTCTGAAATTTGACCCCCCTGCTGAAAAGATTGGCCACTCCTGCTCTAAATCATCACATCACGAGGTCAGGCACCCATTTTCTTTTCCAGCGATCCTGCTTCCAAACTAACATGTGTACATATGTCAGTCAGTCAAATATTGCAGTGTCATCGACTAACACTCCACTGCCAGTGGTCATTGAACTCCAGGTGATGACTGATCACATAGTACGCCATCTTAGAACCATTCAATAACATTATGTCAGTGACATCATATCAATGAGATCATGCCAGTGACATTATGCCAATTATATCATATCACTGACATCATGAAGGTTACATCATATCAATCAGTCATGTCAGTGTTATCATTCAGAAGCATTATGTCAGTGATAGCATACCAGTGACATCACGCCAGTGACATCATATCAATGGCAGCATGCCATGTGATATTATGCCAGTGACATCATGCCAGTGACATCATGTCGGGTCCTTGAAGTGACTATACTCACGGAGCTTCACACAGGAAGTTGGCGGCCTGGTCACAGGGCGAATCGTTCCACTGGTAGTTCGCCTCCTTGTAGAAATTGAGACAATCCTCGCCTGGGACAGATATCAGGAGCCTCATCATGTCAGTCTGTCCATCAGTCAGCCAGTCTGCCCATCAGTCAGTCAATGAGTCTGTCCGTAAGTCAGTCAGTTAGTCAGTCCATCAGTCAGTCCATCCATCAGTCAGTTAATATGTCATTTAGTCAGCCAGTCTGTCCATCAATTAGTCAGTTGTTTTTTTCCATCAGTCAGTCAGTCAGTCTATCAGTCAGTCAGTCAGTCAGTCTGTCCACCAGTCAGTCATATGTCCATCAGTCAGCCAGTCTGTCCATCAATCAGCCATTCTGTAGCTTGCTGTCCATCAATCAGTCATTCTGTAACTGGCTGTCCATCAATCAGTCATTCTGTAATCAGTCAGTCTGTCCATCAGTCAGTCAGTCTGTTCAACTGTTAGTCAGTCTGCCCAGTTTAGTTTAGTTTAGTTTAGTCGATGGATCAACATCACGGCACACGGGTGTAACCCATAAATTCTCCGTTCTCCTCCTAACTCAAACCTGAGTCTGGAGAAACTCAGCTCAGTGCACGAACTCCGCAGAACCGACAAGAATCCTGAAATACTTTGGGTAGATTTTTAACTCGAAATATTGCCCGGACATCTTCGATAGGCTACATTTTTTTTTTCATTTCCAACTGCCCAGGGATATTTTACGTGCGCAACAAGCACACGGGCGTCCGATCTCACTACCCAGAGACCAGGAGAAATGTTGTAACTAGAAGTCCACTTGAATAGAAATCCTGGTCCTTACCGGGGAATGAACCCGGGACCTCCAGTACTCGAGGCGGACACCATACCTCAAGACTACGCAGTCCCCGAATTTAGTTAGTCAGTCTGTCCATAAGTCAGCCAGTTTGTCCATCACAGTCTGTCCATCAACCAGTTAGTACATCAGTCAATCAGTTTATCCACCTGTCAGTCAGTCTGTATATCAGTCAGTCTTTCCATCAGTCAGTCAGTCTGTTCATCAGTCAGTCATTACATCAGTCAGTCTGTCTGTCCAACAGTCAATCTGTCCACCAGTCAGTAAGTCTGTCTGTCCATCAATGTCTGACCATCAGTCAGTCAGTCTGTCCATCAGCCAGTCTGTCCATCATTCTGTCAGTCCATCAGTCAGTCAGTCTGTCCACCAGTCAGTCTGTCCATCAGTCAGTCAGTCTGCCCATCAGTCAGTCAGTATGTTCATCAGTCAGCTAGTCTGTCCATCAGTCAGTCATTCTGGCGATCAGTCAGTCGGTCTGTCCATCAGGCAGTCAGTCTGTTCATCTGTTAGTCAGTCTGCCCATAAGTCACTTAGTTTGTCCATAAGTTACTCAGTTTGTCCACCAGCCATGAAGGTGTTTACTGTGTGGTCTGTCTGAAGATGTTTACTGCATGGTCTGTCTGATGGTGTTTATTTTATTGTCTGTTTCTGAAGACGTTTATTGCGTGGTCTGTCTGATGGTGTTTATTTCATTGTCTGTCTATAAAGATGTTTACTGCATGGTCTGTGTGATGGTGTTTATTTCATTATCTGTCAATGAGGATGTTTATTGCATGGTCTGTCTGATGGAGCTTATTTCATTGTCTGTCTATGAAGATGTTTACTGCATGGTCTGTTCTCCCTATACCGCTGTTCTCCCCAGACCGCTGTTCTCCCCAGACCGCTTTTCTCCCAATACTGCTGTTCTCCCTAGACCGCTGTTCTCCCTACACCGCTGTTCTCCCTACATCGCTGTTCACCCTGTATCGCTGTTCTCCCTACACTGCTGTTCTCCCTGTATCGCTGTTCTCCCTAGACCGCTGTTCTCCCTACACCGCTATTCTCTCTACATCGCTGTTCTCCCTGTATCGCCGTTTCCCTACACCGCTGTTCTCCCTACACCGCTGTTCTCCCTAGACCACTGTTCTCCCTACACCGCTGTTCACCCTAGACCGCTGTTCTCCCTACACCGCTGTTCCCCCTACATCGCTGTTCTTCCTACATCGCTGTTCTCCCTACACCGCTATTCTCCCCAGACCGCTGTTCTCCCAACACTGATGTTCTCCCTAGACCGCTGTTCTCCCTACACTGCTGTTCACCCTAGACCGCTGTTCTCCCTACACCGCTGTTCTCCCTACATCGCTGTTCTCCCTACATCGCTGTTCTCCCTACACCGCTGTTCTCCCTAGACCACTGTTCTCCCTACATCGCTGCTCTCCCTACACCGCTGTTCTCCCTAGACCGCTGTTCTCCCTATACCACTGTTCTCCCTATACCGATGTTTTCCCTACACCGCTGTTTTCCCTACACCGCTGTTCTCCCTACACTGCTGTTCTCCCTACATCGCTGTTCTCCCTACATCGCTGTTCTCCCTACACCGCTGTTCTCCCTAGACCACTGTTCTCCCTACATAGCTGCTCTCCCTACACCGCTGTTCTCCCTAGACCGCTGTTCTCCCTATACCACTGTTCTCCCTATACCGCTGTTTTCCCTACACCGCTGTTTTCCCTACACCGCTGTTCTCCCTACATCGCTGTTCTCCCTACACCGCTGTTCTCCCTAGACCACTGTTCTCCCTACATCGCTGTTCTCCCTACACCGCTGTTCTCCCTAGACCGCTGTTCTCCCTATACCACTGTTCTCCCTATACCGCTGTTTTCCCTACACCGCTGTTTTCCCTACACCGCTGTTCTCCCTACACTGTTGTTCTCCCTAGACCGCTGTTCTCCCTACACCGCTGTTCTCCCTAGACCGCTGTTCTCCCTACACCGCTGTTCTCCCTAGACCGCTGTTCTCCCTACATCGCTGCTCTCCCTTCACTGCTGTTCTTCCTACACCGCTGTTCTCCCTACACCGCTGTTCTCCCTACACCGCTGTTCTCCCTACACCGCTTTGATGTATACTTGTCATAGAGCATGTCAGTTTCCGAGACACAATGTCAGTGACATTTATGTCAACAAAACAAGTGAAGGGCCAAGTGAAGGGGCTGAGTATATTGACAACACGACACTGGAGGGTGATGTGGCCAGTATCAGTCCGCACTTTCCAGAACTTCTCTTGGCACCTTCTGGGCTTGGCCGATCAAGCAGGCCAGGCAGAAATAATCTCCTCAATCAGAGGGGGTTCAAACACATTCATACTGATCCGGTAAGCAAGCTTGCAGTCACTGCGCTGCCACAGAAGTTGTGGTAGTAGTAGAGGTATTGGTAGTAGTAGTAGTAGTAGTAGTAGTAGTAGTAGTAGTAGTAGTAGTAGTAGTAGTAGTAGTAGTAGTAGTAGTAGTAGTAGTAGTAGTAGTAGTAGTAGTAGTAGTAGTAGTAGTAGTAGTAGTAGTAGTAGTAGTAGTAGTAGTAGTAGTAGTAGTAGTAGTAGTAGTAGTAGTAGTAGTAGTAGAAGAAGTATTGATAGTAGTAGAAGTAGTGGTAGTAGTAGAAATAATGGTAGCAAGATAAAGGTAGCAGTTAAAGTAACTAAAGTTATTGCAGGAGCTGTTGCTATTGTTGTTGTTGTTTTTGTTGTTGTTGTTGTTTACATATTAGTTGAAGTAATGGCTTCACTCATCTCTATTGTACCAGACAACACAACCCAGTGTAAAAATGAACACGTATTTTATTTTATTTTGAAATAATTAGCAGCAGTGTCTTTCCTATTCCGTGCCACATCCTGTGGTTGTGGATCTATCACCCAATGATCACATCCTGTGGCTGTGGATCTATCACCCAATGATCACATCCTGTGGCTGTGGATCTATCACCCAATGATCACGTCCTGCGGCCTGCATTTGAACACAAGAATGTAAATAAGAAGTTTATGTATACACATTATTCTTTCTTTCTTTCTTTCTTTCTTTCTTTATGTATTGGCACCAATTGATGACACTCACAGGAAGGGTACAGAACGATAAATATTCGTGAGATGTGATATTTCGTCTTGTCGCGGACTTTGCACATTAGCATCTCGTGTAACGGTAGCATGCCCTACAATCAATCAATCAATCAATCAATCAATCAATAAGCTAACATATCAATCAATTAAAATTTCAGTCAATATGTAATTCATTCAAACGGTGAATAATTGAAACATTCACTCAGCTGTTAGTCAGTCAATAAATAAAGCTATCAATCAAACATTAAATCAATCATTCAATATAAATATAAATCAACCACTCCATCAATCACACAGTTAACAAATTAGTTATGCAATCATTAATTCAATCAATCAATCAGTCAACAATTCAGTCAGTTAATTATTCAATCATACAATCCGACATTTAATACACCAATCAGTAATCCTATAATTCAATCATATAATCCAACATTTAATAAATCAGTCAGTGATCTTTTCATTCAATCACTCAATCTAACATTTAATAAATCAGTCAGAAATCCAATCATTCAATCATATAATTCAACATTTAATAAATCAGTCAGCAATCCCATCGTCCAATGATATAATCCAACATTTAATAAAACAGTCAGCAATCCCATTATTCAATCATATAATCTGCCATTTAATAAATCAGTCGGTAATCCCATCATTCAATAATCCATTAAATTCATAAATGAACGACGATTCAATGAACCATTCAATTAACCATTCGGTCAGTTAATCTATCAATCCTCAGTTAATCAGTCAAGACAATAATGAAACATAAAACTAAAACTGACAGTTTTATAAAAGAAAAAGGATATTCCCCGACAGATACCAAGACTCGACGCTGTATGACAGCACTTGATATACACTCTAAATCAGGGGTGGCCAACACGAGGCCCGCGGGCCGCATGCGGCCCGCCGGGATTCATGTTGCGGCCCGAGGAGTGGGAAGCGACGATGTGTTCGAAGCTGTAGCACGCTGGCTTGTTTACTTTAATTAACCCCAAAAAAAAAAAATATTTCTGAAATTTGACCCCCCTGCTGAAAAGATTGGCCACTCCTGCTCTAAATCATCACATCACGAGGTCAGGCACCCATTTTCTTTTCCAGCGATCCTGCTTCCAAACTAACATGTGTACATATGTCAGTCAGTCAAATATTGCAGTGTCATCGACTAACACTCCACTGCCAGTGGTCATTGAACTCCAGGTGATGACTGATCACATAGTACGCCATCTTAGAACCATTCAATAACATTATGTCAGTGACATCATATCAATGAGATCATGCCAGTGACATTATGCCAATTATATCATATCACTGACATCATGAAGGTTACATCATATCAATCAGTCATGTCAGTGTTATCATTCAGAAGCATTATGTCAGTGATAGCATACCAGTGACATCACGCCAGTGACATCATATCAATGGCAGCATGCCATGTGATATTATGCCAGTGACATCATGCCAGTGACATCATGTCGGGTCCTTGAAGTGACTATACTCACGGAGCTTCACACAGGAAGTTGGCGGCCTGGTCACAGGGCGAATCGTTCCACTGGTAGTTCGCCTCCTTGTAGAAATTGAGACAATCCTCGCCTGGGACAGATATCAGGAGCCTCATCATGTCAGTCTGTCCATCAGTCAGCCAGTCTGCCCATCAGTCAGTCAATGAGTCTGTCCGTAAGTCAGTCAGTTAGTCAGTCCATCAGTCAGTCCATCCATCAGTCAGTTAATATGTCATTTAGTCAGCCAGTCTGTCCATCAATTAGTCAGTTGTTTTTTTCCATCAGTCAGTCAGTCAGTCTATCAGTCAGTCAGTCAGTCAGTCTGTCCACCAGTCAGTCATATGTCCATCAGTCAGCCAGTCTGTCCATCAATCAGCCATTCTGTAGCTTGCTGTCCATCAATCAGTCATTCTGTAACTGGCTGTCCATCAATCAGTCATTCTGTAATCAGTCAGTCTGTCCATCAGTCAGTCAGTCTGTTCAACTGTTAGTCAGTCTGCCCAGTTTAGTTTAGTTTAGTTTAGTCGATGGATCAACATCACGGCACACGGGTGTAACCCATAAATTCTCCGTTCTCCTCCTAACTCAAACCTGAGTCTGGAGAAACTCAGCTCAGTGCACGAACTCCGCAGAACCGACAAGAATCCTGAAATACTTTGGGTAGATTTTTAACTCGAAATATTGCCCGGACATCTTCGATAGGCTACATTTTTTTTTTCATTTCCAACTGCCCAGGGATATTTTACGTGCGCAACAAGCACACGGGCGTCCGATCTCACTACCCAGAGACCAGGAGAAATGTTGTAACTAGAAGTCCACTTGAATAGAAATCCTGGTCCTTACCGGGGAATGAACCCGGGACCTCCAGTACTCGAGGCGGACACCATACCTCAAGACTACGCAGTCCCCGAATTTAGTTAGTCAGTCTGTCCATAAGTCAGCCAGTTTGTCCATCACAGTCTGTCCATCAACCAGTTAGTACATCAGTCAATCAGTTTATCCACCTGTCAGTCAGTCTGTATATCAGTCAGTCTTTCCATCAGTCAGTCAGTCTGTTCATCAGTCAGTCATTACATCAGTCAGTCTGTCTGTCCATCAGTCAATCTGTCCACCAGTCAGTAAGTCTGTCTGTCCATCAATGTCTGACCATCAGTCAGTCAGTCTGTCCATCAGCCAGTCTGTCCATCATTCTGTCAGTCCATCAGTCAGTCAGTCTGTCCACCAGTCAGTCTGTCCATCAGTCAGTCAGTCTGCCCATCAGTCAGTCAGTATGTTCATCAGTCAGCTAGTCTGTCCATCAGTCAGTCATTCTGGCGATCAGTCAGTCGGTCTGTCCATCAGGCAGTCAGTCTGTTCATCTGTTAGTCAGTCTGCCCATAAGTCACTTAGTTTGTCCATAAGTTACTCAGTTTGTCCACCAGCCATGAAGGTGTTTACTGTGTGGTCTGTCTGAAGATGTTTACTGCATGGTCTGTCTGATGGTGTTTATTTTATTGTCTGTTTCTGAAGACGTTTATTGCGTGGTCTGTCTGATGGTGTTTATTTCATTGTCTGTCTATAAAGATGTTTACTGCATGGTCTGTGTGATGGTGTTTATTTCATTATCTGTCAATGAGGATGTTTATTGCATGGTCTGTCTGATGGAGCTTATTTCATTGTCTGTCTATGAAGATGTTTACTGCATGGTCTGTTCTCCCTATACCGCTGTTCTCCCCAGACCGCTGTTCTCCCCAGACCGCTTTTCTCCCAATACTGCTGTTCTCCCTAGACCGCTGTTCTCCCTACACCGCTGTTCTCCCTACATCGCTGTTCACCCTGTATCGCTGTTCTCCCTACACTGCTGTTCTCCCTGTATCGCTGTTCTCCCTAGACCGCTGTTCTCCCTACACCGCTATTCTCTCTACATCGCTGTTCTCCCTGTATCGCCGTTTCCCTACACCGCTGTTCTCCCTACACCGCTGTTCTCCCTAGACCACTGTTCTCCCTACACCGCTGTTCACCCTAGACCGCTGTTCTCCCTACACCGCTGTTCCCCCTACATCGCTGTTCTTCCTACATCGCTGTTCTCCCTACACCGCTATTCTCCCCAGACCGCTGTTCTCCCAACACTGATGTTCTCCCTAGACCGCTGTTCTCCCTACACTGCTGTTCACCCTAGACCGCTGTTCTCCCTACACCGCTGTTCTCCCTACATCGCTGTTCTCCCTACATCGCTGTTCTCCCTACACCGCTGTTCTCCCTAGACCACTGTTCTCCCTACATCGCTGCTCTCCCTACACCGCTGTTCTCCCTAGACCGCTGTTCTCCCTATACCACTGTTCTCCCTATACCGATGTTTTCCCTACACCGCTGTTTTCCCTACACCGCTGTTCTCCCTACACTGCTGTTCTCCCTACATCGCTGTTCTCCCTACATCGCTGTTCTCCCTACACCGCTGTTCTCCCTAGACCACTGTTCTCCCTACATCGCTGCTCTCCCTACACCGCTGTTCTCCCTAGACCGCTGTTCTCCCTATACCACTGTTCTCCCTATACCGCTGTTTTCCCTACACCGCTGTTTTCCCTACACCGCTGTTCTCCCTACATCGCTGTTCTCCCTACACCGCTGTTCTCCCTAGACCACTGTTCTCCCTACATCGCTGTTCTCCCTACACCGCTGTTCTCCCTAGACCGCTGTTCTCCCTATACCACTGTTCTCCCTATACCGCTGTTTTCCCTACACCGCTGTTTTCCCTACACCGCTGTTCTCCCTACACTGTTGTTCTCCCTAGACCGCTGTTCTCCCTACACCGCTGTTCTCCCTAGACCGCTGTTCTCCCTACACCGCTGTTCTCCCTAGACCGCTGTTCTCCCTACATCGCTGCTCTCCCTTCACTGCTGTTCTTCCTACACCGCTGTTCTCCCTACACCGCTGTTCTCCCTACACCGCTGTTCTCCCTACACCGCTTTGATGTATACTTGTCATAGAGCATGTCAGTTTCCGAGACACAATGTCAGTGACATTTATGTCAACAAAACAAGTGAAGGGCCAAGTGAAGGGGCTGAGTATATTGACAACACGACACTGGAGGGTGATGTGGCCAGTATCAGTCCGCACTTTCCAGAACTTCTCTTGGCACCTTCTGGGCTTGGCCGATCAAGCAGGCCAGGCAGAAATAATCTCCTCAATCAGAGGGGGTTCAAACACATTCATACTGATCCGGTAAGCAAGCTTGCAGTCACTGCGCTGCCACAGAAGTTGTGGTAGTAGTAGAGGTATTGGTAGTAGTAGTAGTAGTAGTAGTAGTAGTAGTAGTAGTAGTAGTAGTAGTAGTAGTAGTAGTAGTAGTAGTAGTAGTAGTAGTAGTAGTAGTAGTAGTAGTAGTAGTAGTAGTAGTAGTAGTAGTAGTAGAAGAAGTATTGATAGTAGTAGAAGTAGTGGTAGTAGTAGAAATAATGGTAGCAAGATAAAGGTAGCAGTTAAAGTAACTAAAGTTATTGCAGGAGCTGTTGCTATTGTTGTTGTTGTTTTTGTTGTTGTTGTTGTTTACATATTAGTTGAAGTAATGGCTTCACTCATCTCTATTGTACCAGACAAACACAACCCAGTGTAAAAATGAACACGTATTTTATTTTATTTTGAAATAATTAGCAGCAGTGTCTTTCCTATTCCGTGCCACATCCTGTGGTTGTGGATCTATCACCCAATGATCACATCCTGTGGCTGTGGATCTATCACCCAATGATCACATCCTGTGGCTGTGGATCTATCACCCAATGATCACGTCCTGCGGCCTGCATTTGAACACAAGAATGTAAATAAGAAGTTTATGTATACACATTATTCTTTCTTTCTTTCTTTCTTTCTTTCTTTATGTATTGGCACCAATTGATGACACTCACAGGAAGGGTACAGAACGATAAATATTCTTGAGATGTGATATTTCGTCTTGTCGCGGACTTTGCACATTAGCATCTCGTGTAACGGTAGCATGCCCCACAATCAATCAATCAATCAATCAATCAATCAATAAGCTAACATATCAATCAATTAAAATTTCAGTCAATATGTAATTCATTCAAACGGTGAATAATTGAAACATTCACTCAGCTGTTAGTCAGTCAATAAATAAAGCTATCAATCAAACATTAAATCAATCATTCAATATAAAAATAAATCAACCACTCCATCAATCACACAGTTAACAAATTAGTTATGCAATCATTAATTCAATCAATCAACCAGTCAACAATTCAGTCAGTTAATTATTCAATCATACAATCCGACATTTAATACACCAATCAGTAATCCTATAATTCAATCATATAATCCAACATTTAATAAATCAGTCAGTGATCTTTTCATTCAATCACTCAATCTAACATTTAATAAATCAGTCAGAAATCCCATCATTCAATCATATAATTCAACATTTAATAAATCAGTCAGCAATCCCATCGTCCAATGATATAATCCAACATTTAATAAAACAGTCAGCAATCCCATTATTCAATCATATAATCCGCCATTTAATAAATCAGTCGGTAATCCCATCATTCAATAATCCATTAAATTCATAAATGAACGACGATTCAATGAACCATTCAATTAACCATTCGGTCAGTTAATCTATCAATCCTCAGTTAATCAGTCAAGACAATAATGAAACATAAAACTAAAACTGACAGTTTTATAAAAGAAAAAGGATATTCCCCGACAGATGCCAAGACTCGACGCTGTATGACAGCACTTGATATACACTCTAAATCAGGGGTGGCCAACACGAGGCCCGCGGGCCGCATGCGGCCCGCCGGGATTCATGTTGCGGCCCGAGGAGTGGGAAGCGACGATGTGTTCGAAGCTGTAGCACGCTGGCTTGTTTACTTTAATTAACCAAAAAAAAAAAAAAAAATTCTGAAATTTGACCCCCCTGCTGAAAAGATTGGCCACTCCTGCTCTAAATCATCACATCACGAGGTCAGGCACCCATTTTCTTTTCCAGCGATCCTGCTTCCAAACTAACATGTGTACATATGTCAGTCAGTCAAATATTGCAGTGTCATCGACTAACACTCCACTGCCAGTGGTCATTGAACTCCAGGTGATGACTGATCACATAGTACGCCATCTTAGAACCATTCAATAACATTATGTCAGTGACATCATATCAATGAGATCATGCCAGTGACATTATGCCAATTATATCATATCACTGACATCATGAAGGTTACATCATATCAATCAGTCATGTCAGTGTTATCATTCAGAAGCATTATGTCAGTGATAGCATACCAGTGACATCACGCCAGTGACATCATATCAATGGCAGCATGCCATGTGATATTATGCCAGTGACATCATGCCAGTGACATCATGTCGTGTCCTTGAAGTGACTATACTCACGGAGCTTCACACAGGAAGTTGGCGGCCTGGTCACAGGGCGAATCGTTCCACTGGTAGTTCGCCTCCTTGTAGAAATTGAGACAATCCTCGCCTGGGACAGATATCAGGAGCCTCATCATGTCAGTCTGTCCATCAGTCAGCCAGTCTGCCCATCAGTCAGTCAATGAGTCTGTCCGTAAGTCAGTCAGTTAGTCAGTCCATCAGTCAGTCCATCCATCAGTCAGTTAATATGTCATTTAGTCAGCCAGTCTGTCCATCAATTAGTCAGTTGTTTTTTTCCATCAGTCAGTCAGTCAGTCTATCAGTCAGTCAGTCAGTCTGTCCACCAGTCAGTCATATGTCCATCAGTCAGCCAGTCTGTCCATCAATCAGCCATTCTGTAGCTTGCTGTCCATCAATCAGTCATTCTGTAACTGGCTGTCCATCAATCAGTCATTCTGTAATCAGTCAGTCTGTCCATCAGTCAGTCAGTCTGTTCAACTGTTAGTCAGTCTGCCCAGTTTAGTTTAGTTTAGTTTAGTCGATGGATCAACATCACGGCACACTGGTGTAACCCATAAATTCTCCGTTCTCCTCCTAACTCAAACCTGAGTCTGGAGAAACTCAGCTCAGTGCACGAACTCCGCAGAACCGACAAGAATCCTGAAATACTTTGGGTAGATTTTTAACTCGAAATATTGCCCGGACATCTTCGATAGGCTACATTTTTTTTTTTCATTTCCAACTGCCCAGGGATATTTTACGTGCGCAACAAGCACACGGGCGTCCGATCTCACTACCCAGAGACCAGGAGAAATGTTGTAACTAGAAGTCCACTTGAATAGAAATCCCGGTCCTTACCGGGGAATGAACCCGGGACCTCCAGTACTCGAGGCGGACACCATACCTCAAGACTACGCAGTCCCCGAATTTAGTTAGTCAGTCTGTCCATAAGTCAGCCAGTTTGTCCATCACAGTCTGTCCATCAACCAGTTAGTACATCAGTCAATCAGTTTATCCACCTGTCAGTCAGTCTGTATATCAGTCAGTCTTTCCATCAGTCAGTCAGTCTGTTCATCAGTCAGTCATTACATCAGTCAGTCTGTCTGTCCATCAGTCAATCTGTCCACCAGTCAGTAAGTCTGTCTGTCAATCAATGTCTGACCATCAGTCAGTCAGTCTGTCCATCAGCCAGTCTGTCCATCATTCTGTCAGTCCATCAGTCAGTCAGTCTGTCCACCAGTCAGTCTGTCCATCAGTCAGTCAGTCTGCCCATCAGTCAGTCAGTATGTTCATCAGTCAGCTAGTCTGTCCATCAGTCAGTCATTCTGGCGATCAGTCAGTCGGTCTGTCCATCAGGCAGTCAGTCTGTTCATCTGTTAGTCAGTCTGCCCATAAGTCACTCAGTTTGTCCATAAGTTACTCAGTTTGTCCACCAGCCATGAATGTGTTTACTGTGTGGTCTGTCTGAAGATGTTTACTGCATGGTCTGTCTGATGGTGTTTATTTTATTGTCTGTTTCTGAAGACGTTTATTGCGTGGTCTGTCTGATGGTGTTTATTTCATTGTCTGTCTATAAAGATGTTTACTGCATGGTCTGTGTGATGGTGTTTATTTCATTATCTGTCAATGAGGATGTTTATTGCATGGTCTGTCTGATGGTGTTTATTGCGTGGTCTGTCTGAAGATGTTTACGCATGGTCTGTCTGATGGTGTTTATTTCATTGTCTGTCTATGAAGACTTTACTGCATGCTCTGTCTGATGGAGCTTATTTCATTGTCTGTCTATGAAGATGTTTACTGCATGGTCTGTCTGACGATTTTTATTGTATGGGCTGTCTGAACATGTTTATTTCATTTTCTGTCTCAATATGCTGAAGTCTGAACGTTATCTTACCTTGACCAGATTCATCGGGCTGCTGCGGGGCCCAGTCCACGAAGGAGAGGATGTCATTGCCGGTGTTGACCCACTCCCAGACTCCCTCGTTAAAAATATCCGTGGCTCCCAGCCATGTGAACTGTGCTGAGGATGGAAAGTAGTTCATAGAATGTGACTGTTGGTTGTGCTGAAGATGTAAGTGTTCATGGAATGTGATTGTTAGGTGTTTGTCAAGGTCTCACTTATAGTTAAGTAGATAAGAGACGTAATAGAGAGAGGGAAGGAACATAGATGCAGGGGATGAATCAGGGGATGAATAGAAGAGACTCGAACATTCCAGTCCGAGGTCAAAATACGCAGTACGCCCAGCCACAACCCGGTTGAAGCGTGAAAGGTGAAACCCCACGTAACGCACGCAGGGGCAAGCACACCGTGTCCAAACTCACGAGAGTAGAGGGCAGACGGCCACTGGACTTTGACGGGAGAGGGTCTAGCTTCTAGAGGGAGACACAGGGACAGGGACTTACTTAGATCCTTTAAACATTAACGATAGATAGAATTTGAAATGTTTGTGTATAGTATTGGAATGTTTTGCATAATGGATTTGTATGTAATACTATAACCATACAACGATATATTTTGTGCGAGAAGATTATTACGACAGATATTGTAATAAACTGTAACGACGATAATCTAACTTCGAGTTCTGTAGTATCTGTGTTCGCACTATTTCTACCTGTCTGAACCCGAGTTTCTCTATACCCATTTATGACACGTTGACAGATAAAAGCATGGGGGCTCTAGTCCGTGTTGGCAGTCCCAAGACAGTGTCAAATATCAATTAGAAATAATACATTGACAGTTCTTGGTGCAGCCAAGTAAAAACTAAAACTATACACGACATCGACAAAGCCTAGACACTAGACAGCAAAATACTATTCTCTTAAACTGTACAATCTACTGTGTCTCAAAATATACAACTATAATGCTAACTCTCACCATTAACATGACATTGACGTGACATGACAAAATACTAATGTTTTTCTCTCTGATAACAGGTTGTTCCACCATGTGTTTTGTGTGATGTAAATTGTCTAGGAAACATCCAGCGAAGCAAAGACATCCAGTGAAGAAGACAGCAATAGTACTGAGGAAGCTTCATTTAAATCAGCTAAGTCCCATAAATTTACTATAAATTGTATCTCTAAACGATACTCATTTCTTTTTCACATGTAAATTTTGTTTCCTATTAACATATTCTTGTTTTATTGGTATATTTAATATATTAAGGGACGTAACCAAAAGTTGTATAACATACATTTTGTCCCAGAAATAATTATTTTCAAACATCTAGAAAATGTCAACACTAGAAAAGTGCATTGAGCTAGGGCTAAAACTAGGTTATACAGCAGACAGATTGACGGAATCGAGTCAGAAAACACATGCAGAAAATCTAGCGAGAGAAGAAAAAGAACACGAAAGACAGGAAAGAGCGGCAGAACGAGAATAGAAAAAGACAGAGCTCGACGCAGCCAACAAAAAGGCAGAGCTCGACGCAGCCAACAAAAAAGCAGAGCTCGACGCAGCCAACAATAAAGCAGAGCTCGACGCAGCCAACAAAAAAATTAGAAATCGAAGCATCTATTAAACAGAAAGAAATTGAGTCACAAACACAAATAAAAGTAAAACAACTAGAAATAGACTCAAACGTAGAAATATCAATTAACAAATTGAAAAGTAAAGAAGAAGAACAGAAGTATAACAAGTTTAAAGGGATCGTTAAGCCCTTCTGTTCCGGCGATTCGGTCAGCGCCTGGTCAGAAAAATTTGAATGTATCATGAGATATCACGAAATTCCTAAAAAGGATTAGGCAATGATCTACATGAGAAATTTAGCTTTAGGGCCTTAGAAGGTAATTGATACCATCCCTCAAGACCTAAGGAAAGACTACGATTACATTAAACGTAGAATAATGCAACACTTTTCCTTAGATGCCGCAGGATACCAACTACAGTTTGCCAAACTATGTCCTAAAGCCAACCAAACCTTCATAGATTATGTTTCAATGGTACAGGACGTATTCAATAAATGGATCAGCTCAGCTAAAGTCGACAACAGCTTCGACAGTCTTAAAGACCTAATGGTCATAAACAAAATTATTATATCCTTGCCAACATCTTTTTCAAAATTCCTACAGCAGAGCGATTGTCAGACAATTCAAGATATTGAGAACAAGGTGTCTGCATTTTTTACAGCAAATCGAGATATTTTTGTGTTAAATGATAATAAGAATGAAGTATCTGCTTTAAGTGTAAATAAATTTAAACCATCTCAAAACAATTACAAACCAAAGCCAAAGTACTCGCCATGCAAGTACTGCAAATTGTCACACGAACAATATGTGATGTGCGACAAATCACCAAACTATAGTCACCATTTAAAAATGATGGTAGAAAAGCAAAAAGCCAAACGAACAGAGTTCAGAAGAGCGGTGAAATATTATTTTTGTAAATCGTACGGGCATTATTCAGCCCAATGTGAAGGTCGTAGGATGATAATACAAGCAAATGCTGTGTTAGCTGACACCTCAAGTGAGGATGAGAATGAAAGTCGAAATGAAAGTGAGCATGAAGTAGTCAATGCCTTAGACATCATAGATTGACATCTTTGATTATGATGGATGCAATACATGCAAGAAGTTTCAGTTAGATACCACCCTTGAGTGCGGCCACACTGTACACATATCAAATGAAATGGCCAATGCCGCATTAGCATCCAATGGCAAACTTCAGTTTTACAAAGAGTTTGTTAACAACCATCCCTGTAAAATAATGCGGGACAGTGGGTCGACCCTTATTGGAGTTAGAAGAACATTGGTTAAAGACAGTGACTATATAGGGGACCTTGTAACATGTCGTACATTTGCAGTGAATGTCGAAAGATACCCTCTAGCAATGGTTGAAATTCACACACCATTTATGTCAGGACGCGTATTATGCGCAGTGCTGCACGACCCATGTGCAGACATAATCGTAGGGCACATTCCCAATGTAAAAACGTGTTCAGGAAAAGACATCAGAAAATGGGAAAGTAAATACTGTAAAAAGAAAAAAGTTAATAATCCCACTACACCTGAAGGGAATGTCGATCGTCAGAATGACAAAATTCTAGGGGAGACCACCAGTGACAAACCGCCAGAAACAACAATGGATGTTTACTATACAGGTGCCGCTCAAACCATAACTGAGGTCACTGTAACAAACAAAACCGGCACGGGTTTACACGATGACCCAACATTATCGCCAACAGACTGTGCTATCAGTTCACAAAACAGTCACCCTACAGATGAACGATATTATAAGTGCCAAAAAGGAAAAGCGCAAACAAAATTTCCAAGGGACACTACCAGTGACAAAGCTAGACTAAAAACAGATAAGTCTCATCACACATGTTCCACCCAAATTTGTCATCTCTCAATTACAAATAATAGACTAACCAATACGACAAAAAAATCTACAGAACTTTTCACCAGTACCAAACTAACACCGCAAAATAACAACCAGGCATGCAAACAGCATATAAATAAAACAACGCAAACAACCTACTTAACAGACGAACCACATACCCTATTCCCGCATATCAACAAACCAGTTTATCGCATCAACAGCAACAAAAACATCTTGTCAACACACAATAGCAGGGAAACAATTGATAAGATCAACACAGTTACCACCCACGAATAACACTGACAATGACAACAACACCTTCTCTAACAGACACAATACAACAGATGAATTTAAACACCCGAAATCACCAGAGTCGACAGGGCACTGGTGGAAAATACTCGTAATACTTCTGTTGTTAACTAGACTAACAACAATACTGCTTATACTTCAAAACTTGTCAGTAACCGCAATCCTTTGTGCAAATGAACTTTCTGTGATAATGATAACCTTGTTGATGAATCAGCCAACATTATTTTATACTGAAAGTGCAAATACCATCATGACGTTTATTCATTATTATTGGTGTAAAAATGTCAATTTATTCTATGGAAAATTCATACCCACTGTGACAATTTCTATTTGGGATATTCTATATTTAATTGTAATATTTGGCAATAGTTTCATTTGTAAGAGTATCTGTTTAGAAGATGCAATTTGTAATTTAAAAACCATTTTCTCAAACCCACCTATCCTTCGACTTCCTGAAATACATTCACAATTTATCTTAAAAACAGATACCAGTACTATCGCCATAAGCGGATGTCTGATGCAGAATCATGATGGAGTAGATCATCCGATCGTTTATGTCAGTAGGTAGGTAAAACCAGCTGAAAGAGGATACTCAACATCAGAATTGCTAGGACTAAGTCTGATCTACTGTGTACTGAAATTACAGAAATACCTCAGAGGCACCCACTTCGTAATCCAGACGGATAACTCCCCACTGCTGGTGATAAAAGACGGTAAGCCCAAGAATAACAGAATCGCCCCCTGGGCACTTGCTCTGCAAGATGTTAGTTACGAGATATAACATATTAAGGGCTCCAAAAATCTGATCCCTGATTTATTAACAAGACTACCAGACACACCAGCAGAGTAACACAACAACCAGTACGCCATATGAAACTGTGATACTATTTTATAAGGTTGCCTACCAAATAACAATTTTCCAAGTATGTCAGAACACTGTTATCAATCGCCTACAGCACATACTCCAAGATTAGAATTAACCTTTTGTGAAATGTACAACCACGAAAGAACGATCATTCAGTACTACAGACAACCACCAGTCAGTGATAACCAAAAACATATATGACATTGCCAATTCACTGACGAGAAAATCATTTCATCAGCGACCATATTATATCGTTCAGATGAATTGAAACAAGACATCGGACATTTTCCATTTATACACCTCAGCATGAACAGAACATTTATGAAACAACCATCACACTAACTTCGACTGGACCACCTTCAATCTTCATCAATGAACAACACTACCAGGATCATCGAGTTACTTAGTTAGTTAGTTAATTAATTAGTTAAATGTTTAACATGTTTCATTATTACTTGTTCGAAATTTAATTTACAAATATGTCCATTTTCGTGTAAACTTTTTTTTTCACAGGTATATATAAATAAGTTGATAAAACACGTTGACAGGTGATTCAACGTAACATATATTAACTATTAAATTTTCTTCTAAGCATGTTAAATTTTTGCAATCATTCCGATTTAAACTGCCTATTATTATCGATACACTTGTACCAAGTATTCACGTTAAATTTTTCTATTATCGCCAAGTTTTCCTAAGGGCGACAAACTTTACCTTAACCTCATTTGTGAATTTTAAACACATAAATTGTAGTATGAGAGATGTGTAATTGAGAGAATGAATGTAATAAATGAAGGGATGATGTACATAGCGTGCAAATCGTACGCGCCACTGTTAAATTATAATTTGTGCGCGTCTGATGTAAAATGTAACATGTGTCACAAAATTTTAATACGTGTTTAGATAGATTACAAGGGAATTAATAGAATCAATCTAAGTATCACTGCTCGAAAGTCCAAATCATGAATTACACATTTCAGGTGAATCATGACAAAGGAAATTCTAGCTCGTGACACTTAGAGAAATCCTAACACCATAAATAGCAACAACACACAGGTTTCGCATAAAATAAAGACAGTAATTCAAATACATATTCTCAACACTCAATAAAAACAGTTAACGCACATACACTTTTATAGAACACCAAAAGGGAGATTAGCAGACACTAACAGGATAACAGGGACATAAGCAATTAGTGGATGAAAATAAAGTATTTGTATATTATACACTACCAACATACGGAAGTAAAAAAGTGTATACAGGTACACATTAAGGGGCAATGGCTTGCATATATTCTTAAAACGGCCAAGGCAATCTGCCTTGATGAGACAATGTAATAGGAGGTCATTGTCCAGGACATCACGATTGGATGTCTGAGAAGGGCGCATTTGGAGAACGCAAGTTCACAATCTTAGTCGTCAGAGAACTTCGGTCTGGATAGCTTAATTTAAGAATAGAAGGAGAATTAGACTCTTGAGCAAGCACCCGAGATAGCAGTACTCAACGTACATTAGTTGCTAGTGCGTCAATACATATAACGGAGTTACCGTCTACTAGATTACTACCCTGAACCATAGATTTATTCCTGTGATCCCTTGACAGAATTAGTTCCAACTAATTAAGAAATACCAAACCCATAGGAAGGGAGGATTGCGGACCATGTCAATGTGTAACTTATAGTTAAGTAGATAAGGGACGTAATAGAGAGAGGGAAGGAACATAGAAACAGGGGATGAATCAGGGGATGAATAGAAGAGACTCGAACATTCCAGTCCGAGGTCAAAATACGCAGTACGCCCAGCCACAACCCGGCTGAAGCGTGAAAGGTGAAATCCCACGTAACGTACGCAGGGGCAAGCACACCGTGTCCAAAACTCACGAGAGTAAAGGGCAGACGGCCACTGGACTTTGACGGGAGAGGGTCTAGCTTCTAGAGGGAGACACAGGGACAGGGACTTACTTAGAACCTTTAAACATTAACGATAGATAGAATTTGAAATGTTTTTGTTTAGTATTGGAATGTTTTGCATAATGGATTTGTATGTAATAATATAACCATAAAACGATATATTTTGTGCGAGAAGATTACTGCGACAGATATTGTAATAAACTGTAACAACGATAATCTAACTTCGAGTTCTGTCGTATCTGTGTTCGCACTATTTCTACCTGTCTGAACCCGAGTTGCTCTATATCCATTTATGACACGTTGATAGTGTTCTGAAGATAAGACAGGTCATAGAATGTGACTTTAAGATGTACTGAAGATATGACAGCTCATAGAATGTGATTGTAATGTGTACTGAAGATATTACAGTACATTGAATGTGACTGAAAATGTGGTGAAGATGTGACAGCTCAAAGAATGCGACTGAAAATGTGGTGAAGTTGTAACAGCTCATAGAATGTGACTATAAGATGTGTTGAAGATGTGACAGCTCATAGAATATGATTGTAAGGTGTACTGAAGATATGACAGTACATTCAATGTGACTGAAAATGTGGTGAAGATGTGACAGCTCATAGAATGTGACTGAAAAAGTGGTGAAGATGTGACTGTCAGGAGGTGAGGTTACTTAGGTTGGACTGGGCTTGATTGCTATAGTGTACCAAAGGCGACGACGACTCAGTGAGCCTGAACAGTAACCGGTGTCTCTCTACTAATCAACTGGCGCCCTGAGGACCGGCTCGTGGGTATGATGCGTACTGAGCTGACAAACATGAGATCGTTACACTATACAGACAGGCATAACTCTCTGTCAAACAAGAACAACTATGAAG
The DNA here is from genome assembly GCA_963921405.1 of Cepaea hortensis. Lineage (NCBI taxonomy): Eukaryota > Metazoa > Mollusca > Gastropoda > Stylommatophora > Helicidae > Cepaea > Cepaea hortensis. Next base: position 322,100,646 of record OY992876.1, on the reverse strand, counting down.
GCACCATGAGGGTAACGGCGATGTCTGTTTACCACCGTCGAGCACCAGATGACAGTCACGAATGTGTATGAAGATTGAGTCTTCTGTCTCTCTCTCTCTCTCTCTTTCTCTCTCTCTCTCTCTCTCTCTCTCTCTCTCTCTCTCTCTCTCTCTCTCTCTCTCTCTCTCATCTTACACTCCTGTACTGTGCCCGCACATACTCCTACATACCTGACCTGAGTGTTAGGTGAATAAGTCTGCTCACTACTGCAAGGGTGGTATCAGAGGCGACGACTCCCAGCCGTCCCAGCACGACGATACAAAGGTCCCATGAACAAATCTGACCGCCTCCCGTAACTGTCCTAAACGTGAGCTGTCGATCCGTGTATCCCTACGTGTACTACAATTGTTGTGCGTGGAGAATATCAAACGAAGTGGTCGACGACCGTTGTGTATGGAAGCTGGCGCTGGAACTCCTAAACCGACCGTTCTGTGTGTCAGCTGGCGATGTAATCCCAAAACTGCAGTTGCGTTGTCATGCTACGCACTAATATGACGTGGCCCTCGTTTATCACAAGTGCCACAATGTGCAACTTTCTATTTCTAGATACTGATGCACTTGCTCATCAGATTAACTCTACCAGCCTGTCATCAGGTATATGACAGTGACAGCTCATAGAATGTGACTGTAAGATGTGCTGAAGACGTGACAGCTCATTGAATGTGACTGTAAGATGTGCTGAAGATGTGACAGCTTATAGAATGTGAATGTAAGATGTGCTAAAGATGTGACAGCTCATAGAATGTGCATGAAAGATACGCTGAAGATGTGACAGCTTATAGAGTGTGACTGTTGGTTGTGCTGAAGATGTGACCGTTCATGGAATGTGACTGTAAGATGTGCTGGAGATGTGACAGCTCATAGAATGTGATTGTAAGGTTTACTGAAGATATGACAGTACGTACATTGAATGTGACTGAAAATGTGGTGAAGATGTGACAGCTTATAGAAGCTCTGAAGATAGATAGTTGCTCATAGAATGTGATGGAACCTCTATACCAATGCTCACATGAATACAAGACAATATTGATCGTTTGGCAGCGTCGTGAGGAGACCTGACGGTGATAACATTGTAACAATTGGATCAATTCATGGTTTTGGGGTCAGGGTACAACCAAGGAGATGCTGTTTTGGGTGGGTTGAGTGGCAATGATTACATTCCACTTTGACACATTTACCTTGAAAGTTTCATTTATAAGCAAATCCCGCAACCTAATATATGCAATGAACAATCACAGTTGCCGAAACCTTGCTTGTTTACTCTAGGACAAGGATCTTGCAATGTACAAACGAACAATTGCCAAAAACCTTGTTTGTTTACTCTAGGACAAGGATCTTGCAATGAACAAACAAACAATTGCCAAAAACCTTGTTTGTTTACTCTAAGACAAGGATCTTGCAATGTTCAAACAAACAATTGCCAAAAACCTTGTTTGTTTACTCTAGGACAAGGATCTTGCAATGAACAAACAAACAATTGCCAAAAACCTTGTTTGTTTACTCTAGGACAAGGATCTTGCAATGAACAAACAAACAATTGCCAAAAACCTTGTTTGTTTACTCTAGGACAAGAATTTTGCAATGTACAAACAAACAATTGCCAAATACCTTGCTTGTTTACTCTAGGACAAGGATCTTGCAATGTACAAACAAACAATTGCCCAAACCTTGTTTATTTCTGACCAGATTTTTCAGAAACGTGTTCTCTTGGGCAGACTCTATTTCTGCAAGCTTTCCCTTGTAAGCAAAACACAGCTCCTACAGGAATACAGACAGACACATCAAGGTGGGTCTCAGTGAAAGACACAAACACATTTCCCGCCTGAAGACAGACAGACAGGCATATTGGGGCGTGTCTCGGTGAAGGACACAAACACAGCTCCTACAAGAATACAGGCAGACGCATTTAAGCGTGTCTCAGTCAAGTTCACAAACACAACACAGGTTGTTGTCACTTGTACTGAGATCGTCAGCAAGCGTACAAGTTCCCTTCCATCGGAGCTTGGGGTTACATAAATATACTACAATTATTTCAGTTGTAAAGTTAACGTCGTGACCAAATGTGTCAACGCTTTTGAGAGATAATATGTCTGCGTTATTTCTTGTCTCGTTTTTGTTTCTTTCTTCTATATCATTATCATGTGCCATTCCGATAAGCAAGGGCGGTCATGTTTCTCCATCTCATTCAATCACCAGAGTTGTGGATCAGCTCTATGTTCTTGTCTCGGCCATACCATGTGGCCAGTCCATCAAATAATTACTTCTCTGCCTTTACCTTGTTCTCTACCCTTCAGTCTTGCCAGTTGTCACCAAGTTCTCTAATTTCTTTCGCTTCACAACGTGACCAAAATATACTGTCTACGTCTAATTTCTCTAATCAGTTTGCGGCTTTCAACTGCTTCTTTGCTTTGTCCTCAGAAACCATATTTCCATTGCCGTTAGATGTTATCAGCGGATCTGTGGCGAACGTGTTGTGAACGCAATTCGTAATTCCGCATACCAGGTTCGAAACAGCTGCGAGCGATTTGGTAGCAAACCACCTTGCTTATGGTTTCTATACAAAGGTTTGAGTACCGGTCGTTCAGAAATCAGTGGCAAACTACTGAACGTAATCTTGCCCAGAAATCACAAACAGTCTCTTCCCCCCCCCCCCACCAAAAAAAATGCACTGATTGACTGCGTCCTGTAAAGGATATGTAAATAACTTCTTGTTAGGTGTTAGCATTGCCCTTTTTATCGCCATTATCATTGCCATTATCAAATATGTCCTTGACAAAACTTAACTCCCAATACTTTACACCGGAAGGCTCTCGATCCTTGCCCAACATCTATGCCACATGTCGTTTCATGTCCATGGTTCCTCTAATTCTCCCTTTTTACTTTGTGTAAGCCACACCTACAGGCACCATGTTCTCCATTACTTTGTGTAAGCCACATCTTGCAGACTCCATGTCCTCCAATACTTTCTACAAGCCACGCCTACCGGACACCATGTCCTCCAATATTTTGTGTAAGCCACGCCTAAAGACACTATGTCCCCCATTACTGTGTGTAAGCCACGCCTAAAGACACTATGTCCCCCATTACTGTGTGTAAGCCACGCCTAAAGACACTATGTCCCCCATTACTGTGTGTAAGCCACGCCTAAAGACACTATGTCCCCCATTACTGTGTGTAAGCCACGCCTAAAGACACTATGTCCCCCATTACTGTGTGTAAGCCACGCCTAAAGACACTATGTCCCCCATTACTGTGTGTAAGCCACGCCTAAAGACACTATGTCCCCCATTACTGTGTGTAAGCCACGCCTAAAGACACTATGTCCCCCATTACTGTGTGTAAGCCACGCCTAAAGACACTATGTCCCCCATTACTGTGTGTAAGCCACGCCTAAAGACACTATGTCCCCCATTACTGTGTGTAAGCCACGCCTAAAGACACTATGTCCCCCATTACTGTGTGTAAGCCACGCCTAAAGACACTATGTCCCCCATTACTGTGTGTAAGCCACGCCTAAAGACACTATGTCCCCCATTACTGTGTGTAAGCCACGCCTAAAGACACTATGTCCCCCATTACTGTGTGTAAGCCACGCCTAAAGACACTATGTCCCCCATTACTGTGTGTAAGCCACGCCTAAAGACACTATGTCCCCCATTACTGTGTGTAAGCCACGCCTAAAGACACTATGTCCCCCATTACTGTGTGTAAGCCACGCCTAAAGACACTATGTCCCCCATTACTGTGTGTAAGCCACGCCTAAAGACACTATGTCCCCCATTACTGTGTGTAAGCCACGCCTAAAGACACTATGTCCCCCATTACTGTGTGTAAGCCACGCCTAAAGACACTATGTCCCCCATTACTGTGTGTAAGCCACGCCTAAAGACACTATGTCCCCCATTACTGTGTGTAAGCCACGCCTAAAGACACTATGTCCCCCATTACTGTGTGTAAGCCACGCCTAAAGACACTATGTCCCCCATTACTGTGTGTAAGCCACGCCTAAAGACACTATGTCCCCCATTACTGTGTGTAAGCCACGCCTAAAGACACTATGTCCCCCATTACTGTGTGTAAGCCACGCCTAAAGACACTATGTCCCCCATTACTGTGTGTAAGCCACGCCTAAAGACACTATGTCCCCCATTACTGTGTGTAAGCCACGCCTAAAGACACTATGTCCCCCATTACTGTGTGTAAGCCACGCCTAAAGACACTATGTCCCCCATTACTGTGTGTAAGCCACGCCTAAAGACACTATGTCCCCCATTACTGTGTGTAAGCCACGCCTATAGACTCCATGTCCACCATTACTTCATATCATCAGGTGCATACTGCTATAGTTATACACCAAATGAAGTGAATAACTGAATAATACTTCAGCTGACACAATTAAAAACATAGTCACCGGTTGTGTTCAAACGTAGGGCATCTGTTATCCCCGGGGTAATTTCAAATTTAGCACGAACTCTTTATGTTTGCATAAAACTGGCTGAATCGCCTAATTGCTAACGCCTCATTATATTTAAGCAATTGTTTCGTGTTTGTCAAATACAGTATATTAATAGCTGTCTGTCTATCTGTCTGTATGTTTGTCTGTCTGTCTGACTGGTTGTCTTTCTGTTTGTCTGTCTATTCGCTTACCTACATACACGCTATCTGTCTGCTGGTGCTTTCTTCTGCATGTCTGTCTCTCTGTTTGTTTATCTGTCTGGTTATGTTTCTATATGTCTGTCTGTTTTTCTGACTGCCTTTCTGATCATGTATCTTATAAATATATTTATATATGTAATTGTTTGTCGTCGGTCTCCCTGGCCGAGAGGTTAGCAGCTTTCTCCGTAACCCTGAATACTGTCGTGGTTGGCGTGAGCGCAATAGAATTGGAATCGGTTCGAGTCGCGCCAGTGACTTATGAGAGTATAGAGCCGGTCGCTCAGAAAGCAATGGCAAACTACTGAGCGTAATCTTGCCAAGACATCAACAATCAGCTGAAAGATGCAGATGTTGACAGCAATGTCCTGTAAAGGATATGCAAATAATTGTTTGTGTGTTTGTCAGCCTATCAGGATGTCAGTAGATCTGTGCGTGTGTGTCTGTGTATGAGAGAGATATAAACAAAGAAGGGTCACCTGAGCATCTCCCCACGACACCTGGGACTCACCGAAACCGTAGCAGGCCCCAGCGTGGGCGTGCCAGCCCGGCAGACAGGTCTGGGCATCAACTGGAGAAACATCACAAAGTGCAACAGATCATTAAGACACGTGAGGCTTGGATAGTGATCATATTATTGCGTATTCTGTGTCTCCCTTGCCCAGTCTCCTTTATTCATAGTCTCCCTGATTCATAGTCTCCATTATTTATAATCTTCCTTATTCTTAGTCTCCCTTATGTATAGGCTTCCTTATTTATAGTTTCCATTGTTTATAGTCTCACTTATACGCCCTCTTCTCTCCCCCCCCCCCCCCACCCCCGCAACCCCATTGTTTAGTTTTCCTAATTCTGGTTTTTCCCCATGAAAAATTTATGAACTGGTTTGTAACGGATCTCTGTAAATGCACTCGAATATATCAGTCTGTTTCGCCCATAGATACTGCACGGAGAATCCAAGCACTGTGCACGCATACACTCTTCTAGCATTCACATGTGTTAAAGCCGTGCCTTGTCCCATGGCTGTTACACCGGTATAGCGTTGTGTTGAAGCAGTTCAATAATGGTGATCACTGGGAAGAAGGAAATACCACAATGTGATATACGAGTAACTGGGCATGTTCTTCAACAAGTGAATCGATACAGTTATCTCGGATGGGGGATGCCTTGAAGAGATTAGAACAAGAATTGTCATTGCGAAGGTAGTCTTTTGCAACATGGCAAACATACTGACCGATACAAAGACATCAATTGAAACGAGAAATAGAGTGTTGATGTGCAACATAGAACCTGTACTTTTTATGGATGTAAAGCGTGGACAATGAGCAGTCTAGCTGAAAAATTGTTGATGGCTAGGGAAATTTGGGTTTCAGGGGAAAATGCAAAGAATACCATGGACAGACAGAAAAACCAATGAACAAGTCCTTCAAGAAATAAATGAAAATTGTAAACTTATTAGAGTCATTAGACATAGACAGTTAAAATTTGTTGGGCATGTTAGAAGAAATGACTTGCAGAACTAGATGACAACTGGCAAGATCGAAGGGGAGAGACCAAGGGGAAGACCGAGAAGTAAATACCTGGATGGCTTGGCTGCATGGCATGGTCGAGACAGGAACACGGAGCTGATCCACGACTCTGGTGATCGAGTGAGATGCAGAAAATGACCACCCAAGCTTATCGGCATGGTTCATGATGGATGGAAGCAGTTCCATAACCCGTGGCTTTTACACCAGTATACAGCTGTGTTGGTCATCTCGTATGTTGAAACAGTTTCTTGTCCCGTGGCTGATACACCGGTATAGAGTTGTGATGATCATTTTGTATGTTGAAGCAGTTCGTCCCGTGGTTGTTACACCAGTATAAAGTTGTGTTGAAGCCGTGCATTGTCCCGTGGCTGATACACCGGTATAGAGTTGTGATGATCATTTTGTATGTTGAAGCAGTTCGTCCCGTGGTTGTTACACCAGTATAAAGTTGTGTCTAAGCAGTGCCTTGTCCCGTGGCTGATACACCGGTATAGAGTTGTGATGATCATTTTGTATGTTGAAGCAGTTCGTCCCGTGGTTGTTACATCAGTATAAAGTTGTGTTAAAGCTGTGCCTTGTCCCGTGGCTGTTACACCAGTATACAGTTGGCACCAGCAAATGTCACGGCAAGTAAAAGGATACTGACAGCAGCACCACTGAGTCCCGATGTGATCTATGACAATATGGGTCTATCACTGTACGCCCTGGTGGAGTGGATAGCGAACTGCACTCGTAGTTTCATGCGCATGGTCGGACATGTGGGCTCGTCGCTTTCCAAAGTGAGAGAAAGGCTTCTTTGAGGCATACACAGTGAGATTGCGCTATCTCATTACAGATCCATAGCAGGTATTTGTTTTTTACCATATAACCAATTCGCCTTAAGGTTTGGGAAAGGGATTTAGGAATTCAGGGGCTTTCGTGGGTAAGGTTGGAGGGAGGATTGTTGAGGTAGACGGCAGAGCTTTTGCCGTGACTTCCAGCAGTGTAACCATGCAGGTTATGGCAGTAACACGGGCAATACCTGGAGCTGGAGACACAGACGCTCATCTGACACAAACTGCCAGGAGGATACGACCAGGAGATGTTGTGAATTTGCCAGACTAACACCAATCTCACGGCCTACGGCACCTTTTGCAGTCAAAGGGAGATAATCCAGGTAATATTACCCCTAGTGGAGTGAAGGATTATGCCCTTGGACTCTGGGAAGTTCGAGAGATGATGATACCGGAATTCGTGTTTTAACTGCGCAGTTGCAGTGACCTGACTAGAACAGAGGGATAAGATTGGTGTTCTGACCGGCTGGCAAGAACTTCTGTCTGGCTGCAGTAACAGAAAGAAATTGGACCAGTGTCAGTGTACAGTTTGAAGACTGTAGACATTAAGTCCCCAAGTTGGACGAGGTTCCATACTTCTAACTTCCTGACAGACTAAAAAGGTAAGAATGCTACCATTCTTAAATCGGTTCGTGTCGAAATCCCAATCACGCGATGTTGCATAGTGCATGCAGCCATGTTCACCCGTAGGTTAGGTGCGAGTCTGTAATTTTCCCTAACGGAACAGGCCTGTTGACAAGACCCAATTCCGGGCCTGCGTCAAACAATCTGAACTGCTGTAAAAAGTGCAGGTATTGACTGCATAGTGTCGCCTGCCAAGAAATTGTTTGGGGGAAAATGGGATTGGCCTGTGTTAGTAATGTACGTACACTACTGGGGCGCCTTTGAACTCCGGCGTATTCTACAAAACCGGAAGTCGGTGAAGGCGTAACTAAAGTGTATCGTGTAGGATATCGGGCGAATCGGCCTGACAAGACGAATCTCGTGGGAATGTCCTCTATCGTATAGGAGGTCATTTGAACGATCCCACGTGTGTCGAGGTTAGCATCTTTTGGTGGGGCGACCACTGGTTTTTCTTTGACTTTCTCATACACCTTATATTCTAAGTCTCCTTAACAGACTACCATCCTAATCTATAGTTGGTTCCTGTGAGAAGGACAACGCGGAGGGGAAAGAAAAAGTATTGATACGGCAGACATGTTCTGATGGTTACAGGGGTGATGAACTGGGAAAAGCAGGACTACCTGGGAGGGGTTGGAAGGGGGATTTGCCAATGGCCCTCCTTCAGAGCCATCTTGCCTATGGGTACTGTAGATCTTCTAACCCTGTATGACATTAGAAGACTTCCTCTGGAGAACTGGGGGAAGACACTCATGACCAATCACCGTGGGTTCCCTCTACCACCAGTCCAGGGAAACAGATGATCTATTCGGCTGCTTATCGGACCCCAGACCTTATTCTTCCTCTGACCCTGAGGCATGGCCTGTAATTGAACCAAAACCCATTTTAGGGAGGTGATTCACTCTCTGAGTACCGTGAGGCACTGTATCCCCATATGGTAGGTCATGGTCATGTGATTATCACATAGGGTTGTCTTTGTCATTTTACCAGATTCTACCTTCCGAAGAGGAGTGATGGACGGTTAGTAAAACCATCGTTCTGTGTCCACATCAACAGTCTGGACAGGCCAGCTGACGTGAGGTGATCCTACTACCCAACACCCGGTCAGTCGTCTATGCCCTCAGAGCAGTTCCAGGATAAGTCATCCACCATTTATAACGAATGCTGCTGGGCAAGTATGGTTTGTGTAATCGTCCAGCTGTGCTACACTGATTACCTACCCGACTACTACTCACCGTTTTTATAGTGTCTATAGCTACAGACCTTAGGCTATTGTGACTCTAACCAGGGGCAATGTTCTAATGTAAATTTAACACTGGACAGTGTGCTTCGATGTACAGTAATTGATAAACTGTGCTACTATAACTATAGACCTATGATGGAGGCGCCTACCGGAAAAGACGTGGATGAGATTATGAATGTCATTTGGACACATGCTCTGGTGTTCCACTGTCATTAGCCTGACTTGCTCTCAACTCGGAGGAAGTGATATCTGGTCGAAGACTGAGGACCTGCAGCGAGAAACACGAGCTAAGGGAAATTCGCATGTGGTGTGATGCGTTGGCATGTGTACCATGAAGACATCCTTCAAATGGCAGCCTCAACTAAATCTGTCTTGTAGCGAGTAGCTCACAACAGACAGATCTGCACTACATACACATTGGCTTCACTCTTTTGTACAATACACTGTTGTTGTTGAGTTTGTAGATGCCAGAGTTGCATTATTTGTTCAGGACGATGTTTGAAAGAGTAACATCCCTTGGTCGGTTGTGGTAGAGATAGGTATCCAAAGACTGGTGGGTCGTAGACTGAAAGTGTCCCAGTCCCAGATCTGAAGTCATCCCGATATATATATATATATATATATATATATATATATATATATATATATATATATATATATATATATATATATATACACTAGCTGACCCGGCCCGGCTTCGCCCAAGCCCTGGCGGGGATCTATCTGTCTGTCTGCTTGTTTGTCTGTCTGACCCGGCCCGGCCACGCCCAGCTCCTGGTGGAGAGCATCTCATTTAATTCATATAAGTAGTCATATAAGCTCCCGTTCCCGACTATCTGTCTGTCTGTCTGTCTGTCTGTCTGTCTGACCCGGCCCGGCTTCACCCAGTCCCTGGTGGGGAGCATCTCATTTAATTCATATAAGTAGTCATATATGTTCCCGTTCCCGACTGTCTGTCTGACGACCCGGCCCGGCTGTCTGTCTGAGTGTCTATCTATCTAATCTATCTAATCTATCTAATCTATCTATCTATCTATCTATCTATCTATCTATCTATCTATCTATCTATCTATCTATCTATCTATCTATCTATCTATCTATCGCTCTGTCTGTCTGTCTGCCTGCCTGTCTGCCTGCCCGTCCGTCCGTCTCTCCCTCCGTCTATCCCACCCTCTCTATCTATCGGGTCAGATCTATCTATCTATCTATCTATCTATCTATCTATCTATCTATCTATCTATCTATCTATCTATCTATCTATCTATCTATCTATCTATCTATCTATCTATCTATCTATCGATCTATCGATCGATCTATCTATCTATCTATCTATCTATCTATCTATCTATCTATCGATCTATCGATCTATCGATCTATCTATCTATCTATCTATCTATCTATCTATCTATCTATCTATCTATCTATCTATAGATATCTATATCTCATACTTCAAAGGATAGGCTTCTTTTTTTTTTTTTTTTAGACAGACCAAAAAACAAAAAAAACACCTGCATTTGTATTGGCGTGCTGCGTGTAAGGTATGCATAAAGTATGAACAACACACACAAAATTAACTTAAGAATGTCCTTCCACACACCATGTGCTCTCTTTCACACCGCACACGCGGCCAACTAAAAACGTTAATTGTATACAGAAACAATCTCCTTTTAGTATTTTAACAGGCGTGCTGACAGGGCGTTCAAACATCAAATGACATATTTACATAGTATGCATAAAGTATGAAAAAAAATTTCCTTCCACACAATTGAATGAAAAACCTGATGTTGACACACACGTGGCCGACCTTTTTTTTTTTAAATAAAAACAAAATCAAGCATATACACATGTGAATTGTGTATTCTAACGTATCTAAAATAAATCCATTATTTTTAATGAAAACTGTTGTTAAATCACCTACATGACTGTAGATAACTTCTTTCAACATATAAAGATGAGTTAGAAAATGTTCACTATTTAAATAGATGCATTATTTTTATGAAAACTTTGAAAACACTTTAAAGATTATATCACTTTTTATTATAACTCATATGCCTGTAATTAACTATAGACAAAGAGTTTATAAATCTTTGAAAACAATGCAACAATCTATATATAAAGTAATAGGAATGTTATTAAAAGTTATGCCCCTAGAAATAACTTTTCTTATGTTATGTCTCCTTGCTATATTGAAATGATAATGTAAATTTAACTATTAAATTTTAAAAGTAAATACTATTTTAGTTAGTAAAAAATTATGGCAGTCGGTTGCACAGGAATTAAAAGAAGACGTGTAGAAAATTTCATCTCAATCGGATGGACCGTTATCGAACGCAGCCAATACATCCCCACATACCCACGCACCCACAAACACACATAAATTCTGTTTTATGTATATATATATATATATATATATATATATATATATATATATATATATATAGAGAGAGAGAGAGAGAGAGAGAGAGAGAGAGAGAGAGAGAGAGAGAGACAGACAGACAGAGACAGAGAGAGACAGAGAGAGACAGAGAGAGACAGAGAGAGAGATGTATAGATATTCATAGTTAAGTGCGATATCCTATTCCCTTTACCCCAGGGAAGCTGTTGACATCACCCATGCATACTGGAGACACAGACGCTCACCGATGCATACTGGAGACACAGACGCTCACCCATGCATGCTGGAAACACAGACGCTCACCCATGCATGCTGGAAACACAGACGCTCACCCATGCATGCTGGAAACACAGACGCTCACCCATGCACGTTTTCTCAACGACTCTATGAGTATAATCAGGGAGATCGAGATGGATTGGATGACCAGGCGTTGACTTGGATCTCTCAAAGTTCAAGAGTGTTTAATATATGTTTCATTGTTATGCCAGTGCACGCGGGTGTGAGAGGAAACGAAAGAGCAGATATGTCTGCGGGTTTGGCTGCTGTTGGAAGCGGACAAGCAATGGATTAAGCTGACATCCTGAACTACCTCCTGGAGGCGGGACAAGTAAATAACTCAAGGGGCGGATGTGATCCTGCAACTTTGACCAGAATACAAGACTATCCAGTCTAACATGGAGGTCAAGCGTGACAGGACTGCCATGCGGAAACCAAAGAAGAACAGTCCATCAACACAGAGCTAGTTTCCTCACTAGTTAGAAGCTGGGGGATAAGTTGGCGGAGTGGTGGGGTGGGGATCTGAGTACTTGTGAACTAATAATTCGATGTGCAATGAAGATTTTCTGTTGACTAATTAACTAACTAACTAATTCATTAGTAAACTAATTAGCTAACTAGCGAACGAACGAACGAACACAAAAAATCACTTTATTTTCAAAGTCTCACAAATTGGGTACGCATGCCCATCTTTCGTTCAGCCCTTCGAAGCACTCATTTTTCGGACATGAATTTAGTACTGTGCATGTTACATTCACCTAGAAAAGAGCATTGTAATATGAATGCTGTAAACATAAACAAAGCACGTTACCATGTTATGAGATAGGCAGGTAGGTAGGCAGACACAACTACACACACTCAAACATGCACACACGCATAAACACATGCATAAGCACTAAATAACTATCTAACTAACTAGCAACCTAACTAACTAGTACACGAGAGTACCTACCGAGAATAAATGTCATGCAAAGACTCAGCAACGACAACAGCACATAAGTTGCAGCCATCTTGGAATTGAATATATTTTGTCGGTCACTCAGAGACTGAGATTTCTACCAGGATGCCAACTGACACAAGATAAGAGCTTGCATTCTGGACACTTTCCCTGGTGACACCGGTGCAATGCCTGACCCTGTTAGATAAGACAACAACAATGTCTACATGCGCATTGTTTTATTATCATCTAATATTCACAAGATTGAACAGATAAACAGATAGCAGTTTGACTTTTGTGGCTATTGTTTGCTGTTGGAAAGTGCAGAAACGCGTTGGCTCACGAACTAAATAAATGTTCAGACCTTGCCTCAAAGTTTTATATGGAGGATAGTAACTGCTGACCAAACATGATAAAACAATAACTTGGTATTTGTGAAGTCTACAGCCTTGTATCAAACAGAGTGTAGTTTTTGCTAACAGTGGGACATATACTGTTATCTGTTGTACTACGGTGAGACTAGCCGTAGGATGCACGTAGCGAGACCGAATAGCTTATGGCACGGCGATAGGACATTTATAAAGGTAAACGTGTTGTGAACATGCAGGTGTCCTGTGACAACAAACAGGTGCTAATCATGGACAATTTCACAATAGCTGGAAACAAATGTGAGCTTGTGAACTTCAATATGGCAGAGAATGATGGGAATACCATGACCTGGAAGAATGATGAGAATACCGTGGCCGGGAAGAATGATGATAATACCATGACCTGGGAGAATGATGAGAATACCATGACCTGGAAGAATGATGAGAATACCATGACCTGGAAGAATGATGAGAATACCGTGGCCGGGAAGAATGATGAGAATACCGTGACCTGGAAGAATTATGAGAATACCATGACCTGAAAGAATGATGAGAATACCATGACCTGAAAGAATGATGAGAATACCATGACCTGGAAGAATGATGAGAATACCGTTGCCGGGAAGAATGATGAGAATACAATGACCTGGAAGAATGATGAGAATACCGTGACCTAGAAGAATGATGAGAATACCATGACCTGAAAGAATGATGAGAATACCATGACCTGAAAGAATGATGAGAATACCATGACCTAAAAGAATGATGAGAATACTGTGGCCGGGAAGAATGATGAGAATACAGTGACCTGAAAGAAAGATGAGAATACCATGACCTGGAAGAAAGATGAGAATACCATGACCTGAAAGAATGATGAGAATACCATGACCTGAAAGAATGATGAGAATACCATGACCTGAAAGAAAGATGAGAATACCATGACCTGGAAGATTGACGAGAATACCATGACCTGAAAGAATGATGAGAATACCATGACCTGAAAGAATGATGAGAATACCAATGACCTGAAAGAAAGATGAGAATACCATGACCTGGAAGAATGACGAGAATACCATGACCTGGAAGAATTATGAGAATACCGTGGCCGGGAAGCATGATGAGAATACCGTGACCGGGAAGAATGATGAGAATACCATGACCTGGAAGAATGATGAGAATACCGTGGCCGGGAAGAATGATGAGAATACCGTGACCTGGAAGAATTATGAGAATACCATGACCTGAAAGAATGATGAGAATACCATGACCTGAAAGAATGATGAGAATACCATGACCTGGAAGAATGATGAGAATACCGTTGCCGGGAAGAATGATGAGAATACAATGACCTGGAAGAATGATGAGAATACCGTGACCTAGAAGAATGATGAGAATACCATGACCTGAAAGAATGATGAGAATACCATGACCTGAAAGAATGATGAGAATACCATGACCTAAAAGAATGATGAGAATACTGTGGCCGGGAAGAATGATGAGAATACAGTGACCTGAAAGAAAGATGAGAATACCATGACCTGGAAGAAAGATGAGAATACCATGACCTGAAAGAATGATGAGAATACCATGACCTGAAAGAATGATGAGAATACCATGACCTGAAAGAAAGATGAGAATACCATGACCTGGAAGATTGACGAGAATACCATGACCTGAAAGAATGATGAGAATACCATGACCTGAAAGAATGATGAGAATACCAATGACCTGAAAGAAAGATGAGAATACCATGACCTGGAAGAATGACGAGAATACCATGACCTGGAAGAATTATGAGAATACCGTGGCCGGGAAGCATGATGAGAATACCGTGACCGGGAAGAATGATGAGAATACCATGACCTGGAAGAATGATGAGAATACCGTGGCCGGGAAGAATTATGAGAATACCATGACCTGGAAGAATGATGAGAATACCGTGGCCGGGAAGAATTATGAGAATACCATGACCTGGAAGAATGATGAGAATACCATGACCTGGAAGAATGATGAGAATATCGTGGCCGGGAAGAATGATGAGAATACTATGACCTGGAAGAATGATGAGAATACCATTACCTGAAAGAATGATGAGAATACCATGACCTGAAAGAATGATGAGAATACCATGACCTGAAAGAATGATGAGAATACCATGACCTGGAAGAATGATGAGAATATGGTGATCTGGAAGAATGATGAGAATACCATTACCTGATAGAATGATGAGAATACCATAACCTGAAAGAATGATGCGAATACCATGACCTGAAAGAATGATGAGAATACCATGACCTGGAAGAATGATGAGAATATGGTGACCTAGAAGAATGATGAGAATACCACGACCTTGAAGAATCGCTATCCCGCATACCGCGTTGAAAGCACAGATGTTGGCTATTTGGAAGCAAGCCGGCGTGCGGTAATTTCAATACAATAGTATTAGTCCTGTTAGTTAAGAAAGCTAAGACAAACTACTGAACCTAAACTTACCAAGAAATCACAAACAGCCAAAACAAGCTGGGATTGACTGCGACGTCCTGTAAATGATATGCAACCAACTGTCTCATAGTTTTTATATATATACTGTATATACTGGTATATATACCAGCTCCGTGGCCGAGGGGGTTAGCAGCTTTCTCCGCTAACCCCGAATACTCTCGTCACGTGACGCGACGAGAATTAGCAGTGGTTCGAATCGCAAAAGTGACTTATGAGAGTATGGAGCCGGTCGCTCAGAAAGTCATGGCGTGCTGATGAGCGTAATCTAGCCTAGGAATCAACATACAGCTGAAAGATGCTGGTGTTGACCGCAATATCCTGAAACAGGATGGAAACGCGGAAAAAAAAAAAAATATATATATATATATATATATATATATATATATATATATATATATATATATATATATATATATATATATATATATATATATATATATATATATATATATATATATATATATCTTCTTCTTCTTCTTCTTCAGCGTTCCGAGCCATTGAGGTTCTTTGCTGCAGATACAATCCGTCTCCATTCGTCTCTCTGGTGGACCTTCTCTTGCCAGTCGTTGATTCCAAGTGCTTATAGGTCAGTACATGTATTATCTCTCCACCGCCTTCTTGGTCTACCTCGGGGTCTACGGTCATTTATTTCCTGAGTGTAAGCGAGTTTTGTTTCCCTATTATCTTCCATTCTTTCTATATGCCCCAGCCATTGTAGTCTATTAGCCGTCATGATACCAGTGATTAGCGGAGACTTAAACAGATCATAAATGTCTTTGTTACTTCTTCTTTTCCACTCTCCACTTTGTGTATCCCTAATGGGTCCAAAGATGCGTCTTAAAATTTCTTTCTCAAAGGTTTGTAACAAGGCTTCGTCTCCTTTCTTTGTACTCCAGGTTATTTATATATATATATATGAAGTTGACGTGGTCAGAATGATAACAGCGGTCCTTGTTCTGAAACTTCGGGTACGCTGAGGGCGAGGTAGGTGGTTCAGCCAAAACACCGGCATTAGGTGTGAGTTCTACACACACACACACACACACACACACACACACACACACACACATAAAAATATATGTATATACATATACATATAAATCAAATCAACTTTATTAGGGTCACAAATTGGGCGCGCAGGCCCGTCTTACATTCGACATTCGGCCCTTCCAATCACTCGTCTTTCATTCATCAAGAGCATTATACATTTACGTAGGAAGAAAAATAAACATTGTGAAATGAATGTTGGCTAGTTACCATGTTATGAGGCCCATCTCCCACCTATCCATACATCACCCCACCCACACACACACACACACCCCTACCTACCCACACACACGCACACCAAGGGACACATACATACACCACCAACCGGCCCATCCCCCTCCCGCACATCCCCCACCCACACACACTGCTCTCACCTGATCCCCCAACCAAAACACACTCGCCACCCACAAACATTCCCCCACCAACCCACACATCCCACGCCCATCCACATACACATTCTAACCCACACATCCTCTCCCCACCCACACCTCAAACCACCCATCCCCCAGTCACATCTCCATCGACCACATATTCCCCACCCACGCACACAATCCCCCACCAACCCACACATCGCACATTCACTCACACATCGCCAATCCATAGACACACATCCCCACCAACTGACATTTTCTATCCCCCCCCCACACACACACACATCTCCCTAAGCACCCATACATCCACAATCCACTCACACATACCCCACCACCCACACATACAACTTCCGCCCACCCACACATGCCTTAACTCAATCCCCCACCACACAATCCCCCACCTGCACATCATATACACCCCCTACCACGCACTATTCCCAACCCACACACCACACACACACATATCCCTCACCAACACATCCCCACTTACACACTACACACATATCCCCCACCCAGATACCACACAATATTCCCACCCACACCCACACATATACCCTTACCCATCCACCCCACATACCTCCACTCACACACCACAAAAATCCCCCACCCACACACACATACCTCACCCACACAATATCCCCAACCAACACACCACATACCTCTCCCCACCCACACACGCATTCCCTACCCGTCCACCAACACACACTCACTCACGCATACATTCTCCACTACGCACCCACACACCCCCACCCACCCCCAACCAAACACCTCTCGATCACAATACCCCTACCCACACACATCCTCCACCCACTCACACATCCCACCCCGACACATACAACTCCCTCACCCACCTACACATCCCTAAGCCACTCACACACCCCCACCCACACATTCCCCAGCCACGCACACATCTCCCACCCACACACCCACACATACTTCCCCCAACCACCTGTCACCGACCGTTAGGGTGTTTCTATTGAAATAGACAGAAATCCCTATCCAAGAGTTTGCCGACAGTCTCTAGAAATTATGGCTCGTTACAAGAATGTCTAAAGGGATGGTCCCGATAGAAGAGACTGGGATTCACTTGGTAGACAAAGGCAGAAGGTGAAGAACACTCGTGTATGTAGGAAGCCCTAACACGAATGCCTAGTTTATCTGTCGGTGATCCTTCGTCAATTGATGGAGCCCCCTGTTTTAAATACTTTCACGCACTCACGCGCACACCTTGCGTTCAAAATGATCACGAGTGGAGTACGTTGGTGAAAGTATAAAACAATAATACTCTTTAATAATAAAAGAGAAAATGAAAATTGTGGTTCAACTGGTGAACTATGATAGTTACATTTATGTTACAGGTACAAAAATAAAATAGTTTTCTGATGCTTAGACAGATAGCATGTCATCATTCACACCATCCAGACAGTGATACACTCAGAACACATGTAGACACAGAGTCACCTGAGATAATCTGATCTCTGTTAGGAATAGTGCTGGCTTTCGGTTGTATTATGTCTTGGAGTCGACCCTGGCATTCGACAGGTGTACGATGCTCCTCCGGATTCCAGGTTCCGTCTCCACTAGTTGGTGGCTCAAAGTTTCGGTAACCGGACCGGTTAGGTGTCAGCAGTATCAGCAGCGAGGCTCCTTAAATCAAAGAAACAGTTGCAGACTCCTTAGTGTCTTGACAATAACAATGTGTCTGAGTGTTGGTGTTGTGTGTCTGTTGTGTATGTGTCAGATGCAGAACAGGAATAAAACAATTCCTCTCTGCTATTCTGTATCAAAAGCAAAGGCCAATAGTTCTTATCAGCTTGGCTATACCTTGTATGACATGATGATACAAGGTGAAAAAGGGTCCAGAAGTGGACACATTCTAAG
Organism: Cepaea hortensis; assembly: GCA_963921405.1. Classification (NCBI taxonomy): domain Eukaryota; kingdom Metazoa; phylum Mollusca; class Gastropoda; order Stylommatophora; family Helicidae; genus Cepaea; species Cepaea hortensis. Next base: position 322,081,953 of record OY992876.1, on the reverse strand, counting down.
ACCACATGGTCCATTGGAATAGAACATGTAGACAAATCTTTGTTTGAAAAAAACATTACAAAATGTACATGGTTGTAAAACTTGAAGTGACTCATATGCAATAATTACTGGTGTATTCCTTAACACCATGGTGGGGAAGTCCTGGGCAGCCAGGATGTTTCCCTAGATAGCTAAGGAAGGGCCAACAATAATTCAACCTAATCCCACATCAGTCATTAGGCATAAAGCAATCAAGTGTCGCCATGAAGTCGTGAGGTATACCCCACAGAATATACGAGCTAAAAGATAAGAAGAAGGCCAGCAGGCAAGCAAGGGGGCTGAGATATTCCAGGCATTGGGCTTTAGGATGTCTCAGTTATCCCTTGTTGAGTTATTTACTCCCCAAATTCTGATTCCTCACCACATGGTATTTGCTTTGAACTTATGACCGTCAGTGTCATGTAGTTCGGCATGGCGGTGAATCAGGGGTAAGCAAATTTATGTTTGAATATATATCGCCTAGTAACATTGCTGGCATGTGAGAATCATGTTCCACATGTCTCTTCTACTTCTGCCCACATGGCAAAATCATGTTATCATATTTTCAACAAAATATACATGTAAATACATTCAGAAAATGCATATGAAAATAATCAGTAAGGTTCATACATTATATCTATATATATTTTTATCTATAAATATATCTAGGCCTCACATGTTTTCTCTCAATGTCTCCCCTTTCAACTACCACGTTTCATAAATATACATGGTCGGGAAAGTTTTGGGTTTTCCCAATATCAGAATATAAATGTGTACACACTTCTTACTATAATCATAATTATTATGTTACTACACTCACCCCCAGTCTTATTGCAGCACTTAAGATAGGTTTTGGTATAATCTACCAAGGATGCAATTGGATATGGCAGCTCACTTCATATAAGGTCTGCTTAGCACAGCAGCTATGGTCGTTGTGTACCGGACGGAAGTTGTTAGTCACAATTTCCGGTGCAGCCGTACTAATAGCATATCGCTGTTTTCCCGTTGCTAGGGAGTGACGGACCTATATCCCCAGTCATTAGACTTGATATTAATAAGGGTTGAAGACAGGGGATTTCCCTTGTGACATCATTTGATGATGACGTGGAAATGTGCTGTCCCCAATAGTACAGTGTGTAGTTTTAGTGCAGCAAATGTCTGCGTCGCCAATATGACGTCATTATTAGTAATTTAGCTGCCTACTGAATCCAGAATGTAAATAGTAATTCAGCTAACGTAATATTGGTGGTATTTGCATAGTGATCTAGACTCATCCCGTCACACCACCACACATCCTCTACTCACCCACACATATACCCCACCCATACGCACATTCCCCGCATCCATCACACACATCTCCCACACCACACACTATCCTCCACCCACGCACATTTCCTCACCATACCACCACAAACATACCCTCCACCCACACATAATTCACACATCCCCCACCAACACACCGCACACATATCTCAAACCCACACACCATACACTTCTCCCCACCCGCTCTTGCATCCCCAATCCACCCAACACAATCCCCTACCCACACAACCCCTCCTCCAACACATACTTCCTCAAACCATCCACACATCTCCACCCACATAAACACACATCCCCCGCATCCGTCCAATACACATATCCTCACCCATACACACACCCCCACACCCATTCCCACGCCCCTACTTTCACCCCCACACATCCATCCACACATCCCACCAACACCCACAAATATCACTACCCATCAAAATCCGCACACCCCAACCCATCCAAACGCATACCCCCACCCACACATATCCCCATACTCACACACATCCTCCACACACACTCACACTTCCTAACATCTAGTCACATACAAAATGTCTCACGTTAGTATTGAAACTAGTATGAACAAACTCCCACACTTTACTCACACACATACACTGACACTTGTCATGAGCAGTCTCATAAAAATGTTAAACATGGAGAAAAATGTGTACATAAAAAGTATGTGACGTAAAAATAGTGACGCTCTCTCTCTCTCTCTCTCTCTATCTCTCTCTATCTCTCTCTCTCTCGCTCTCTCTCTCACACACACACACACACACACACACACACACACACACACACATTCACTCTCACGCTCACACATTCACTCTCCCGCTCACTCATTCACTCTCACGCATTCACTCTCCCGCTAACTCATTCACTCTCACGCTCACTCATTCACTCTCACGCTCACTCATTCACTCTCCCGCTCACTCATTCACTATCCCGCTCACTCATTCACTCTCCCGCTAACTCATTCACTCTCACGCTCACTCATTCTGTCTCTCATTCACACTCACTGACTCTCTCACTCAAACTACAGTACTGAACATGAGTTTATATTATGCATGATAAAATTAAATGGTATTTAACTGATAATATGACAGATGAGAATACACAAACATATGGATTCGAGTGTTTCATAACATGCGTGTTACATGGCATGCATCTGCTCAGCTCTCTCTCTCTCTCTCTCTCTCTCTCTCTCTCTCTCTCTCTCTCTCTCTCTCTCTCTCTCTCTCTCTGTATTCTTTCATATACACATACTCACACGCATGCGCGCGCTCACACACACACACTAACACATCAACTCTCCCACTGTCTTACTCTCTCACACACAATCCTTCACACACACACACTCACTCTCTCAATCACACTCTCTCACACATAACATACGCATGAACATATATAAACAGGGAGCTATATGGTGTCCTAAATATCGATGGCCATGACATACCAGATTCATACCAGACCTGAAGATATAGTATTGCTATCCACATCACAGATTGGTACAGAACACCCGATAACCTCAACCCAATTGAATAGTGAAAATCACAACTTATATCTTAACATAGCAAAAATAAAGATAATGCATACAGATACGACGGTCTGAGAACATGATGTTGGACGGTCTGAGACACATGATGCTGGACGATTTGAGAGACATGATGCTGGACGGTTTGATAGACATGATGCTGGGCGATTTGATAGACATGATGCTGACGGTCTGATAGACATGATGCTGGACGGTCTGATAGACATGATGCTGGACGATCTGATAGACATGATGATGGACGGTCTGATAGACATGATGCTGGGCGATTTGATAGACATGATGCTGGGCGATTTGATAGACATGATGCTGGGCGATTTGATAGACATGATGCTGGGCGATTTGATAGACATGATGATGGACGGTCTGATAGACATGATGCTGTGCGATTTGATAGACATGATGCTGGGCGATTTGATAGACATGATGCTGGGCGATTTGATAGACATGATGCTGGGCGATTTGATAGACATGATGATGGACGGTCTGATAGACATGATGCTGGGCGATTTGATAGACATGATGCTGGACGATTTGATAGACATGATGCTGGGCGATTTGATAAACATGATGCTGGGCGATTTGATAGACATGATGATGGACGGTCTGATAGACATGATGCTGGACTGTATGATAGACATGATGCTGGACGGTCTGATAGACATAATGCTGGGCGATTTGATAGACATGATGCTGGACGGTCTGATAGACATGATGCTGGACTGTCTGATAGACATGATGATGGACGGTCTGATAGACATGATGCTGGACGGTCTGATAGACATGACGCTGGACGGTCTGATAGACATGATGCTGAACGGTCTGATAGACATGATGCTGGACGGTCTGATAGACATGATGATATATGGTCTGATAGACATGATGCGGGACGGTCTGATAGACATGATGATGGACGGTCTGATAGACATGATGCTGGACGGTCTTAGACACATGATGCTGGACGGTCTGATAGACATGATGATGGACGGTCTGATAGACATGATGCTGATCGGTCTGATAGACATGATGCTGCATTGTCTGATAGACATGATGCTGGACGTTCTTAGACACATGATGCTGGACGGTCTGATAGACATGATGATGGACGGTCTGATAGACATGATGATATACGGACTGATAGACATGATGCTGCACTGTCTGATAGACATGATGCTGGACGGTCTTAGACACATGATGCTGGACGGTCTGATAGACATGATGATGGACGGTCTGATAGACATGATGCTGAACGGTCTGATAGACATGATGATATACGGTCTGATAGACATGATGCTGGACGGTCTGATAGACATGATGATGGACGGTCTGATAGACATGATGCTGGACGGTCTGATAGACATGATGCTGGACGGTCTGATAGACATGATGATGGACGGTGTGATAGACATGATGATGGACGGTCTGATAGACATGATCATGGACGGTCTGATAGACATGATGATGGACGGTCTGATAGACATGATGGTGGACGGTCTGAAAGACATGATGTTGGACGGTCTGATAGACATGATGATGGACGGTCTGATAGACATGATGATGGACGGTCTGATAGACATGATGATGGACGGTCTGATAGACATGATGCTGGACGGTCTGATAGACATGATGATGGACGGTCTGATAGACATGATGCTGGGCGATTTGATAGACATGATGCTGGACGATTTGATAGACATGATGCTGGGCGATTTGATAGACATGATGCTGGGCGATTTGATAGACATGATGCTGGACGATTTGATAGACATGATGATGGACGGTCTGATAGACATGATGATGGACGGTCTGATAGACATGATGCTGGACGGTCTGATAGACATGATGATGGACGGTCTGATAGGCATGATGCTGAACGGTCTGATAGACATGATGATATACGGTCTGATAGACATGATGCTGGACGGTCTGATAGACATGATGATGGACGGTCTGATAGACATGATGATATACGGTCTGATAGACATAATGCTGGACGGTCTGATAGACATGATGCTGGACGGTCTGATAGACATGATGATGGATGGTCTGATAGACATGATGCTGGACGGTCTGATAGACATGATGATGGACGGTCTGATAGACATGATGATGGACGGTCTGATAGACATGATGCTGGACGGTCTGATAGACATGATGATGGACGGTCTGATAGACATGATGCTGGGCGATTTGATAGACATGATGCTGGACGATTTGATAGACATGATGCTGGGCGATTTGATAGACATGATGCTGGGCGATTTGATAGACATGATGATGGACGGTCTGATAGACATGATGCTGGACGGTCTTAGACACATGATACTGGACGGTCTGATAGACATGATGATGGACGGTCTGATAGACATGATGATATACGGTCTGATAGACATGATGCTGCACTGTCTGATAGACATGATGCTGGACGGTCTTAGACACATGATGCTGGACGGTCTGATAGACATGATGATGGACGGTCTGATAGACATGATGCAGAACGGTCTGATAGACATGATGATATACGGTCTGATAGACATGATGCTGGACGGTCTGATAGACATGATGCTGGACGGTCTGATAGACATGATGCTGGACGGTCTGATAGACATGATGATGGATGGTCTGATAGACATGATGATGGAAGGTCTGATAGACATGATGATGGACGGTCTGATAGACATGATGATGGACGGTCTGATAGACATGATGCTGGGCGATTTGATAGACATGATGCTGGACGATTTGATAGACATGATGCTGGGCGATTTCATAGACATGATGATGGGCGATGTGATAGACATGATGCTGGGCGATTTGATAGACATGATGCTGGACGATTTGATAGACATGATGATGGACGGTCTGATAGACATGATGATGGACGGTCTGATAGACATGATGCTGGACGGTCTGATAGACATGATGCTTGACGGTCTGATAGACATGATGATGGACGGTCTGATAGACATGATGATGGACGGTCTGATAGACATGATCATGGACGGTCTGATAGACATGATGATGGACGGTTTGATAGACATGATGATGGACGGTCTGAAAGACATGATGCTGGACGGTCTGATAGACATGATGATGGACGGTCTGATAGACATGATGATGGACGGTCTGAAAGACATGATGCTGGACGGTCTGATAGACATGATGATGGACGGTCTGATAGACATGATGCTGGACGTTCTGATAGACATGATGATGGACGGTCTGATAGACATGATGATGGACGGTCTGATAGACATGATGATGGACGGTCTGATAGACATGATGCTGGACGGTCTGATAGACATGATGATGGACGGTCTGATAGACATGATGCTGGGCGATTTGATAGACATGATGCTGGACGATTTGATAGACATGATGCTGGGCGATTTGATAGACATGATGCTGGGCGATTTGATAGACATGATGCTGGACGATTTGATAGACATGATGATGGACGGTCTGATAGACATGATGATGGACGGTCTGATAGACATGATGCTGGACGGTCTGATAGACATGATGATGGACGGTCTGATAGACATGATGCTGAACGGTCTGATAGACATGATGATATACGGTCTGATAGACATGATGCTGGACGGTCTGATAGACATGATGATGGACGGTCTGATAGACATGATGCTGGGCGATTTGATAGACATGATGCTGGACGATTTGATAGACATGATGCTGGGCGATTTCATAGACATGATGATGGGCGATGTGATAGACATGATGCTGGGCGATTTGATAGACATGATGCTGGACGATTTGATAGACATGATGATGGACGGTCTGATAGACATGATGATGGACGGTCTGATAGACATGATGCTGGACGGTCTGATAGACATGATGCTTGACGGTCTGATAGACATGATGATGGACGGTCTGATAGACATGATGATGGACGGTCTGATAGACATGATCATGGACGGTCTGATAGACATGATGATGGACGGTTTGATAGACATGATGATGGACGGTCTGAAAGACATGATGCTGGACGGTCTGATAGACATGATGATGGACGGTCTGATAGACATGATGATGGACGGTCTGAAAGACATGATGCTGGACGGTCTGATAGACATGATGATGGACGGTCTGATAGACATGATGCTGGACGTTCTGATAGACATGATGATGGACGGTCTGATAGACATGATGATGGACGGTCTGATAGACATGATGATGGACGGTCTGATAGACATGATGCTGGACGGTCTGATAGACATGATGATGGACGGTCTGATAGACATGATGCTGGGCGATTTGATAGACATGATGCTGGACGATTTGATAGACATGATGCTGGGCGATTTGATAGACATGATGCTGGGCGATTTGATAGACATGATGCTGGACGATTTGATAGACATGATGATGGACGGTCTGATAGACATGATGATGGACGGTCTGATAGACATGATGCTGGACGGTCTGATAGACATGATGATGGACGGTCTGATAGACATGATGCTGAACGGTCTGATAGACATGATGATATACGGTCTGATAGACATGATGCTGGACGGTCTGATAGACATGATGATGGACGGTCTGATAGACATGATGATATACGGTCTGATAGACATGATGATATACGGTCTGATAGACATAATGCTGGACGGTCTGATAGACATGATGCTGGACGGTCTGATAGACATGATGATGGATGGTCTGATAGACATGATGCTGGACGGTCTGATAGACATGATGATGGACGGTCTGATAGACATGATGATGGACGGTCTGATAGACATGATGCTGAACGGTCTGATAGACATGATGATGGACGGTCTGATAGACATGATGCTGGGCGATTTGATAGACATGATGCTGGACGATTTGATAGACATGATGCTGGGCGATTTGTTAGACATGATGCTGGGCGATTTGATAGACATGATGATGGACGGTCTGATAGACATGATGATGGACGGTCTGATAGACATGATGCTGGACGGTCTGATAGACATAATGCTGGGCGATTTGATAGACATGATGATGGACGGTCTGATAGACATGATGCTGGACGGTCTGATAGACATGATGCTGGACTGTCTGATAGACATGATGATGGACGGTCTGATAGACATGATGATGGACGGTCTGATAGACATGATGCTGGACGGTCTGATAGACATGATGATGGACGGTCTGATAGACATGATGCTGGACGGTCTTAGACACATGATGCTGGACGGTCTGATAGAAATGATGATGGACGGTCTGATAGACATGATGCTGAACGGTCTGATAGACATGATGCTGCACTGTCTGATAGACATGATGCTGGACGGTCTTAGACACATGATGCTGGACGGTCTGATAGACATGATGATGGACGGTCTTAGACACATGATGCTGGACGGTCTGATAGACATGATGATGGACGGTCTGATAGACATGATGCTGAACGGTCTGATAGACATGATGCTGGACGGTCTTAGACACATGATGCTGGACGGTCTGATAGACATGATGATGGACGGTCTGATAGACATGATGCTGAACGGTCTGATAGACATGATGATATACGGTCTGATAGACATGATGCTGCACTGTCTGATAGACATGATGCTGGACGGTCTTAGACACATGATGCTGGACGGTCTGATAGACATGATGATGGACGGTCTGATAGACATGATGCTGAACGGTCTGATAGACACGATGATATACGGTCTGATAGACATGATGCGGGACGGTCTGATAGACATGATGCTGGACGGTCTGATAGACATGATGCTGGACGGTCTGATAGACATGATGATGGATGGTCTGATAGACATGATGCTGGATGGTCTGATAGACATGATGATGGACGGTCTGATAGACATGATGCTGGACTGTCTGATAGACATGATGATGGACGGTCTGATAGACATGATGCTGAACGGTCTATTAGACATGATGATATACGGTCTGATAGACATGATGCTGGACGGTCTGATAGACATGATGATGGACGGTGTGATAGACATGATGATATACGGTCTGATAGACATGATGATATACGGTCTGATAGACATGATGCTGGACGGTCTGATAGACATGATGCTGGACGGTCTGATAGACATGATGATGGATGGTCTGATAGACATGATGATGGATGGTCTGATAGACATGATGCTGGACGGTCTGATAGACATGATGATGGACGGTCTGATAGACATGATGCTGGACGGTCTGATAGACATGATGATGGACGGTCTGATAGACATGATGCTGGGCGATTTGATAGACATGATGCTGGACGATTTGATAGACATGATGCTGGGCGATTTGATAGACATGATGCTGGGCGATTTGATAGACATGATGATGGACGGTCTGATAGACATGATGCTGGACGGTCTTAGACACATGATACTGGACGGTCTGATAGACATGATGATGGACGGTCTGATAGACATGATGATATACGGTCTGATAGACATGATGATATACGGTCTGATAGACATGATGCTGGACGGTCTGATAGACATGATGCTGGACGGTCTGATAGACATGATGCTGGACGGTCTGATAGACATGATGATGGATGGTCTGATAGACATGATGATGGAAGGTCTGATAGACATGATGATGGACGGTCTGATAGACATGATGCTGGACGGTCTGATAGACATGATGATGGACGGTCTGATAGACATGATGCTGGGCGATTTGATAGACATGATGCTGGACGATTTGATAGACATGATGCTGGGCGATTTCATAGACATGATGATGGGCGATGTGATAGACATGATGCTGGGCGATTTGATAGACATGATGCTGGACGATTTGATAGACATGATGATGGACGGTCTGATAGACATGATGATGGACGGTCTGATAGACATGATGCTGGACGGTCTGATAGACATGATGCTTGACGGTCTGATAGACATGATGATGGACGGTCTGATAGACATGATGATGGACGGTCTGATAGACATGATCATGGACGGTCTGATAGACATGATAATGGACGGTTTGATAGACATGATGATGGACGGTCTGAAAGACATGATGCTGGACGGTCTGATAGACATGATGATGGACGGTCTGATAGACATGATGATGGACGGTCTGAAAGACATGATGCTGGACGGTCTGATAGACATGATGATGGACGGTCTGATAGACATGATGCTGGACGTTCTGATAGACATGATGATGGACGGTCTGATAGACATGATGATGGACGGTCTGATAGACATGATGATGGACGGTCTGATAGACATGATGCTGGACGGTCTGATAGACATGATGATGGACGGTCTGATAGACATGATGCTGGACGGTCTCATAGACATGATGATGGACGGTCTGATAGACATGATGCTGAACGGTCTGATAGACATGATGATATACGGTCTGATAGACATGATGCTGGACGGTCTGATAGACATGATGATGGACGGTCTGATAGACATGATGATATACGGTCTGATAGACATGATGCTGGACGGTCTGATAGACATGATGATGGACGGTCTGATAGACATGATGCTGAACGGTCTGATAGACATGATGATATACGGTCTGATAGACATGATGCTGGACGGTCTGATAGACATGATGATGGACGGTCTGATAGACATGATGATATACGGTCTGATAGACATGATGATATACGGTCTGATAGACATAATGCTGGACGGTCTGATAGACATGATGCTGGACGGTCTGATAGACATGATGATGGATGGTCTGATAGACATGATGCTGGACGGTCTGATAGACATGATGATGGACGGTCTGATAGACATGATGATGGACGATCTGATAGACATGATGCTGAACGGTCTGATAGACATGATGATGGACGGTCTGATAGACATGATGCTGGGCGATTTAATAGACATGATGCTGGACGATTTGATAGACATGATGCTGGGCGATTTGTTAGACATGATGCTGGGCGATTTGATAGACATGATGATGGACGGTCTGATAGACATGATGCTGGACTGTCTGATAGACATGATGTTGGACTGTCTGATAGACATAATGCTGGGCGATTTGATAGACATGATGCTGGACGGTCTGATAGACATGATGCTGGACTGTCTGATAGACATGATGATGGACGGTCTGATAGACATGATGCTGGACGGTCTGATAGACATAATGCTGGGCGATTTGATAGACATGATGATGGACGGTCTGATAGACATGATGCTGGACGGTCTGATAGACATGATGCTGGACTGTCTGATAGACATGATGATGGACGGTCTGATAGACATGATGATGGACGGTCTGATAGACATGATGCTGGACGGTCTTAGACACATGATGCTGGACGGTCTGATAGACATGATGATGGACGGTCTGATAGACATGATGCTGAACGGTCTGATAGACATGATGCTGCACTGTCTGATAGACATGATGCTGGACGGTCTTAGACACATGATGCTGGACGGTCTGATAGACATGATGATGGACGGTCTGATAGACATGATGCTGAACGGTCTGATAGACATGATGATATACGGTCTGATAGACATGATGCTGCACTGTCTGATAGACATGATGCTGGACGGTCTTAGACACATGATGCTGGACGGTCTGATAGACATGATGATGGACGGTCTGATAGACATGATGCTGAACGGTCTGATAGACATGATGATATACGGTCTCATAGACATGATGCGGGACGGTCTGATAGACATGATGCTGGACGGTCTGATAGACATGATGCTGGACGGTCTGATAGACATGATGATGGATGGTCTGATAGACATGATGCTGGATGGTCTGATAGACATGATGATGGACGGTCTGATAGACATGATGCTGGACGGTCTGATAGACATGATGATGGACGGTCTGATAGACATGATGCTGAACGGTCTATTAGACATGATGATATACGGTCTGATAGACATGATGCTGGACGGTCTGATAGACATGATGATGGACGGTGTGATAGACATGATGATATACGGTCTGATAGACATGATGATATACGGTCTGATAGACATGTTGCTGGACGGTCTGATAGACATGATGCTGGACGGTCTGATAGACATGATGATGGATGGTCTGATAGACATGATGCTGGACGGTCTGATAGACATGATGCTGGACGGTCTGATAGACATTATGCTGGACGGTCTTATAGACATGATGATGGACGGTCTGATAGACATGATGCTGGACGGTCTAAGAGACATGATGCTGGACGGTCTGATAGACATGATGCTGGACGGTCTGATAGACATGATGCTGGACGGTCTGATAGACATGATGATGGACGGTCTGATAGACATGATGATGGACGGTCTGATAGACATGATGCTGGACGGTCTTAGACACATGGTGCTGGACGGTCTGATAGACATGATGATGGACGGTCTGATAGACATGATGCTGAACGGTCTGATAGACATGATGCTGCACTGTCTGATAGACATGATGCTGGACGGTCTTAGACACATGATGCTGGACGGTCTGATAGACATGATGATGGACGGTCTGATAGACATGATGCTGAACGGTCTGATAGACATGATGATATACGGTCTGATAGACATGATGCTGCACTGTCTGATAGACATGATGCTGGACGGTCTTAGACACATGATGCTGGACGGTCTGATAGACATGATGATGGACGGTCTGATAGACATGATGCTGAACGGTCTGATAGACATGATGATATACGGTCTGATAGACATGATGCTGGACGGTCTGATAGACATGATGCTGGACGGTCTGATAGACATGATGCTGGACGGTCTGATAGACATGATGATGGATGGTCTGATAGACATGATGCTGGACGGTCTGATAGACATGATGATGGACGGTCTGATAGACATGATGCTGGACGGTCTCATAGACATGATGATGGACGGTCTGATAGACATGATGCTGAACGGTCTGATAGACATGATGATATACGGTCTGATAGACATGATGCTGGACGGTCTGATAGACATGATGATGGACGGTCTGATAGACATGATGCTGGACGGTCTGATAGACATGATGCTGGACGGTCTGATAGACATGATGCTGGACGGTCTGATAGACATGATGATGGACGGTCTGATAGACATGATGCTGAACGGTCTGATAGACATGATGATATACTGTCTGATAGACATGATGATGGACGGTCTGATAGACATGATGCTGGACGGTCTGATAGACATGATGATGGATGGTCTGATAGACATGATGCTGGACGATCTGATAGACATGATGCTGGACGGTCTGATAGACATGATGCTGGACGGTCTGATAGACATGATGATGGACGGTCTGATAGACATGATGCTGGACGGTCTAAGAGACATGATGCTGGACGGTCTGATAGACATGATGCTGGACGGTCTGATAGACATGATGTTGGACGGTCTAAGAGACATGATGCTGGACGGTCTAGTAGACGTGACACTGGACGGTCTGACAGATATGATTCTGGACGATCTTATAGACATGATGCTGGATGGTCTGAGAGACATGATGCTGGACGGACTGAGACAGTGCCTTAGTGATATCTCACCAGTGACAGTAAACCAGAACTCTGTGAAGACATATGCTCACCTTCGCCAGTGTAACAAATGCCAGCAGATCTCAGCAAGGACTAAAATATTCCCCATATTTAATATCCCCTGTCTGAGAGGATGATTTTAATCGGGTGATCATGGTGAGTGTTTGTGTCGATTCTGTTTATCTGAAAATAATTTACCCCTTAAAAACTAACATTCCTTTTTCTTGTGAGACACGCTTTCTCTGAATCGGACTCACAGATTCCTGTGAATCTGAGAAAATCTGTGGTAATTCACGTCGATCGCTATATTGTATTATCCGCGCATTCCTCAAATTAGGATTGTCCGGGAGTTCTGTGGGTTGTGTTTTGAAACACATAAAATTCGGACATCAGTAACGCCATAAATCATTCCATTATTCCCACTGAAGACGACAAGATCTGTCCAGACTGAGAAGTATGTCATGCTTCGTCTCTGATGACGTCCAATTCCACGTCCAGGTGACTTATTATTTATATCATTACCAGATTCTGTGCCAAACAAAATATAAGCTGGACCAAACACAAATGGGTGGTGGAGAATGGGAAGTAGGGTTGTGTCACAGTTATAACTTAAAAATTGTTAATATGGAAGCAGAAATGTTGAATTAGGTATCAAATTAAAGGAGGTTGTAAATGGAATACTAATATATTGGTATTTAAACTATAGTTTCATTTATAAGCCCATGGCAGTTACGGGAAGTTTGAATAAGTCGATTTATCATCCCACGAGAATTAAACAGCTAAAGGATTCCCCTTTTCTGATTAAAAGATGTCCCGAAGAGCCAGATCAATTCTGAAGTCACCCTGACAGTTACAACTGAACAACGCTTTTAGATTGGGACAAAGATCTCTACACTTTGAGAGAAGTAACACCTACCAGGAACTACCAACCCGGCCTGAAAAGAAGTAGTCACTCTAACTCAAGTCTAGTGCCTGGGGAAGGACAACAACCACCAGGTGACTCCAAATCTTTGCAGACCTACACAGAGAATACAACGGACTGATTTTCATACAATGCACTGGGTCTTCGTGATGATATAGTCAACGGGCCTGTTCAACCACAAGGACACTTTTCTGTTCTCACCTCTTGCTGTCTTTACAGTCTATGTTTTCTTTTCCAGAGACGAGGTGTGTAATAAATTATTTTTCTGTTTCTCATTGCAACGTGACTTGTTAGCTTTCATGTCTGTGGTAGATAGTTACTTTAGTGTGTACTCAACTGTGCAGGAACAAGCAGTGGGCAGTAGAAATATACAAGGGGTACAAAAAGAAGAAATATATAATACAACTATAATGGAAGTCATGGGTATCCCACCCCCTTCTCGCCAGAGCCAGGACACTTCCAGTCGCACCTCACTGTTAAGTGGGTGTGTACAACATACAACCACAGCACGGATACACTAAACGCACACAGTAAGAAAAACTCGCCTTGGGTGGGTAGATTATCTCGTAACAATATTCACACATGTAATGAGCATATAGTATTCCCCAGTTCCCACAACTCTTCCAGAACAGTATACCAACAATTCAGGTTGGATTATCACCCCTGTCCACACTGCGCCTGTGTTAGATTTCTGCGTGTTGACAATCTCCACCCGTTACAGCCTTCCATTTCTTGGGGTATTATTATGTCCTAAACTACTGAAGTGAACACTTTTTTTCAAAAAATTCGCATATCCTTTACAGGACATCGCTGTCAACAGCAGCATCTTTCAGCTGTCTGTTGATTTCTTGGCAAGATTACGCTCAGTAGTTTGCCATTGCTTTCTGAGCGGCCGGCTCAGTTATCCCGCAAGTCACCAGCGGGGGTAGAACCGCTCCCAGTTCTCGCCCGCTACGAGACTCTGCGTGATAAACGGGATTACAGAGAACATGTTGTAACCCCTCGGCCAGAGAAGTGAACACTGCTCAGACAAAAACAAGTAGCCAGTTAATGCCGGGGTAGATAGCTACGTCCTCTAAGGAACATTAATTACATCATGTGTCATGCCGACAAGCGTGGGTGGTCATGTTGCGCCACTTCACACGATGATCACCAGAGTCGTAGATCTGCTCTGTTTTTGTCTGGACCATGCCACGTGGCCAAGCCATCTACGTATTTACTTTTCTGCCTTGCCCTTGTTCTTTTCCCCTCACACTTGCCAGTTGTCAACAAGTTCTCCAGTTCATTTCTTGTCAAAACATATCCAACATATCTTGACTACCTACGTCTATTTTCTCTAATGAGCTTAATTTGCTTCTTTTAGGACTTGCTCATTTCTGGCGGTCCATGGTCACCTGGTGCATATGACTGCCCCTACCGGGCTAGGCTGCTCCTATGGAGCACTCAATTACACCGTTTTTCCGATTTCCTATGAATTTAGTAAATATGACTATCTTGGCATCTGTAAAGAAGGTAGTTTGCCATTGCTTTCCTTCTTGGCAGTGACTATATGTTATGTGACCGTAAATGATATGCACGTGACTCTAACTGTGCTCTAATTAGCTGGATAGGACTGGCGCCAACTATACTAGTTATTCACAAATTGCATGTACTTTGCAGTCTTTGGCTGTTTTTGATTCGCATCTCATCTTATATCATCTAATCATGTTCCTCTTGTACATTGCAGTGTCGATGTGTGTTTATATATTCATTACCTGGGTAATTTTAGGTTCACTAGCCCCAAAAAATGCTGGGTTTGAATGCGACGTCCTGCAAAGGATTTTACCATAGCTAGCTGGACGGGAAGTCAACAGTGACCGGCGTTTGGAACCACCTCACTTCTCCGCTGTCAAAAGACGGACACATTCACACAGACAATTGTGAAGTTGTCTTACGGTGAGAGTGCCCGTAATCACAGGTTACTTCCTTGTTGGTCTTAGTCAGTTTTCAGTCAGTTCTCAGTCACTCCCGTTGTGGTCTCAGTCAGTTCTCAGTCACTTACGTTGTGGTCTCAGTCAGTTCTCAGTCACTTACGTTGTGGTCTCAGTCAGTTCTCAGTCAGTACCGTTGTGATCTCAGTCAGTTTTCAGCCTGTTCTCAGCCAGTTCTCAGCCAGTTCTTAGTCAGTGCCGTTGTGGTCTCAGTCAGTTCTCAAGTACCGTGTAACTCCGGTGACGTTTATCACCCGCGACAGCTGCGAGGCACTACATTGCAACAGCCACAATGTACGGTGCTTAGTCTCTTTTCCGGCTTACCGTTCCAGTCTGGGGTCATGTGACACAGCCACCAGGATGTTCACATTTCACTTTCAGTTATTACAGAACCAAAACACTTGAATGCATTTATTGATTTCAGACTGGTTCCATTCACGTGATATTGCACTTGGGAAGATATGTTCTCTATGTCATAACCATGACTTCTGTTGTTCTGTGTGACTTTGTTGTGACTTTCCTGTGCAAGCATCCACATCCACTATCCTCTCTACCTCTCTACTCACTGCTGCTGTGTCTTTGGGTGTTTGTGGAGATGATGATGTGTCCCTTGCAACTGTTATTTATGGCTTGATGATAAGGGTTCCTACCCCAGATATTATAGGGTTTGTGTTTGTATTTGTGTTTACATTTCACTTCAAGAGATAACGGCTCTTGTATTATTGGCAACGTCTCTTCTCCTTCTGCTGTCAGTTTACCAGTTCTACAGTTACATTCATCAGTATCGCCTATCTTTAGTTTATTACACATGTGGTATGTCAGCCTGTCTGTGTGGAGTCCGAAGGCTTACTTGTTCCTTTCGGCGAACTTGCTAATATGCACCATCTGTCATGTGACCTTGATGCTCTGATTTCCACTTGGTTCTATAATTGCTTCTTATAAATCTCTTGCCCTCGTCACAGGTTATGTATATATTAGGCCGAACTAGTTTTCCGCCGTCCTTGGACGATCTGTCGGTTGATTCACATCTAGGTGTGTTGCAATGTGAAGGTATCTTTTGTTCTACAACCTTTCACCTGCAGTTACAACCCTGTGGCCTTGTATCAATTGATTCAAACTTAGATAACTGGTGTGCCACAGATGAGTGAAAGGGCCGAGTGTTATACGGGCATGTGTGCCCAATTTGTGACCCTTTAAAAGTAAAATAGGTTGGTTTATTCGCTCTGTGAAGGTATGCCGACCTCAATGAGTGATTGCTGTACAATCCAACGTAGTCCAGGTACTACTTGAACACTGTACCACTTCCTACTCCCCCCCCCCTCCCATGACACGTCACCGGGGATGTAGGAGACACTCTGGCCACGTCCCTTCCTGGTCGATGCCGCAGCAGCACACCGGCGGGGCGCATCCTCAAGTGTCATTACCTGTGTACGTGGATGGCGATGGTTAAAAGTTGGTGAGGCAACAGGTGCCCGGGCGGTTTTAATGTTAGCGACAATTTATGTGTATATAACAGCATGTTCCGATCGATGGGCCTTTAATTATGCCGACATGGGAAATACACGTGTGATATACTCACAAGTAGACATACACACGCACACAGACATTTTTTTCCGCATATCCTTTACAGGACATCGTTGTCAACATCAGCATCTTTCAGCAGATCGTTGATTTCTTGGCAAGATTACGCTCAGTTAACTACTGAATAAAAGAGACAGAGACAAACGGTCAGACCTAGAGAGAGAGAGAGAGAGAGAGAGAGAGAGAGAGAGAGAGAATGAGAGAGAGAATGAAAGAGAGAGAGAGAGACTTAGAAAGGGAAAGGCAGAGATACTGAGAAAAATAAAGAACAGGGACAGACGGACGGTCTGACACACACGCATACACAGACAGACAGACAGACAGACAGACAGACAGACAGACAGACAGACAGGTAGACAGACAGACAGACAGACAGATAGACAGCACATACAAGCGACGTATACAATATAAATAACTTATAGGACACACCATCACACCAGATAAATTAATCTTACGTGGGGAGAGTTGAGGGTAGTGATCGGCAATGTATGCCATAGACTAGACACTTCGTAAAGAATATACAGACCTGTGATAGATTCTGGACGTGGTCCTAGGCGCACAGGTTCAGACAAGTTGTCAGACGACCACGCTCTAACTGGCGCCCGCAGAACCCTGCGTCACGAAGGTTGGACAGAATCACGCATGCCGTCAGTCTGGATCACTTGTTAAAGGTCGCAGAAGCCATCACGATTAATCTGCATAGGCCAGTTTTGCGCAAACAGAAAGAATGATATCCAGTTTAAAATTACCGTGGTAGACAATTGAAATTACTTTGCGAATATGTGCATATTTCAGCTTTAAAAACTCATTTAATTACTTTATTTTATGAAGTGTGATTTCTGCAGTATGTACCTGACGAGATGTAGCGAAATATGCCAGGCAATAAATCGTGCAATCTATTGTTTGTATCTTCGTTATTCAAATCCACATACTTGTCCTCTTGTTTGAAATCTGTTTCCAGCGATATGGAAGCAGACTGCTTTCCGTTGATTTCGATGGGACGAGGCGTCGGCCGTTCAGAAAGAAATTGTAAACTACTGAATTAATATTGCATAGTAAATCACAAACAGCCACTACATGTTGGGGTTGATTGCAACTTCCTGTACAGGACGTAGATAATTTGTGTGTCATTACATGCGTGATTATTAACTCAAAGCAGCATTCTTCCCTGTTTGTGTTTTCTTGGCAATAGTTTGCCATTGCTTTCTGAACGACGGGCACTAATACTATTGTATGAACTCTAACACAAGGCGGTCTCCTTTCAAATCGCTGTGTTTCGAACTCGACATGCTGGCTTACGAATTGAGTCGATAACCCCTCGCCACGGTGCGGTGTCTCCTCAACATTTATATTGATTATTTAACTCATAGACTACAATATAGACCGTGACAATGATGATGATGACTAGATGATGACTAGATGATGATGATGAGGAGGAGGAGGAGGAGGAGGAGGAAGAGGACGACGACGACGATGATGATGATGATGATGATGATGATGATGATGATGATGATGATGATGATGATGATGATGATGATGATGATGATGATGATGATGATGATGATGATGATGATGATGATGATGTGAGAATCACAGTCAATTAAATGTTCATCAAAACATGACAGCTTTGAGGTCTAGTGACCACAGTTTAAGAACTACCGTGTCTGACAAACTGGTCAAATCGGTGGAGTGTAACCAACGCGTCAGTGTGCCAGTCCGTGTGTGCTTCTTGGTGCTCAAACTCTTGCCACTAACTGCAGCGAGGTGTCCGTTGGCTGTGTTACATCAAGTTCTCCTGTGTTCTAGCATCGGCACCTCACGAAGAGTGTCACGTTACGCGCTTCAGTGTAGGCATATTTCTTTAGGTCAGTGATTTTAACTAACACAAATTTAATTAAGGGCCGGAAACAGGTCTAAGATCGAAGCTCTGACAAGCGGACAGTTTTAGCATTGCTTTTCCGATACGGCAGCTTCTGTAGCTTGTCTTGTTCCAGATGTATTGGTTTTACCTTTCTCTGGAGTAAACTAGGCAGGCTGAGAGAAGGATCATGCTGCATGGCAACACATGATTTCTATATTTCAGCCCAGGCTTTGAGCGATCTAGAGGTATAACTCAATTCCAGTTCTGGTTGTAGATATGCCTTACGGAAGCACAATGTAACTAACTATCGCCTGTCAAGATTGCCAGGTGTCTGTGAGTAAGTGATGGCATTTACAATATTATTTAGAAAAATATCGAACAATCTGCGTGTACAGTCTTTATAGATAAGACACTGAATCCTCTGTTTCTATGTTCCCTCTATGGAGACTTCATGCCTAACCACACACCACAGGTCGGGGTGTCCGGGCTGAGCATGTACTAGTGTCTGGTCTGCTTCCTTTAGACAGATTCCACACAAGGTCACGGACTCTATCTACCCGTGTCTAGGTCTCCTTCCTAACAATTCTCCCAGGACTGTGTCTTACAGCCTATACTTTGCCATGTCCAGCTTCCGTGGGATTTGTAAAGTGTACAAGGTGCACAAGGGACCTTCTGGTTTAAGTCTGTATGCGAGAATGCTAGGTATCCGATCGCACTAGCCAGGATATGAGGGGGGAGGGGCGGGCGGGGCGCGTGTGGTGGCAACAGATACCAGTGGTTTGTAGAGTCTCAGTCGTGTGTAGGGATTGAACTCACTACCCAGGAGACCAGGGAGCGCCTGATGGCAACAGATACCAGTGGTGTGTGAAGAGAGTTCTAGCCGTATACAGGGATTGATCTAACTACACAGGAGACCAGGGAGCGTCTGATGGCAATTGAAATAAATGGTTGGTGGAGAGAGTCCCAGCCATGTACAGGGATTGAACTCACTGCCTCCTGAACCTGAGACGTACACCGCAGCCTGTCAAACATGGCTCACCCTAGATTTGCAATCTAGTAACAAAGATAAGACCCTTTATATCTGAAGTTAGTGTTGTGTAAGTCCACTAGTCCACTAACACAGCAGTTACCGGTGTAAGACATGGTGGTGGCAGAATGTGCCTGGAAGACTGTGGGTGATAATGACAGAGTTCGGCAGGAGGAGACATTGCCGGGATCTTCAAGGGTTTACAAGCAAGGTGATCGACTTTCTTGTACTTGTATATCCCGCATGACTCGGTCTTCCTCTGCAGAGCGGCTAGCGCCAGCCAACAGCGTCGCGAAGAGCGCACATTCTGTAGCTCCAGCCACGATTCCCAGAACTCTCCAAATAAATGCGCCCGTGAACCGACTGATGGGGTCAAGAAACGAAACCACGACCTTCTAAGCGTGAAGCAGACAACCTGATCACTTTGCCACGGCGAACACAAAGAATCCTAAATGATAAATGACGTTAGAGACAGGGATGGACAGGGGGAGAACATAGATGAGCTGGCAACTTTGCACGGACAATGATTAGTAGGGCAAGTCGAAATCACACCGAATATGCAGGAATATGCGGCGTGGTACATAGTGATGACCATTATCATGATAGCGAGATGAGCGAGATAACGACGACAACAGCGATGATAATTATGTCAGGATCGACACTCACGGGCTGAGCTATACAGCTCCCATGTAAAGCTTGCCTGTTTCGCCATGAGCTGTTAAATTTACCAAACAGAATCATCGGAGAGTTCAGGATTTGGTTTAGTACGTCGGCTGATTGATTTATTGATTGGTTGGTTTATTGATTGGGTTGTTGGTTTGTTGATTGGGTTGTTGGTTAAGTGGTTGGTTGGTTGGTTGGTTGGGTGGTTGGTTGGTTGGTTGGTTGTTTGAGTGGTTTGTTTACTGGGTGGTTTGTTTACTGGGTGGTTGCTCTGGTGGCTAGTTCAGAGAGCAATGTTCAGAAAGCAATGTTCAGAAAGCAATGTTCAGAAACTAATGTTCAGAAAGCAATGTTCAGAAAGCAATGTTCAGAAAGCAATGTTCAGAAAGCAATGGCAAGCTACTGAACGTAAGATCGCCTAGAAAATCAAGCCGGGGATGAACGCACGTCCTGCACAAGGACTTGCAACTAGGACGGAATAAATTATCAGTTACTCGTGCATGTTTCTTGGTGCTAATATCTTCTTGATGTATTCCTATTATCCTTCCATTTCTTGGTGGTAATATCTTCTTGATGTATTCATATTATCCGTCCATTTCTTGGTGGTAATATCTTCTTGATGTATTCCTATTATCCTTCCATTTCTTGGTGGTAATATCTTCCTGCTCCCCTGGCCTAGTGGTGTAACGTCTTTCTCCGTCATCCCGTGTATTCTCGTGAGAGGCGTGACTTACGGCGAGAATCTGTAGGGATTCTGGCCGCTGCGGTGACTTACGGGGTACGTGAGCCGGTCGCTCAGAAAGCAATGGCAAACAACTGAGCGTAATCTTGCCTAGTACATCAACAACAGCTGAAAATACTGGTGTTGACTGCGACGTCCTGTAAGGGATATGCAACATTTTTAAAAAATATCTTCTTGATGCATTTATATTATACTTCTGTTTCTTGGTGGTAAAATCTTCTTGATGTATTCATATTATCCTTCCATTTATTGGTGGTAATATCTTTTTTGTGTATGACTTCCGGTCGCCAGCATGGCGGTTAGGCGTTGAGCCGTTAAAGCCTGTGGGGTGTTTATGCTTGTGGCTACGGTTTGCAATCGCATTTTCTTTATGTTTGACTGGTAGTACATGGTTCCGTCGCTCTGCTACTGAGTGAGTGGGTGGACGACACCGTGAGCTGTGAAATTCGCGTGGAATGCTTTTACATCGGTCCTGTACAGTGAACTGCATGTTCGGAACAATAGCTACCGGCGGTTGCTGAATTGACTGTTTTGCCCTTTCGGTTCACGAATGTATTTTTCTGGAGACTCCTGGGAGTCGGTGCTGAAGCTGCGGAGTTCGTGCTTTATGCGACACTTTCGGTGGGTCGCCCTACGGTAAGAGACCGAGCCATGTGAGAAAACCCGGATCAATGAGGTCTTTCTGGTGACTGCCGAGTCCATCGACGATGAACTGTGGTATTCGTGGAGGAATTTTGTGTTGACATTCTGGCGACGGCGTTATGAACGGTGTACCTGTGCGGGGTGTTGGATTGCCGAGACTCCCGTCTATTCCACTTTTCACATCGGACAGTGGGGAGAATTTTGTGTGATATTCGCTGGCACGGGAATAGAGCATAATGGGGACGACCCGTTACCGTGAAGTTGGAACCTCGACTAACTAACTAACTATCTTCTTGGTGTATTCATATTATCCTTCCATTTCTTGGTGGTAATATCTTCTTGATGTATTCATGTTATCCTTCTGTTTCTTGGTGGTAATATGTTCTTGATGTAATCATATTATCCTTCCATTTCTTGGTGGTAATATGTTCTTGATGTAACCATATTCTTCTGTTACTTGGTGGTAATATCTTCTTGATGTATCCATATTCTACTCTTTCACTTCCTAGGTTGTATAAGATAAGGCAACCATGAAGACAGTGATGCTGGCGATCCTTCTAGCTGCTTCTGTTCTGTGTGAAGATGCAGATGACACCCAGTGCGGGAGAGAACGCCTGGAGTACACCGGCTGTGCTGTTGAACAGACACAGGAGAATGCATGTGAAAGAGAGCGGCAACAGGAATGTCCACATTCGCGCCGTGAAAGCTGCCCTTACACGGACAACGAGTACCACAGACCTAGCTGCTTCAACACTCCCCCTTGTGAATATACTGGAGACATACATCCATGAACAAGCCTCGAAGCTTCAACAGGGTACAGCCGTTTGTCTGTGTATATAACACGAAAGATGTCGCTTCACAATATATGTGGATTTCGGAATATATGTTTGAAAATAAAGTAAACTGTATCTTTTTAAAATTTAGTTTTTCCTCGTTATAATCATCATCATCATCATCATCATCATCATCATCACCATCATCATCATCATCATCATCATCATCATCATCATCATCATTACCACCACCACCACCACCACCACCATCATCATCATGTGTATGTAAAGTTGTTCGGTTGTATATGTAAAGTTGTTCTGTTGTGTATGTAAAAAGGTTCTGTTGTGTATGTAAAGTTGTTCTGTTGTATATGTAAAGTTGTTCTGTTGTATATGTAAAGTTGTTCCGTTGTTTATGTAAAGTTGTTCTGTTGTATATGTAAGTTGTTCTGTTGTGTATATAACAAGGTTCTGTTGTGTATGTAAAGATGTGTATGTAAAGTTGTTCTGTTGTGTATGTAAAGTTGTTCGGTTGTATATGTAAAGTTGTTCTGTTGTATATGTAAAGTCGTTCTGTTTTATATGTAGAGTTGTTCGGTTGTATATGTAAAGTTGTTCTGTTTTATATGAAGAGTTGTTCGGTTGTGTATGTAAAGTTGTTCTGCTGTGTACGTAAAGCTGTTCGGTTGTGTATGTAAAGTTGTGTATGTAAAGTTGTTCTGTTGTATATGTAAAGTTGTTCGGTTGTATATGTAAAGTTTTTCTGTTGTGTATGTAAAGTTGTTCTGTTGTGTATGTAAAGTTGTTCTGTTGTGTATGTAAAGTTGTTCGGTTGTATATATAAAGTTGTACGGTTATGTATGTAAAGTTGCTCGGTTGTTGCCTCGAAGTGCCTACACCGGCAACCGTCGAGGTATCAACTCGTAATAATGCAAAACAGCAACGAAGGACGAGGAATTAAACTTGCGTCCTTACCTTGAATACAATGACAATCAACGGCAAAAGTCAAGATATCAAAACGCCACCAGAAGTTTATTCCGTAGCAGACATGTGAACATTAAACTCACGCAGACCTGTAGGTTGACCCCTATAGACAGGGTCGGCACCTACTTTACTAATCCACCGATGAGTGTCCAGTCTACTGCGCTCTGCTTGACGCCCTGATCCACTGATTCCATTTAAGCTGTAATTCCACTCTAGGTTTTTCCGCCCGGTTACTTCACTGCGGTGTCATCATCAACAGATCCCTCTCCTGACTCATAGCTACCTCACGCTCATATCATCGCGTCTAGAGGACACCTCACACAGATCCTTTGAAAAACACGTCCTTGTTCAAAAGCACAATCACAGCGTCTCCCGTTGCTGTCCAATTACGTTCTCCACATTCTCCTTGGATTCCTTTGTTGACGTCCACTTTAGTGTCTGAATGGGAAATTCCGTAGATGATTTTCCACCGCCTATTCCGATGACGTCATTCTGTCTAAACGCCATGTGGCAGTATGCTCCCCTCCCTTTTAAAATGATGTAATCATTTTTTTTTTCTTTACATCAAGAGAATTAACCTGGCACATAGCAGTGTAGACACAATGACTTTCACAAGGCCAGCAATAATAACTAACGATCAATGATCAAAATATAACTATACTAACATAGTATTTAATCTAGCTACGTTAACTAATCAACTATTATCACAATTCAATAAATTAACTCTATATACACATACTAATAATAATTCAGTTCAACTCATATCACAATACGTGTTCACCGGTTTTCCTTTAAAGTAGTCACCCCCAGTCACAAACCATCCAAGTGAAAACTCGACACAGGAGAAAAGTCACACAAGTCAAAGTTCTCAAATTTCTCCATGCCTCATCGGTTCCTCTCCATGTAAATTTTCTTATCATCCTGTCAAAATCACATATTGACAGAAGTATCCAACTACTTAAACTATCTATTTGCATTAATAATATGTAATTGTTGATCTGTGTGTGTATTGCCAGTAAATTCGGAGCTATCTACCACATATTTCCAAACACTCTATGAACAAACAACTATAATAAACTAGGATTGAATAAATTGAATAAGATATTTATATTTATAGTTGATTTAGAATATCGGCAAGATTATAATTGAGTTGTAGATCCTACAGTTTTGTGAAGAATCATATCTCAAAAATTCAAGATTTCTAAGATAATAAATCAGACATACAATAAATATTTAAATCAAATACTCTTCATAAAATTATTAAGTTCTCTAATAACGATATAGTTACGCACAATTATCTGTAGAATAGAGAACCAACATATTTTCACACACTTAAGTGAAGAAAGATAGTGAGAATAATTCTGACAAGTATAACCTTACACAGTGACATCTGGGATAACTAAGTAATAAGACCCTAATGTGCCTGTAGTGTACTATGTGTTGATATGAACCTAACACTTTCACATTCATCCCATTTTATTTTTCTTTATTGTTTTCTTTTATTCTTCCTTTCATTTATTTTCTTTCTTTCTTTCTTTGTTTCAAACCTATAGAATCTCTCTTTGGCACGCATGCCAATATTTGTATATGGCAACTGTGTTGATTGGAACAATGTAATTGTTTTCAGTCTTGTGTATCTACTTTTAACTTGTGAATGGATAATTGTAATGCCGCACGCAACGTATTTCTTTGATTGTGTGTATCTGTTAGTGACATACTGTTTAACTTCAGCGTGTATGTGTGTAATACACCTAATGACTTCTGTATGTACGTTTGTGACACACTTCTTGACTTCTGTGCGTATGTATGTGTAATCGTCTGGCGCGATACATGATGATGATAATGTTACCAGTACCAGCATCCCTTGCAGTGCCCTGGGGTACGATGGGAAGCCGCTCTGGAAGTGAGGATAAATAGAGTCGCGTGTCAGTTTCCCGGTCTCTCCAAACCAGACAACCGTGGCCGAAGGAGCGATTATGTAGATCGCTGTAGTATAGAATAGGGAGGCTTTAACCAGCCCTCCCCAGTCACTGGACCAGAGCAGGGAGTCACAAATGCCTCTAGATTTAACCATGACAGGCCTGTGTGGCCCACACACGAGGACCGAGGAAATCCATCAAAATGACTGGCAATTTGTAAGCCCACTCTTGGTGAGTTAAATTTATTTAGATAGCTTAATTAAAGATAGGATAGTGGTGCCTTTGCTAGTTCCCAACTGGAAGCTCCAAACTTAACATCCACAGGTTTGAGGTACAATTCGGTGTAGTTCGGTTTATAGTGTTACCTAGAATGAGGAACTTTTCTGTTCCTGAGTGACTAAAATTAGTAGAGTTATCTTCATGTAAAATGGCGACGACCAGCAGGATGACAACAACATGGGTTTGCTTCAATTAATGATTTTAAAAGTGCTACTCTGCAGACTGGCAGGGGTGTATTAAGAAAACTAGTACCAGGGGTATTCAGTGACGATTCAGGAGAAAGGATGTACTCATACGATGGTGTATATATTTGTAGGTTTTTAGATTTAATGTAGCAGACAGTGCAGTACGGATTGGAAGTAATCAAGTATCGATACTGTACTGTGTGTGTTGGGTAGTTCTATAGAATTTGATATAGCCACGATTCAGTAAAGTATTAAAAATATGTAGTATCATAGCCCAGAGTAGAGGAGGATGTAGGTATTGTCCTGTAAAGTCTGTGTTCTGACAAGAGGAAAATACAGAGCACTAGCATAAAATATGAGGAAATAATGAAATAATGGTTGGGGCTGTTTAGAGGAAAATATGGAGCACTGTTGAATAAAATATTAGGTTATGATTGATTCTATTTGGGTGGTATTCCTGGATGAAGGTGGCCAGATTAGGTGTGCAGGATATATATAATATAATGCCATTATTATAGTAGCATGGTGAGGTTGAAGATAACAGTAGATTGAATGGCCTGGGGTAACCAGGGCTGTTCCAGGTGGACTGTACAGTCAGTAAGAGGGAGGCAAGGTACATCATGGTGTGGTTATACCAGTCTGGTCTACAGTGAGGAACATGAAGTTGAACGGAAACCATTTTACGGATGTGTTGATGATTTAACTTCCCACAACAAAAGGGGAAGACCGGTGTATTTATATTATAATGTATTGAGGTATTGAGATGCCTCACATGTAATGAAAAGTAAAGGGTGCCAGGGGATGAGAGACGCCTCCATTATGTTAGATGACTTAGCATGACTCAAGAATGCCAAACCTATAGTGATTACTGGCGTACGAAGGTGTAGAGTGGCACGGTGAAAGTAATAGATATATGGTGCTTGATGACAATGTATGTTATGTTCTTCTAGATAAATGGAGCTATGGTAATAATTATTCATGACTGGGTGTAGTGATGAAGGTGCCAGGTTGAACACTACACATGATAGGGTGGTTTATGATTATAATAGTGTTCATGGGGATAATGATCTGTGTTGCTCAGGTTGGACACATGTGAACTTAGTAAGAATAGTCTCATGACCAGTAAGAAGTGCTGAATAATGCACCCATAATGAATCTGGGGTATTATTGAGAGCTTTGTAATGGTGAGGGTGACCATGTAGTGATGTCAGCTAATATGATTGGGATTGGGATTGTGGTGGTGGCTATGGTGAGAGCGATCATTTGGTGATTGTGATGGTTTTATGTGGTGTTATATGTCTGAGTTGTTGGCAGTGACTTATGTTATAGCCTGTGTCCTGATTGTTGCTGGTGTTATGTGTAGAACTGTGCTTCTGGTCTATTGATGTTGTCTAGTTGGTGTACAAAGGTGTGTGTCCTGGTGATGTCATGTTGAATTGCATATCCTATGTCTGCTTGATTGCGGTTGGTGCATTGGACTGTATTTATGTCCTGTATGTACATGTTCAAATGGTGTTGTCCTGTTAGAGTCGTGGTACACCGGTGTAGCTGAGTTGTGTTCAGTGTTGATTTTGACTAGTTGATGAGTGTTGCTGTGTAACATTGGCATTCATGAGTGGTATTCTCAGCCTGTGGTGTTGGGGATGAGAAGTTGTGTTGTGTCAGAGATCTGTAGGTAATGACCCCCCTGAACTGAGAGTATTCAAGAAGTAAATACTGAGTTAGATGAGAAGCAGCAGGAAAGGCTGCGAGCATTGTGACGAGGGATGATCCGCCCTCACATTAAGATTGTCCCATGATATGGTGGTGGCTGTTGCATTAATTGTGGGCCCAATCACTCCGAAGGATGCTGTAGAGCGTGTGTGCTCTGTTTATATTTTATGTGGAGTATAGCCTATAACCTATCCATATCATTGTTGTCCAGTTGAAGTATCATGTGGTTGGTGTGAACTTACACAGTCCATGTCTATGTTTGTGCCACAAGGACACTGTTTGCATACACCATTGCTGTAGTGGTTGTCTTGTGAAGTCCATGTGTTGATGCAAATAATGATGCTTTGATGATTATTAATTAGATGTTGTACCTTGTCATGCATTGCAGGTAGTGACCCCTGGCCATGTTTGTGGTTTGTAAAGCAAACTTGAGCCCCGGCTCTGGTTAATGTCGTAGGCCACTCACATCCCCCTTCGTATACCTATTTATGCCACTATATCTCTGCTGTTAGGGTTATAGTTTTGTTATCCGTTATGTTATGGCTCTTCACTGTATCTGGTCCCAGTCGACTTATGTGATGCGGGTGTCTTGTGTGGGTATTGAGGGTGCCCTTCGACTCAACTGAACATGATTGAGGTCTCACTGTCATTTAGAGACCGCCCCTGTTGTTAGTACTAGGCAGCAGTTATCTCTAACTGTGGGATTTCAGATTCCCATTTCTGTATGTACTGACTGTCCATGAGTCCTGAGATGATAACAATAGAGAGTCCATACCTGCTGTTGTGTTGTTGTTTACATTGAGGTTTCTTTGTTGTGATGTCCTTGTTGGTTTGTGGAGATGGGTACCTAGTCATGTGCATAGCGATGTTAGGCAGCAGTGATTACTGTGGGAACATAGGTTCCCATTTCTGTATATGTCAGTTATGTGGCATGTCAAGATGCCTGTTTGTCACCAAATCAGGCAGTTCTGTCAATAAAAACCTAATTTTGTTGTTCTTAATTTGTTTTGTTTAGTCTGTAGTTTGTTGTGTAAACTCATTGATCCTGTTACAGTCCAGCAGTGTAATCTTCTGTCTGGGATGTACAACCGTATATCCCCCGCCCTAAGAACTCCTGGAATCTTCTGTCTAAATTCTAAACCTTTTCTTGTTAACAGAGGAGAATATACACAGTGCTCTTTCTCTATTTCTTCTTATTGTCCTTTTCTTCTCTGGCCCATTAAAAGTCAGTGTTGCGCTTCTTTGTCTTTGAGCACTTAAGTATAGGAAATAACATCGTCCTGTCCTTTATTATTTATTCCTTCGTTGACAAGTGGCGAGCCTCGGCCTGGATTGTTTGGCGGCCTTTAGATTATCTTGTTGGTGTCTGTTCCAGTTTTCAATGATTCTTTTAGGTGGTAGTTCCATGTTTTTTTTTTCTTTTTGGGGGTGTGAGAGGTCCCTGGCCAAAAACATTAACTGGGTTCAGGTTTTGTCTCCAAGAAGCACAGCATTGAGAGAAGAGCCTCCAGACCTACACCACATCTCAAGTCGTCGAAATTAAAGGTGACCTTATTCCTTGTTTAGGGAACCGAAGTTTCCCACCCAGCCGGCGCTCAGTCTGAGTCCGCTGGTATAAATTAAGAGTGCGAACACTCCAACGAAGGTCACCACACTTTAGCTATAAAGTCTTTTGGAATATGCATATATATTCCTACTGAAACCATCAAGCTTTACTCAGAAAGTTACAGAGGTGGTTGACGACTCCATGAGAGCAGAATGCTCCCACATTCAATAGAGGCTGGGGCTGTGCTTGTCCAAGAGAAAAATTCTGTTGATTCTTTTGGGAGAACAGTTGTGGACTGTTCATGCGACTGATTTCAGCAGTACCAACATCTGGGGCCATCCATAGAAGTACCTTTCCCTTGTTTGTCTGGAAGAAGGGACATCAGAAATCCATCCTGCCAGTGTGTCCCACCAGCAGCAGAGCGCTGGACATCCATATTCAATCCCCACTGGTGGCCCCATCATCTGAGATCATCGAGGTGGATGTTTCCCTTATTGTACATCAGTTCACCATGTTCGTTTGAAGTGACATGACAATGTTACCTGTGGTGATAAGAAAATCATTTCCTTATAGGCGGAAGCAGAGGAGTTAATAATACCAGCGTGTTCATCCAGGCTTATATCATAAGTGGACATATTAAGTGATGAGCAGTGAACAGTGATTTCCTATATTTCCCCTGTGCATAGACATTCAGTGAGAGGAAATAGCATCCAGTGAGAATCATATATTTCCACAACACACTTTATGGACAAATAATTAATTACTAGTTAAGTTTTGTGTCATTCAATGTTAATTCAAATTAGGAATCCCCACTAACAGAAAGTGAGTCTAAGATGCCATGTCTTCCAGCATGTTTTGTTTTGCTTTGTTTTTTTTCCCATGTACAGGTATTTTCCTACCCTGCTTCATTTAGGTACCACGGTGACAACAGAGAAATTACTGACTCATCCCAAGGAACTGGTGGAGGCTGCTAGCAGAAGCGGGGCTACCAGAATCAGACCGGGAAAACAAAAACTGGGTTTGCTTGCATAGTCACGGGAATTATATTTTTTTCAGTGGCAAGGGTGTCTGCATCTTGGTTTGCAGGTTGTCTAGTGGATAGCACGCATGTGATTTTGGACATTTTTTTTTTAAAGTAGGGATTGTAAAGTTAAGGGGATGCCTATGTGAAAAAAATTTTTGGTGCCCCTATGTATTGCATCCATGGAGCTAAGTGTTGATGTTGATGTCAGGGTTGGTGGTTTATTTTGTATGCAGACTGCATATTCCTCATGGCCACTCAGAAGATATGGTATTATCTTTTGTCAGGGACTGATTTGTAAATTGTCACTGATGTATGTTTTTAAGGCAGATTCAGAAAATATAACTGGTAACAATTTTACGCTGAGAGGTTTAAGTCCCGTGATGAAACCCCCTTGACTGATTGTTTATTTAAATAGCCCTAGTGTTTTGGCTAAACCCTAAGGTCTACATTTTCTTATTCGACGAGGGACCGTCGAAAAATTGGGGTGTGATGTGTAATCGTCTGGCGCGATACATGATGATGATAATGTTACCAGTACCAGCATCCCTTGCAGTGCCCAGGGGTACGATGGGAAGCCGCTCTGGAAGTGAGGATAAATAGAGTCGCGTGTCAGTTTCCCGGTCTCTCCAAACCAGACAACCGTGGCCGAAGGAGCGATTATGTAGATCGCTGTAGTATAGAATAGGGAAGCTTTAACCAGCCCTCCCCAGTCACTGGACCAGAGCAGGGAGTCACAAATCCCTCTAGATTTAACCATGACAGGCTTGTGTGGCCCACACACGAGGACCGAGGAAATCCATCAAAATGACTGGCAATTTGTAAGCCCACTCTTGGTGAGTTAAATTTATTTAGATAGCTTAATTAAAGATAGGATAGTGGTGCCTTTGCTAGTTCCCAACTGGAAGCTCCAAACTTAACATCCACAGGTTTGAGGTACAATTCGGTGTAGTTCGGTTTATAGTGTTACCTAGAATGAGGAACTCTTCTGTTCCTGAGTGACTAAAATTAGTAGAGTTATCTTCATGTAAAATGGCGACGACCAGCAGGATGACAACAACATGGGTTTGCTTCAATTAATGATTGTAAAAGTGCTACTCTGCAGACTGGCAGGGGTGTATTAAGAAAACTAGTACCAGGGGTATTCAGTGACGATTCAGGAGAAAGGATGTACTCATACGATGGTGTGTATATTTGTAGGTTTTTAGATTTAATGTAGCAGACAGTGCAGTACGGATTGGAAGTAATCAAGTATCGATACTGTACTGTGTGTGTTGGGTAGTTCTATAGAATTTTATATAGCCACGATTCAGTAAAGTATTAAAAATATGTAGTATCATAGCCCAGAGTAGAGGAGGATGTAGGTATTGTCCTGTAAAGTCTGTGTTCTGACAAGAGGAAAATACAGAGCACTAGTGTCTCAACATACATTCAACCGCCGAAGAATTAAAACTCAAACTTGAATGAATGTATGTAACAAAAGTCGCTCACCTTGAAAACTGATATAATTTTGAGATAAATCCTTTTATTTCGGATCTGCTCTCTTTTAGACAAAATGAACACAACACTGCCGTATCATATAACGGGGCCCTAACACGGGCACGGGACGTTATATATGTTATGTTAATACAACTTGGCCGTTCATCCAATTCTATAATTACCCAATCTCCTAAAGTATATTGCAGCTAATGTCCAACATAACTCGTTAACTCGTTGTCTATACTTGATATCTGTTCCGGTCCTGAGTATGACAAGAATGCTATCTCCAAACTGGCGATATCCCTTCTCGGTAACAATGCTTTGCCCTAGATGATCAAACCTTTTGCTCACGGAGCTTTCAGGGAAAAATACACACAGCCGTCTTGATCTCCTTTCTCCAAGTCCCTTTCCGCTGTCCCGGACGATGATTACGTCGTCCTCAGTTTCTAGTCGTCAAGTCATTATATTGTTAGACTGGGAATCTCCCAATTTACATTTGGTGGTGCGTGTGGGCGTGACCACCATGTGGCATAATGCCCCCTCCTAAAAAAAAATGCTATGTCATTTTTCTTCTCATAATTACTTACAACTGTAACCATATTTTTACGCACTACCACATAGTTCCAGGATTTACCCCATCATTAACCCTCAAAAAACAAAATCATAAATGCTACATAACGGGCACGCCCACCTGTCCGAACCCTACGTCGAACGTCGTGTGACTGATCCTATGGGATCAGCTCAACTAATAAGTTAATATTAGTCCCTACCTTGTCCTAATGACAAGTATGTCCTAGTTCTAGGACGAGGGTAATAATGATGTTTTTCCAGTAACCAGGTTAGACGTAGTCGTTACTTGGTGTCGTATGACAATATTAATGGGTAGGGTGCTTGTCTGTGATTCCACCTTAACTTTTTCCCGATATTTTCCTTTGGGATTTGGATTGTCACTTGGTCATATTTAGCTCCTGTACTGATTCATAAGCATACAGCATAACATAACACATACCCTTCGGACCCAACATTTCTCATTAACTAATATAACTGCTAAATAAATCAAATATAGTCATTCACAATTACAACTTTATACTCAAGTGTTTCTGAGTTCTTTCCGATCGGAAGTCCTTGTCTCTGTTAATAACTTTCATCCTTGCCGTGGCCCTGTTTTGAACACATATCAGATACAAATGTACCTTATTTATAATATTTAATCAAATAACCTATCTTAACATGTTGGTTATTGTTATCTTGACCCACTAATAAGGTTTATAATACGTAATCAACTGAATATATATCTGAACTTTGAACTTAATACAACAAAACTGTAACTCTAATTCAACTCTACATAATCAACAAGAAAATTTGCCATTCTATAATCGACTCAGAATGTCAGCAAGATTATTATCTTTTCCAGGAATATGACAAATGTCAAATTCATAATCCTGTAATAGTAATGACCATCTATGTATTCTAGAATTCTTTGGATGACCCGATTTGAAAATTTGTAGCTGTTTGTTATCCGAAAGAACTAGAAATTTCCTACCTAGTAAGTATCTAGAGAACTTTTCAATACTTTCAATTAAAGCTAAAGCCTCTAGTTCAGTAACAGCATAATTTCTTTGAGTTTCAGATAGCTTTTTACTGAAATAAAGAATAGGATGTAGTTTCCCCTCATGCAATTGAAGTAATACAGCTGAAATAGCATGTAAACTAGCATCCGTTTGTAACACAAAATCTTTTGAAATATCAGGTAATTTCAAAATAGGATATGTACTAAACAGAGTTTTTATTTGTTGTAATAACTTCTCGTGATCCTCTGTCCAAACTATCTTTGTTGGTTGACCTTTTTTTAAAAGTTCCGAAAATGTTGCTGTCATATGTGCAAAATTAGGGATAAACTTTTGATAATAATTAATCAACCCTAATACACTCCTAAGCTCCTTCTTGGATGTTGGAGGTTTGATATTAAGAATCTTTGTCACAACTAATGGATCTGTTTTCCTAAATCCGTTAGAGATTCTATGACCCAGAAATTGTATCTCAGTAAACCCTATCTCAATTTTACTTGGTTTAGCTTTCAACCCATGTTCTTGTATTTTCTGGAAAACTTGTTTTATAATTTTAACATGTGTGTCAATATCACAAGTATGAATACAAATATCATCCATATACGATGCTACGTTGGTAATTCCATGAAGTAATCTTCTCATCATTCTCATGAATGTACTTGGTGCATTATGTAAGCCAAATGGAAGATATTCCCATTCATATAAACCTAACGGCGTGCTAAAAGCTGTAATATGCTTTGAATCTTCCTCCATCGGAATTTGCCAATATCCTTTTGTAAGGTCATTTTTCGAAAATATTTTCGAGTTTGCCATGGTTTCAATTAACTCATCAATATTTGGCATAGGTTCTGCATCTAGTAAAGTTAATTCATTAACTTTCCTATAATCAACGCATAAACGTAAGGACCCATCTTTTTTCTTAACAATTACAACTGGTGAACAGTAATTTGAAATTGATTTTTTTATAATTCCAGTCTTATCTAGATCTGAAATTTCTGCAGTAACTTTTTCCAAATAATGTATTGGAATAGGATATGGTTTCACTTTAACTGGGACATTTGATAATAAAGTTATTTTATGTTTAATAAGTGATGTCTGCCCCGGTTTATCTGAAAAAAATGAACTATATTCCTTTATTGCAGTAATAAGCTTTTCTCTATCTTGTACTGATAAATCTTTACTTATCTGAATCGCTTGCCAATTACTGTCACTATTAACTATAGGTGTTGGAATCTGTTGTTCTATAGCATCTTCTTGTTGTTCATTAATTACCCAACAAGCTGTTGCTATCCTATGAGGAATTTGTTGTGTCACTTGACCTGAGTTATCCTCACGTGGAATATATGGCTTCAACATATTAATATGAAAAATCTTATGTTTGCCATTCACATCAATACGATAATCAACATCGCTAATTTTCTTAATTACCTTAAACGGACCTTGCCATGAAGTAACCAGACAATCTCGAGGATCAGGTAATAATAACCAAACCTCTTCTTCTTCTTTCAAGACTATTGTCTTGGCGTTCCTATTACCATACTGTCTGTATCTTTCTCCAGCTTTATCCAGTGCAGATTTTGCAATCTGACAAGCTGTGATAATTTTATCTCTTAACTGTGTTACTATTTCATATGCATCTCTTTTCGGATGATCATATGTTTTATTTGTGAGTAGGTCGTTATATATTAATAATGGACCTCGTGGATTTGCTCCATATACCAACTCGAATGGAGAAAACCCTGTACTAAATTGTGGTACCTCTCGGTATGCAAATAGTACCGCTGGTAATAAAATATCCCAATCTTTGGGCCTTTCCGCAGCAACTTTCGCCAGAGTTCGTTTAAGAACTCCGTTGTAGTTCTCATTCACACCATTTGTCATTGGGTGCCAAGGTGAACTAAACACCTGTGGAATCCCAAGTATCTTCATTGCCTCTTGAGTAGCCGTTGATATAAACTGACTACCTCTATCTGATAATATGCAGCTAGGGAATCCTATTCTGCTAAAAATTATCAACAATGAATCGAGAATGGATCTACTCGTGATACATTTTAAAGGAATAGCCTCTGGCCAACGAGTACAAAGATCAATCAAAGTTAATATGAATCTATTGCCTCGATCAGTAGTTGTATTTAACGGACCCACAATATCTATAGCTATTTTCTGAAATGGTCGTGATGCCAAATCAGTTTTCTGAATATGTGCTTTGGGATGTTTGCCTTTTTGCGTGGTCATCTGACATAATGTACATGAACGTACATGTGTGGTAATGTCTTTGTTATAACCAGGCCAATAGAATTGCGTTAGCAATCTATTAGTGTTTTTAGCAATCCCCATATGACCAGCGAATGGAGAATCATGTGCTAATTTTAATGCCTCAGTACGATATTTCGATGGAAGTACTGTTTGAAAATAACATGATGTACCTCTATCATATCGTCTCGATAAAATATTATTGTCTAGGAAAAATTTCCAATTACCTCTTTTACCTTGTTTTATTGGTTCAGTCAGTTTCTTAAAACAAGATTTTAGAGTTGGATCTTGTTTTTGATCTTCTGGTAAATCAGTCACTATTCTGATATTATTTTCTAATTTGTCACTGTCTTTATCCCTTTTGTCTTGAGCTCTTGTAATTGCATTAGCTCTTGCATGATCAATTTCCCATTGTTTTGCTTCCTCATGCATTAATTGTTTCGCATCTGGTATGTTACCAATCAGTAATCCGGCACATGGATTTGGTAATACGGCTGCATTTATTGTGCCTTCGTAATATGGTGACATAATTGTAATCGTGGCAATCTTATATCTTTCTATTGTGCCACCGAATGTTCTGCACTCTACAGTTTCGCCTGTATAATCTTCTTCTTTTATCAGCTTTCGATCTCTCCGACAATCGAAGCTCCCGAATCACGAATGCAAGTAGTGGGTTCACCATTTACCCATGCTTGATGGATTTTTAGTTTGCCATTTTGTATGCTAACGGCGTTAGCTTCATGAATTGTTTCTATACATTCATTACCAATATTGTCAGTTATACCTTTATTAAACTTGTCAGTCTGATCATCATACTGTTGTATGATAGCTGCGTGTGTCTCTTCTAAATCGTCTGAGTCACTACTGGAGTATATGTATGCTGTACTAGCTTCCTTCCAGGAATTTCTCATCGGACAAGACCTACTAGTGTGTCCGTACGCCCTACATGAGAAACATTTTATACTTCTTTTAAAAGAGTCATACTTATTTCTCTTCTTCGCCGTAATATCTTTTAGATATGCGGAATAACCTGGATGTTTATCACACATCTCTAAGTTTCCATGCGATAATCTACAATATTGGCATCTGGTGAATTGGCCTTTTCTTGGTCTTTCACCTTCTCTATTGTAAGGACTATTTCTATTGCTACCACTACTAAACTTTCTAAACTTACTGTTTCCTCTTTGAAATTTTGCACTTGCTCCTATCACTAATTCAGGTTGTGTACAGTTAGCAAAAATATCCCTATGTACATTGAAATAAGATTCACCCTTATTCTCCATTTCACTTAAACTTTTACATTTGTTTTCCATAAGAAATACTGACATAGGTTCTGGTATTGCAGATAACATTCTATCTCTGATAATTAAGTCTCTCACTTTCTCATAACTATCATTAATATCCGCAGCCTTACACCACTTATCAAAACTAGAAGACATTTCCGAAGCGAAATCCAGGAATGTTTGATTCGATTTCGGTGTAAGTGTTTTAAACCTAGTTCGTAATCCAGATTCGTCTAATGAAAAATGTGACAGCACACGATCGCGCATATATTTGTAATTTGTACGTAAATCCTCAGGAATCAACTCAATCACTTTTAACGGCTCCAATGCCAGATGACGGTGAAATAAAATTGGTATGTCCTTCTCTGGTACCTTGTAATGCTTTACGAGTACTTCAAAATTAGTCATCCAAGAACTAACCGAATCACCTTGTTGAAAATTCCTGAATAAACCTTGGTACTTTTTCACAGGATCGTTCTGCTTAGCCAGCATTTTCTCTCGTTCGATTTCAGCTCCACGTTCCATCTCAAGCGTCTTGACCCTTAGGTTACCTTCAACCTCCTTCTCCCTCCAGAGTGTTTCTGTAGCAAGTCTATCCCTATCAAAAGCCAATTGTTTCTCTTTAAGTTCTGCTTCAGCAACAATTTGTTTTATCTTCAATTCCGCTTCTGCAGCCATCTGTTTCTCTTTTATTTGCATCTCTATCATTAACTTCTCTTTTTCCGCATTTAATTCTTTTTCTCTAGACTCCATTCGTTCACGTTCCAAAATTATCTCACTTTGTCTGATCGCCATCTCTTTTTCTTTCATTTCTCTCTCAAGTTGTTTCGCTTGCTTTTCTGATGCCAGTCTTTCCTGTTTTTCCTCCTTGTCACGTTTCTGTTGTTCACTGAACTCAAGCTTTGCCCAATTTCGAAGCTCAGCACCAGTTAGACCAGTCTTCTCTCCCATTTCAATGAAATGTTGCAGCGTAGACATCTTGTCCTATTGTCCTACCTGTAAAATGAGCTATCTGGCTGAAATAAATATGGACGTAGGCAAGAGAAGAAAAGAATCGACAAAATTGTGATAATATCTCAAATCACCATCAATCAGATAGTAACGTAAGTGTTGTATCACCGTTGAGCAAACACGAACTCAATCAACTCTGTAGTGTAAATTCGAACACAACAAAAGAATCAACCAAATATATCTATAATGAACGAAACAGATCTAAATTATAAAATAAATATGAAGAAATATGTCTAATATACAATATGTGTGACGCAAGACAACTAATAATCATAAGAGACGATCGACGACTGACGTAAATACATATTACTGTTTACAAACGATAACAAAATTTTATCCCCATTTTTGACGGATAATGTTCCTACTATACTACTAACGTAACGACGAGACTATAATATTGAGGTGACGCCCGCAAGATCAAAACCAAACAAAATTAATTCGTAATGACCTGGCTCTTGTCAACCCACAAATCACTTCATGAACTAATCAAGATATCAGATATCATTAGCTCATCAAGGCCTTCTAACCACCCGCAAATAAAATAAATAGCCTTATTATGAGTCAACATAACATCAATCAACAATGAATAACAATTACTGGCCTTTTTCCGGCTCTCTTGTACATAGATAACCGAGTAGAGTTCCTGTCGTTCAAAAATTTTGACATAGAATTGTGTCGATCAGTTCATTAAGGAATTGATCCGTGGTCACCACTCGAGTATTGGTATGCTTGTTGATTTATACCCGAGATGCTGTGTCCACAATAGACTGTTGCTCCTGGCTTGAACGATAGTACAATTAACTTGTACTACTTTCACCCTGGCATCAGGAAGTCCGTAACCAACCCATAACACGTAGTTGGCTGTAGTGTAACGACGACGTTTGAATTTTACTGCAGCCTTATTGTGATACGTTTAGGCTGCTGTAGGTATCCGAATGAATGATGCCCACAGTGAAATCAGTAGATCTGCCTGCATCCGGTTCTGGTACCTAAAGTCCAATGTGTGACCGATTCGACTGTGTCTGGTATCACGATGAAAAAAATAGTAATTGTCAATCCGTAAAACGTTCCGATGTGTAACCACTGAAGGGTAAAGTGAGTAGCCTCCTGACGTGTGTAGTGTTCCGTGTACAGTCAATCAATGTCCAAAAGTTACCGTTGTCCGTAGATGTCGACGTAATGAGTTAATGTTTGTATCGTCGTTGTGTCAATCGACAATCATGAAATGGTGTCGTTAGACGAACGAAGTGTTACTTCCATGTCCGTAAATGAGCTCAATGGTGTCCTAGTGAGGATCGCTAACATTGGAACAATGTCAATAAATAATTGAGTCATTTGCTACAGCGGTGCAATGTGTAACATCCATAAGTGTCTTTATATGTTCCTGTCGTCAGAGTCTTGAGGAACATGTAACGTCTCGATGCGTTCCAGGTGCAGTGTAGTGTCCAGTAGTATCTTGATGTGTATAATGTCCTTTAATGTCCCGATATAATAAATATAACTGTCCCAATGTGAATCGTTATCGATTAAATACCTTGAACAATTGGGTATTATGTGACATTAAAGTCTATCTGTATGCTTCGACTTCAAATCAAGTGAGTGTACACGTGTTAGATTTCCTGCATGTTGAGGTGTAATGATAACGTGTCTCTATGTATTCTGTCAGATATCCCGTTGTAACTCGTAAATATATATTGAAGTTTCCCGTGAAGAGTAAAGTTCGAAGTAATGAAGTGGTACTGTGTCAACTTAATCTTCATATGTGTCCTCCTATTCTTGATACTCGTATGTTAAATGTGTGGGTACTGGCAATATCGTACCATCCTTGTGTGTAGTTATATCAGTGTCATAAGCGTGAAAGTAAGTGTTCTTTCTCCTATTATAAGTTTGACTCACTGCTTTGTTAACAGAGTGGAAATGTCGTGTAGGAAGCTAACGCCTCCTTCTTCTGTACCAACAACACATTATAAGTCGAGTGTGGACTCAAACGATCCGTAAACCAAATATATCAGTTGTGTTTACTTCTCCATTACTGTATTGTGCTTCACTTTCCCAACCTTGGACAATATTATGATCATATTTAACTATTTACTATTGTCTCAAACGATAGTATATAATTTGCTGTTATTAAATACACGTAATGTTCATTATCTGTTTCTGCTCGTGCGCACCATGTATGTAGACCAGTTAATATAGTATAGTGCAATCTTTATTCCTTTCTTTCCACTCATAAACTTCTCAAACTGTGGCACTTATGAAGGACTAGTTTAATTAAATTATTTAGTCACTTTACCTGCAGATAATCGTCAAATAATAAGTATGTTGGCGTTACTCACAATCTTTCGGCAACTGCCATGTTGGCGCATTCTGTGTACTCCTGATGTCTTATCGTGCAAAGGAATTTATCATTGTGGCGCGCATTCATTGTATCTTTACTTCTGATATAGCGGGAATCAATCATCGCTTGTTTGCATTACACCATTGTTTCCTCGGATCGAAGTCCCCACGTGTCTCAACATACATTCAACCGCCGAAGAATTAAAACTCAAACTTGAATGAATGTATGTAACAAAAGTCGCTCACCTTGAAGACTGATATAATTTTGAGATAAATCCTTTTATTTCGGATCTGCTCTCTTTTAGACAAAATGAACACAACACTGCCGTATCATATAACGGGGCCCTAACACGGGCACGGGACGTTATATATGTTATGTTAATACAACTTGGCCGTTCATCCAATTCTATAATTACCCAATCTCCTAAAGTATATTGCAGCTAATGTCCAACATAACTCGTTAACTCGTTGTCTATACTTGATATCTGTTCCGGTCCTGAGTATGACAAGAATGCTATCTCCAAACAGGCGATATCCCTTCTCGGTAACAATGCTTTGCCCTAGATGATCAAACCTTTTGCTCACGGAGCTTTCAGGGAAAAATACACACAGCCGTCTTGATCTCCTTTCTCCAAGTCCCTTTCCGCTGTCCCGGACGATGATTACGTCGTCCTCAGTTTCTAGTCGTCAAGTCATTCTATTGTTAGACTGGGAATCTCCCAATTTACATTTGGTGGTGCGTGTGGGCGTGACCACCATGTGGCAACTAGCATAAAATATGAGGAAATAATGAAATAATGGTTGGGGCTGTTTAGAGGAAAATATGGAGCACTGTTGAATAAAATATTAGGTTATGATTGATTCTATTTGGGTGGTATTCCTGGATGAAGGTGGCCAGATTAGGTGTGCAGGATATATAT
The DNA here is from genome assembly GCA_963921405.1 of Cepaea hortensis. Taxonomy (NCBI): domain Eukaryota; kingdom Metazoa; phylum Mollusca; class Gastropoda; order Stylommatophora; family Helicidae; genus Cepaea; species Cepaea hortensis. The sequence goes on along the minus strand of OY992876.1, from coordinate 322,039,889 downwards.
AATATAATGCCATTATTATAGTAGCATGGTGAGGTTGAAGATAACAGTAGATTGAATAGCCTGGGGTATCCAGGGCTGTTCCAGGTGGACTGTACAGTCAGTAAGAGGGAGGCAAGGTACATCATGGTGTGGTTATACCAGTCTGGTCTACAGTGAGGAACATGAAGTTGAACGGAAACCATTTTACGGATGTGTTGATGATTTAACTTCCCACAACAAAAGGGGAAGACCAGTGTATTTATATTATAATGTATTGAGGTATTGAGATGCCTCACATGTAATGAAAAGTAAAGGGTGCCAGGGGATGAGAGACGCCTCCATTATGTTAGATGACTTAGCATGACTCAAGAATGCCAAACCTATAGTGATTACTGGCGTACGAAGGTGTAGAGTGGCACGGTGAAAGTAATAGATATATAGTGCTTGATGACAATGTATGTTATGTTCTTCTAGATAAATGGAGCTATGGTAATAATTATTCATGACTGGGTGTAGTGATGAAAGTGCCAGGTTGAACACTACACATGATAGAGTGGTTTATGATTATAATAGTGTTCATGGGGATAATGATCTGTGTTGCTCAGGTTGGACACATGTGAACTTAGTAAGAATAGTCTCGTGACCAATAAGAAGTGCTGAATAAGGCACACATAATGAATCTGGGGTATTATTGAGAGCTTTGTAATGGTGAGGGTGACCATGTAGTGATGTCAGCTAATATGATTGGGATTGTGATTGTGGTGGTGGCTATGGTGAGAGCGATCATTTGGTGATTGTGATGGTTTTATGTGGTGTTATATGTCTGAGTTGTTGGCAGTGACTTATGTTATAGCCTGTGTCCTGATTGTTGCTGGTGTTATGTGTAGAACTGTGCTTCTGGTCTATTGATGTTGTCTAGTTGGTGTACAAAGGTGTGTGTCCTGGTGATGTCATGTTGAATTGCATATCCTATGTCTGCTTGATTGCGGTTGGTGCATTGGACTGTATTTATGTCCTGTATGTACATGTTCAAATGGTGTTGTCCTGTTAGAGTCGTGGTACACCGGTGTAGCTGAGTTGTGTTCAGTGTTGATTTTGACTAGTTGATGAGTGTTGCTGTGTAACATTGGCATTCATGAGTGGTATTCTCAGCCTGTGGTGTTGGGGATGAGAAGTTGTGTTGTGTCAGAGATCTGTAGGTAATGACCCCCCTGAACTGAGAGTATTCAAGAAGTAAATACTGAGTTAGATGAGAAGCAGCAGGAAAGGCTGCGAGCATTGTGACGAGGGATGATCCGCCCTCACATTAAGATTGTCCCATGATATGGTGGTGGCTGTTGCATTAATTGTGGGCCCAATCACTCCGAAGGATGCTGTAGAGCGTGTGTGCTCTGTTTATATTTTATGTGGAGTATAGCCTATAACCTATCCATATCATTGTTGTCCAGTTGAAGTATCATGTGGTTGGTGTGAACTTACACAGTCCATGTCTATGTTTGTGCCACAAGGACACTGTTTGCATACACCATTGCTGTAGTGGTTGTCTTGTGAAGTCCATGTGTTGATGCAAATAATGATGCTTTGATGATTATTAATTAGATGTTGTACCTTGTCATGCATTGCAGGTAGTGACCCCTGGCCATGTTTGTGGTTTGTAGAGCAAACTTGAGCCCCGGCTCTGGTTAATGTTGTAGGCCACTCACATCCCCCTTCGTATACCTGTTTATGCCACTATATCTCTGCTGTTAGGGTTATAGTTTTGTTATCCGTTATGTTATGGCTCTTCACTGTATCTGGTCCCAGTCGACTTATGTGATGCGGGTGTCTTGTGTGGGTATTGAGGGTGCCCTTCGACTCAACTGAACATGATTGAGGTCTCACTGTCATTTAGAGACCGCCCCTGTTGTTAGTACTAGGCAGCAGTTATCTCTAACTGTGGGATTTCAGATTCCCATTTCTGTATGTATTGACTGTCCATGAGTCCTGAGATGATAACAATAGAGTCCATACCTGCTGTTGTGTTGTTGTTTACATTGAGGTTTCTTTGTTGTGATGTCCTTGTTGGTTTGTGGAGATGGGTACCTAGTCATGTGCATAGCGATGTTAGGCAGCAGTGATTACTGTGGGAACATAGGTTCCCATTTCTGTATATGTCAGTTATGTGGCATGTCAAGATGCCTGTTTGTCACCAAATCAGGCAGTTCTGTCAATAAAAACCTAATTTTGTTGTTCTTAATTTGTTTTGTTTAGTCTGTAGTTTGTTGTGTAAACTCATTGATCCTGTTACAGTCCAGCAGTGTAATCTTCTGTCTGGGATGTACAACCGTATATCCCCCGCCCTAAGAACTCCTGGAATCTTCTGTCTAAATTCTACCCCTTTTCTTGTTAACAGAGGAGAATATACACAGTGCTCTTTCTCTATTTCTTCTTATTGTCCTTTTCTTCTCTGGCCCATTAAAAGTCAGTGTTGCGCTTCTTTGTCTTTGAGCACTTAAGTATAGGAAATAACATCTTCCTGTCCTTTATTATTTATTCCTTCGGTGACATATGTAATACATCTCTTGCCTTTTGTGTGTATATTTGTGCTATGCTTCTTCACTTCTGTGTGCATGTTTATGATATGCGTTTTTGTTTGTATGAACCCGTTTACACTATGTTTCCCCGCTTGTTGTGCATGTAACTTTTGTGTGTAACAACCAATGCGTGTAACTTTTGGTCTCTTTTTTGAATGTTTCAAAAATATGTCATTTACCGACAAATAATCTTGTTTGCTTTGTTTTTGAGTATCAGTTATTTCTTCATGTTTGGGTTCGTTAACTTTGTGCAAATCTTGGTATTTGCAATTATTTACCGTTATGCTATCACTCAGTAGCGTTGTATCATGCATGTCTACCGTTGATGTACCCTGGTCTATTTGCGTCTTTTCTTCTTCTTCTTCTTCTTCTTGTGTTGTTTCAATTTGGGCATTTGTACTTGTAAGTGTTTCGTTAGACTTGTGTTCTATAGTTCCTTTCTGAACGAAATCTCTGGCGTTTGGTTCTTTCACTACTGTAGCACATACTTTACTTGTGTGATTACTTTCTTTTATTTCATACATTTGTCTTACACGCTCCTTCCACGTTGCTTCCTTTGCAAGATTCTCATTTTCAAGTGCGAGTCGTTTTTGCTTGATTTCTGTCTCTACGGTTAATTGTCATGCCTTTAACTCTGCCTCTACGGTTATCTGTCTTGCCTTTAACTCTGCCTCTGCTGTTATTCGTCTTTCTTCCATCTCTCTCCTCATTGCAGATATCTTTTCACGTTGCAAAGTTAATTCTTTTTCTCTAGACTGTATTCGTTCGCGTTGCAGGGCTATTTCTTTTTCTCTAGCCTTTATTCGTTCTTGTCGTTCACGCGTAGCTTGAAGTTGCTCTGCTTCTTTTTCATCCGCCAATTTTTTCTGTCGTTCCATCCTCTCACGTGCAGTTTGAGCTTTGAATTCTTGCAGTGCCCAGTTTCGAAGCTCAGCACCAGTTAGACCATTTTTTTCTCCCAAGATAACGCAATCTAGAAGTGTAGCCATCTTGACCTACCTGTATAATAATTTATCTAGCTGAAATATGATAGAACAATGCAAAATGTAAATATGTTCAATTCAGAGTAGACAATCAATATAACAACTGCTGAACAAAATGTGAACTGCATCTCAACAGCAATGTAACATTGAACAATAACGAAATTCAGCAACTTCTTGCTATCTGTATATCTTAAGTGTTACTATCTGTAAATAACAGAAAATAATATAAGAAATATATTCAGTATAAAGAATATATAATACTAGACAGTCAACTATGACAGAAGACGACTGACGAGTGACGTAAATAGATATTTTCTTTCATAAAAGACAATAGTACTTTTACAGAAATTTGCCGTAAATATCCTCTCTTACTACTACACTTAACCCAAGACAACAATTATGTTTTGACCCCACAATATTCAAGTGTCCTTGCTTAATGTAGAAACGCTCTTCCAACCGCCCACACTATCCATTTTTGAACTAATCTACTTAATATTAAATAATAGGCACCTCATTTATCAACAATAACACATTAACCAACAATAACATATACTGGCCTTTTTCAGGTTCTCGTGTCCGTAAATATAATGCTCGATAATTTACATCCTATATTTTAACCACGATATGCCAAGGGAAGGAATTGTATAAGGAAGTAGACCGCTCCTTGCTTGTACGAAAGTACAATGAATGTTTACTAAAACCCGAACCAACGCGGTTCGTAACCAATCTCTGAGAAACGTGATTGGCTTGGGTGTTTTCGACGATACCAGAGTTATAGCAGCTGAATGCTGTGGGTACTGGAACGCTTAATGTCCACAATGGAGTATAGCGTCGTAAAGTTTAGCGTGAAGACGAATGGTATCACGCCCAATAAGAACAATGTCACTCCGTATAACGTTCCGATGTGTAACCGCTGAAGTGTAAAGTGAGTAGCCTCCTGACGTGTGTAGTGTATCCGTGTACAGTCAATCAGTGTCCAAACGTTACCGTTGTCCGTAGATGTCGACGTAATGAGTTAATGTTTGTATCGTCGTTTCTTCCTTAATATAGTGTCGTGGACATTATGTTTCAAATGGTGAGCGTATAATGTGTAGTGTTGACGATAAAGAATGCGATATTCTGTGAAGAAACTTCGTGTCCGTTGATTCTATGTCAGTGAGGTGTCAGTCTAATATAATGAACTGGCACCGTGAGACAACCGAAATGCTGCTTCGGCAACTGTAACGAGCGTGTAAATGTCTCACACTTGTAGGTGGCAAAATCTTTTGGCGTTTTAAACAACCAAGTCAAAACTGTTAGTAATGTTCGTAAAATAACGAATGTCTTTCTGATAGAGTAAACTATACTTGCAGATCGGTAGTACACTCCATCCTATGTGGAACAGTCCAACGATAAATGTGATAATAATCTTGAATCATGACGAACTTCATAAATTCCGCAGATTGTTCAGCATAAAGTCACTTTTGAGAAGTTGCAATCAAATTCGTGAGCAAATCATCAATTCTCGAATGTACGGTGTCCATCGTTGTGTTATCGTACAATATTGTGGTGTAGACTTGTGGCAGCGCGGTGTTTCTTTAGATCTTATGGCCTACTCACATCAACATAGTTACTTTCCATATCGACCATGGTGTCGAATGTTTCGGATATCTCATATCTATGTACTATCTTCCTTTCTTAAGTAGAAATGTAGTCGTACCCGTACATTCTTTCAAAACACAATAATGTTCTTAAATATGCTGGAATATTTCTAAATGTCATTTGTTACAAATATATTATAGCGCTGTGGCTTGTTATATATCGTGCAGTTTCGCGCGTATGGTGCGACTATTATATTTCTACTGCACTTCTTCTACGTAATGTTGTTCTTACGTCCTGATATGTTAATTCTCATTGCGCTGTTCTTATAATATATACACTTTCACTTACTGTTGTAAACTTTGTAACGTCTAAGATCTTCAACTTACTTGAAATACTTCCTGATCTTCACCATTTTTGTGACGTGGACTTTTCGTGCGTTCTTTCTTTCTGTGTGTGATATCAACTCGTACTAATGCAAAACAGCAACGAAGGACGAGGAATTAAACTTGCGTCCTTACCTTGAATACAATGACAATCAACGGCAAAAGTCAAGATATCAAAACGCCACCAGAAGTTTATTCCGTAGCAGACATGTGAACATTAAACTCACGCAGACCTGTAGGTTGACCCCTATAGACGGGGTCGGCACCTACTTTACTAATCCACCGATGAGTGTCCAGTCTACTGCGCTCTGCTTGACGCCCTGATCCACTGATTCCATTTAAGATGTAATTCCACTCTAGGTTTTTCCGCCAGGTTACTTCACTGCGGTGTCATCATCAACAGATCCCTCTCCTGACTCAGAGCTACCTCACGCTCATATCATCGCGTCTAGAGGTCACCTCACACAGATCCTTTGAAAAACACGTCCTTGTTCAAAAGCACAATCACAGCGTCTCCCGTTGCTGTCCTATTACGTTCTCCACATTCTCCTTGGATTCCTTTGTTGACGTCCACTTTAGTGTCTGAATGGGAAATTCCGTATATGATTTTCCACCGCCTATTCCGATGACGTCATTCTGTCTAAACGCCATGTGGCAGTTGTATATGTAAAGTTGTTCTGTTGTGTATGTAAAAAGGTTCTGTTGTGTATGTAAAGGTGTTCTGTAGTATATGTAAAGTTGTTCGGTTGTATATGTAAAGTTGTTCTGTTGTGTATGTAAAGCTGTTCTGTTGTGCATGTAAAGTTGTTCGGTTGTATATGTAAAGTTGTTCGGTTGTATATGTAAAGTTGTTCGGTTGTATATGTAAAGTTGTTCGGTTGTATATGTAAAGTTGTTCGGTTGTATATGTAAAGTTGTTCTGTTGTATATGTAAAGTTGTTCTGTTGTATATGTAAAGTTGTTCGGTTGTATATGTAAAGTTTTTCTGTTGTGTATGTAAAGTTTTTCTGTTGTGTATGTAAAGTTGTTCTGTTGTGTATGTAAAAATGTTCTGTTATATATGAAAAGTTGTTCGGTTGTATATGTAAAGTTGTTCTGTTGTGTATGTAAAGTTGTTCGGTTGTATATATAAAGTTGTTCGGTTGTATTTGTTACGTTGTTCGGTTGTGTATATAAAGTTGCTCGGTTGTATATGTAAAGTTGTTCTGTTGTATATGTAAAGTTGTTCGGTTGTATATGTAAGGTTGTTCTGTTGTATATGTAAAGTTTTTCTGTTTTGTATGTAAAGTTGTTCTGTTGTGTGTGTAAAGTTGTTCTGTTGTATATATAAAGTTTCGTTGGATATGTGAAGTGTTGTATATGTAACGTTGTTCTGTTGTATATGTAGTTCATTTTTGGTTGTGTATGTAAAGCTGTTTTGTTGTATATGTAAAGTTTTTATTGTATACGTAAAGCTGTTTTGTTGTATATGTAAAGTTGTTGTGTTGTATATGTATCTTTATATTGTTATATATGTAAAGATGTTTTGTTGTATATGTAATTTTATATTGTTATTGTGTATTATATGTAAAGTAGCATTTTGTGCTTAAAGTTGTTTTGTATGTATATAACGTTGTTTTAATTTTAATGTGAAGTTGCTTTGTTTATGTGTAAAGTTAATTTTCATACATAAAGGTGTTTTGTTTATTTGCATAGTTAATTGTCATAAGTAAAGTTGTGTTTATGTGTAAAAATGGTGTGTTTATATATAAACATTTTGTGTTTATATGTAAAAATTTTGTGTTTATATGTAAATTGTTTGAGTTTATATGTATACTTGCTGTCCATTTATGTAAATAAACCCTGCCATTGCACACAACACCAAAGTGCCCCAGTGTTACTCATACAAGGAGAATCCCAGCACAGCTCACGAACTCCGCGGCATCACCAGCAAGCATTCCCTCAAGCCAACGAACACAAGCAAGCAAGCAAGCAATATAGCACAGAACCACACTATCATCACTTTGTGTTTGTTGGTTGTCTATGTTTAAACTGGGTTAGGACAGCGCCATAATCGGCCTACTCATTTCCGTTTCCAGCTGTTGTAGGCATTTTAATGAGCTTACGTGTGCCCTAAGTTTGTCACCCTTATCCTAGTAGCCTCGGCGTGTGGTAATCTCTTTCTTGAATGTAGGTATCGTCTGTTTATCATGATAACGACGATGATGATGAGGCGGATGATGCTTATGCTGATGATGGTGATGATGATGATGATGATGATGAGGAGGAGGAGGAGGAGGAGGAGGAGGAGGAGTAGGAGGATTATGATTCTGTGGCTGTAAGCTACTGTGTGGTGTCCTGTCAGATGGCGACCATATCATCTGTCAAGGACGAGACATGGGTATGTCAAAGAGAAGATAAGACAACGACAAGACACACCACGGTTCTAGACGTGTCTGGTGAGATCCGGCACGCCGTCTTCTGCAACACACACTTATCTCTAGCCTAGTCTAGCATTGTGCTGTCAATTAACAAGTGATCGACTATTGCTTCAATCGGCTTGATCGAGTGGTCTTCAGCATGGCCACAGACATGATGTGTGCTGCACTGTTCCTCCTCTATGGTTCATTCGGTTTAGGTAAGTAAAGTGTCGGCGTTCTTCCTCTGCCTTGCTCAACTTCATATCTTCACGTTTATGATTCAAATAAAACGGCGGTTGTTCTGTTCTTGTTCGTGGCATACTAGTACAGATGTTGGTGGAAGGATGTTGGTTGTCGGTACAGTTGTTGGTGGAAGGATGTTGGTTATTGGTACACTTGTTGGTGGAAGGATGTTGGTTATTGGTACACTTGTTGGTGGAAGGATGTTGGTTATTAGTACTGTGGTTGGTGGAAAGATGTTGATTGTTGGTATAGTTGTTGGTACAACCGTTGATGCTTGAGTTGACAAAGCGGGCCTAGCACTATGTGCTAGCGTTACTGTAGGACATGTGACGTGACTTAATATAACCCACCACTATCATCCCCACAGTCACGTGACTTGATATAACCCATCACTATCATCCCCACAACCACGTGACTTAATATAGCCCACCACTATCATTCACACAGTCACGTGACTTGATATAAACCATCACTATCATCTCCACAGTCACGTGACTAGATATAACCCATCACTATCATCCCCACAGTCACGTGACTTTATATAACCCAGCACTATCATCCCCGCAGTCACGAGACTTGATATAACCCATCACCATCATTCCCATAGTCACGTGACTTAATATAACCCATCACTATCATCCCCACAGTCACGTGACTTGATATAATCATCATTATTATCCCCACAGTCACGTGACTTGATATAACCCACCACTATCATCCCCACATTCACGTGACTTGATATAACCTATCACAATCATTCCCACAGTCACGTGACTTAATATAACCCATCACTATCATCCCCACAGTCACGTGACAAAATATAACCCACCACTATCATCCCCATAGTCACGTGACTTGATATAACCCATCACTATTATCCCCACAGTCACGTGACATGATATAACCCAGTTCCGGTTTCAAGATGGCGACGGACGGTCGTGTTGTTTTGTGTTCGTTAACTTTTTCGCGTAAGGGATGGATTTATTCATTTCTTGCGTGTAATTGGTGTGCCAGGATGTAAAACCAGGAGTTTCTACTCAAGATCTGCGCGGGTGCTACGGAGTTCATGCATCGAGCGAAGCCATCCTTGAGTGAATTTTCAGCAGCGTGTGTGGTTCTCAATCAAAAGTCAGTGTTTACGTTTTTTTCAACATGGCGGAACAACGTGTGTTTTCCGAACGATCAGCAGTCAACATACCGAAGCAGCGTGGTAGCCGCGCAGGGAAAAAGAAGCCAGGTAAGCGCGGTGGCTTGAGACGTTTTAGACTCAAGTGTCACCGTCTAGGACTCAGGAACATCCGTATTCTATATTGGAACTGTGCCAGTGTAAAACAACGGGGCTCTATTTTAGAAACCCTAGTTTACAGGAACGACATTGTAGCACTCCAGGAGACGAGACTGGGCGATCAGCTACTCCGAATTGCCGGCTTCAAATGTTTCTATAACAGACGACATCTGGGAACGGCGATTCTCGTTCGCGACAGCATGGTGGCGTCAGAGCTAGACATGTCCAGTTGGAACAGTGACGATATACAAATACAGGCGTTGAGAGTTCATTCCAGTACACCATTCGTGTTGGTTAATGTTTATGCCCGCAATGCGAGTGTGGACGCCCAGAAGTGGCAGTGCTTAAGTGGCATATTAGGCCACGAGAGAAATGTTATTTTCTGTGGTGACTTCAACGCTAAAGGCAGATCATGGGGAAACACTTCCTCCAATACACAAGGGGAGGAGCTCGAGACTGCACTGGAAACCATCGACCTGGTTTGTATCAACAGTGGCTGTGTCACCAGGACAGCAAGCCGTCCAGGCGATGAGGACAGTGCTATTGATCTGGCGCTAGTTTCACCTTCACTCACTACAGTGTGTAGATGGGGTGTCCTAGGACACCATGGCAGCGACCACCACCCATGCAGCATATTGGTGGAGAAAGGCAGAACCAGGCAGCACAAGCTAAAGGTAAAGACGTTCCAGTATGACAGTACAGGGCAAGATGTGGTGAGTAAAATAAGACGTGACAAGCGCAGAACGTTTCAGGGCAGGAAGAAAAGGAAAACAAGCTGGGAGCAGCCACCGTGGTGGAGTTTCGAGGTGGAGAAGGCTTGGGTGGATAAGCGTAGTGCTGTAAGGAGATGGCAAAATGCCAAGAAGAACAGAGCTGGTCATCCTAGTCCCTGCTTGCACTTAGAAAGAGAGATGCACACAAAAGTAAGCTATTTCAAAAAAACTGGTCACGGTGGTTAAAAGCGAAAAATGGGCAGAGGTGTGTCAAAGAGTAAGCACAGACAAGTCACTGAAATTGTTCTGGCGACTACATAAAAGCATGAGTGGTGTAGTCAAGAATAAGAGCATTTCTGACTTCCAAGGTGCTGACCTCATCTGGCAGAGGACTGACGAGGACAAGGGCAAAGCCCTCTTTGAACGCTACCTTGAGCAGAGCAACCAGACAGACATGGGAGGCCGGAATCTGGCCAAGGAGGTCACCTCAGACAGATGCAAGGCCCAGAACACTTCGGATGAAGACACAGTGACAGTGCAAGAAATCAAGGCTGTGCTTCGACGATCAAAAAACAGTGCTCCAGGTCCTGATGGCATAAGATACGACGACATAAATAGGTGTACCGACAATGAGCTAGAGAAACTAGCAGACATGTACAACAACAGTATAGGGAGTGCTAGCATCAAGGGGGAATGGTTACACAGCTATCTGATTCCCTTGCCGAAGCCTGACAAAGACCACAAGAAAATTCAGGGATATCGAATTATAACCATGCAGAATACAATAGGCAAGCTGCTGGAGAAGGTAATTGCCAGGAAAATATCAAGCCAACTAGAGAGGCAAGGTGTTTTCCCACCTACCCTGGGTGGGTATCGTCCAAAAAGAGAAACCTGGACCAATGCAGCAGTCTTTGCCCATGATGTCTATGAAGGTTTCCACTCAGGCACTGAAACCGTTGCTGCAGCGATTGATCTTGAGGACGCATACAACAGAGTACCACTGGATTTTTTAATGTTTCAGCTTCTTGAACTAAACGTAAGTCCATTCCTCCTTAGTTGGATCGCTGCAGCTCTCTTCCAACGGAAAGTAGTTTTTAGATGTGGCAGTTGGACTTCGGAACCAACAACAATATATCCTGGCCTACCACAGGGATCACCATTATCTCCGGTGCTGTTCAACGCCTACACAGTGAGAATCACCAGTGAGCAGATCACTGGACCTGGCAGGACATTGTCATATGCCGATGATGTTTTAGTGTATCGTCAGGGTAAGGATAGAGAGGAGGTTGCTGTGGAGCTACAAACCGAACTCAATCGCATAAGTACTTGGTGTGATGAAGCTGGGGCAATGGTCAACCCAACAAAGGCAACAGTGACTTGGTTCTCGTTGAATAATCATATTGTCAACAATCCAACACCAACTGTAATGCTGTGTTCAGAGACGGTGGAAAGAACGCAGGCAATGAATTACCTGGGGATACGGTTTGATCGAAGCCTTGCTTATAATGTGCACATAGACCAGGTGATAACAAAGGCCAAGCGGGGTTTGGCAGCGATGCGGGTGATGGCGGCAGCAAACTGTGAGCAGCGCCATCTATGTCTTCTGTACGAGGGGCTGGTCATGTCTGTTTTGGAGTATGCAATGGCAATCCTGACTGTCAGCCATAAGCAGATAGAAAGGATGGAAAGGATACAGAATGAAGCTATGCGCATTATTCTTGGATGTACAAGAGATACAGCATGCAGGGCGATGCGCTACCTTCTTGATTTTCCAACCATTGAAGAGAGAATGCAAGTTTGCAGGGCACGCGCCTACCTCAGAATTAACGCAAACACACAGCATCCACTGCATAGTGAAATTAGGAAGGTGAAGGGCAGCAGGTTAAAAAGAGGACGGTCGTGGATGGGTCAAGCCGAGGACATTCTTCAACAGGTGTGTTCACTTGAGGACTTAGAACCTGGCGAGGAGTGGGTGCAAGTGCCAACAGACTTCTGCACATCCTTTTCAGTTTGCATCCAACTAGATAGAAAATGCAGACAAGAAAATCCGGCTGCTGTTGAGGCTGAAGTACAAGCGTTGATTTTCGAGAATTCGCTAGACAGTGACGCGGTCATCTACACAGATGGGTCGGTCATCCGACATGTGAGAAGCTCATGGGCCTTTACAGCTCGGGCCGGAGGGAGAATTGTGAAGGAGGACTCTGGTGCTTTCACTGAAACCACAAGTAGCCTGACCATGGAAGTCATGGCAGTAAGTAAAGCAATAACATGGCTCGAGACACAGACATTCACTAGGGCTTGTTTCCTTAGCGACTCAATGAACATGATCAAGAGGATAGAGGAGGGGTCGATCCGAAGAGAATGGTTGCTGCCTCTGAAGCGGTCTCGGCTGGCAAAGATTAGTTTCATCTTCGTGCCAGGGCATGCGGGAGTACAAGGAAATGAGCGGGCTGACAAGCTAGCAGGTGAGGCTACTGTTGAGGGCGGACGCGCCATGGACCAGGCTGACATTCTGAATGCTCTACGAGAAGTGAGACTTTTGCAAGAACCAAGTGATGACTGTGAATCTACAACAATGGCCAGACTGCGAGAGCAGCAAATTAAAAGAGGGGTGGCCAAACAAGAACACTACGCAGGAAGCCAAAGAAGATTGATAAACCAACACAGAACTGGCGTCGTTAGCCGCTACACGCTGCGGGATTTGCTGAGGAGGGGATCCGAGCACTTATGGACTGAATGGTCCGATGTGCAACGAGGATGATCTGTCGACTAACTAACTAACTAACCCATCACTATCATCCCCACAGTCATGTGACTTGATATAACCCATCACTACCATCTGTCAGAGTCTTGCGTAGAGCAAGAATAGTGGCTCGTTTTCTGGCAAGTGTGAAGCAATATCAAACTATCAAATCACACGAAGTGAATATCCGAAAGTATTATTCACACGCTTTATTTACGCGCTGCATTTATTATCGCACGAACATCGCGCAATGACAATCCATAGCAATCATTACGGCATGAACACTATCACTACAATACATAATAATACATGCAAGCAATAAACATCTCACTTACAAGTCAAACTATTCAAGCGTTCGAATCAATCTCCCACTGTCGTACAGGCTAGCTCTCAAGGCAGATTCAAACACTTCTCGCATACCCATGCGACCTGTCCGTTCCAAACACCTAAACCCGTCTGCCAGTTCTGGCGTTCTACACGCTACACGCCAGTCGGCGCTCACGTCAGCTAGTGTGACCCCTGCAAGGTTCACGGGTTGTACTGCTGACCAGCGGTCGTTTACGCTTCGCTCAATTGCTGTGCTTGGCTGCTTATCCGGGCGTCGTCGAAGACGCCGCGTTCTCTCTGCAGTGTTTAACATCACTCAGGGTTGCGTGTTGTTATGCTGTCTGGCGTTGGTACAGACAACGCGTCGCAACCTCGGATGTGAGACCTTGACACTCTCCACACCCCTTTTTCATGAAAGGATTTCCTTTCATGTACAATATATATCTAGGTGTTATTAAAACATGTCAAAGTCGAACATTATACCTTAACAATTATAATAAATATATACAGGTGAATAGTCAACAATATGTATACACCAATTATGTTGCACTATGAAGTACAACAGTCAAGTACAATCTATTTCATGGGCATTACCTCGCTGTGACACAGCTAGTCCGGTAGGTATCGGCTAAACTGGCCCCTACCTCACAACCAAGAACAAAAATACTAAAATAATCAGATCAAGCCGTGAGCATCTCCCTCTGAGATAGCTCCATCATCAGACCTCTGTTTAGAGTTTCTAATGAAGGTCAACAGTTTTGGCAATATACTGTCCATATCTAAACGACGTTACATTGACATGTTATTTATCAAGCACATATGTTAATGGTTACAATACATATTTACATATCACCAACAATTTAGAGTAATGTCCCCTGGTTATTATACAAAAAATTTAGGAACAATAATTTATCGTCGTTTACAAGACATAAATTACAATTGCAAATTTATTTCTTAGTGTCATAATTTGATCCTTATTGACAAATGTGCACAAAAAGTCACGTTTGTAAAGAAGCAATCAAGTTATGATGCTGAGATTACATCTTATACAAATCGACATATACAATTCCGTATATGGAAATTTTAACTTACAATTTAATACAATTGTCATACATTTATAGACTTTTTAGCGTAGTCTGATAACTTTTAATATTAATGTGCAAAAAAATCGGAAGTATACAGCTGTACTATTACATGTGTTGTGGTGTTATTCATACAACGTTGGTCCGTTCTGGATGGATCTTCTATAAACGGAGTAGTAGTTGTTACCATCAGCTGTCGGATCGTCTCTTCCGCCTTCGGCTCGGATTGTACTGTAGCAGTCATCTTTCGTACCTTGTTAAAACGTCTTGGACACCTCGGTCTGGATACCTTCAGGATTACCTCACATTGTAGTGGCTTGGTAACTTCCTTGATCCTGTAGTGTTGTCCAGTGACACTTCTCTGTAGTGTCTGGTTCTTACAATATTTATGTATTTACAATAATAATTACATTCTTTCTCATATCTCACAGTTATACAACACATTAGTTTACATAATACTGATTCCATTCTTTCCCATATCTCACAATTATACACGCATTCATTCGCATGATAATAATAGGAATACAAATATGTACATATGTTATATACATTGGGAGATACAATCTACCCTATCACATTGTTGTACACAGCGTTACTGACACATTGTCACAATTGGCTGTGGTACTGAGCACTATCTACGTTGCAGTTTTATACACCCTCTGCACTGTGCTCTGGTGTTGACTGGGTATTAGGTTCGTTGTATGGACATCTTAACAAGAGATCTGCAAGACAGTTTTGTGAACCTTTTATATGGTTAATCTCATAGCTATAGTCCTGCAGAAGAAGGGACCATCTTGCCACCTTGCTGTTACTTGGCGTTCCTCTGGTAACAATTGTCAGCGGACTATTATCTGTTTCAATAATGAAATGTTTGCCTAACAAAAATCTAGAAAGTTTACGTACCGAAAATACCATGGCAAGAGCCTCGAGTTCCGGTGTACTGTAATTTCGTTCGCTGGTGTTCAGTTTTCGAGAGACGCAGTATACTGGGTACAAGGTTTGGTCGTGTTCTTGGAGAAGCACACCTCCAATGGCTACGGAGCTCGCATCACATCTTAATCTAAAAGTAATATTCAAATTTGGCAATTTCAGAATAGGTGATTTAGAAAAATATGAAAGAATTTTATTAAATGCTGGCCTTAAACATTCACTGTTTACAATCACGTTGGGATGTTTATTTGTTAGTAGATCAGTGAAACATTTGGTCAATTCAGCAAAATGAGGAATAAACTGTCTATAATAGTTTAAAAGACCTAACACACTTCGCAACTGTTTCTTAGTTGTTGGAAGCGACAATTTCAAAATTCTGGACATGATGTTATCGTCAGTTGATATAAAGCCATTTGAGATCTTATAGCCCAAAAATGAAATTTCCTGAAAGGCTATATCAACTTTGGAAGGTTTTACAGTCAGTCCATGATGTCTAATCCTGTCAAATGTCTGCTGTAGTGCTGTTATGTGCTCTGTCATGTCCTTTGTGTGTATGCAAATGTCGTCCATGTACCAAATGATGTTAGAAATGTCTGTCAAAAGAATTCTTGTCATTCTGACGAAGAAAGCTGGTGCATTGACTAATCCGAAAGATAGTTTACACCATTCGTATAAACCCCACGGTGTGGCAAATGCAGTCAGATGTATACTATCAGGCTGTACAGCTATCTGCCAGTAGCCTTTTGTCATGTCAAGTTTAGTAAAATAACGTGAGTCAGATAGTTCAGTCAAGATGTCTTCACAGTTACTCATCGGTTCTAAATCCAACTGTGTAATGCTGTTGAGTTTACGATAGTCTACACAAAGTCTAATAGTGTTGTCCTTTTTGCGTACTAAAACTATTGGTGAACAGAAATGAGATTGTGAACGTCGAATGATATGATTTGCTTCTAAATCAATGATTTCTTGATGAAGTTTTTCTTTATAGTGTATCGGGATGGAATATGGTCTACACTTAATAGGAATGTCAGATGTTAAGATGATTTGGTGTTGCACTAAATCTGTCTGTCCTGGGCTGTCAGAAAATATCGTCCTGTATTCTTGTATCAGTTGTCTACAACTGTCAGTCTGTGTCTGCGTCAGTTTAGGATTTACCTTAATGTCCTGTAAGTTGGTCGTTGTGTCAAGAACTGGTGTCGGTATCTCGTCAGTGTCGTTGTCGTCCGTCTTGTCCACTATGGAGGTGCTTGCTGCAGTCTCTACTTGTTCGTCTTGCCTGTGGTGATATGGTTTGAGCATGTTAATATGGAAAATTTTATGTTTGTCCCTAACTGCAATTTCGTAGTCTACCGTCGAAATTTGTCGTAGCACTTTGAACGGTCCTTGCCATGAGTCGGTTAGAAGATGTCTATCACTTGGCAAAAGGAGAAGTACGTCCTGTCCTGGCGTCAGTGTAATAGTTCTATTTCCTCTGTTAGCATATTGTCGGTAAATAGCTCCTGATTTTTGGAGAGCTTCTTTAGCTAAGATACATGATTTCATAATTCTATCACGCAATGATGTTACATGTTCATATGGTGAAATGGGTATAGACAAAGTTGTACTTTCAGTCAACATAGATTCATACAGAGATAATGGGCCTCGTGGTTGTGCACCATATAACATTTCGAATGGTGAGAATCCAGTGCTGGAATGGGGCACCTCCCTATATGCAAACAAAATGGCAGGCAGATAAGTATCCCAATCTTCAGGATGTTCTTGGGTTACCTTAGAGAGCATATGTTTCATATCGCCATTAATCTTTTCCACTATACCGGTCGAATGTGGGTGGTATGGACTGTTGAAGCATTGTTTAACACCCAACATTTTGGTAAAGGCTTGTGTAGCTGAGGAAATAAACTGGCTACCCCGATCTGAAAGGATGGTATCAGGGAATCCTACCCTCGCAAAAATATGAAAGAACACTTCCATGATGTCTTTGGAAGTTATGTTCTTCATCATAATCGCTTCTGGCCAACGAGTACATAGATCAATGAGTGTTACAATGTATCTATTACCTTTAGATGTTACATGGTTCAGAGGACCAACTATATCGACCGAGATCTTTTCAAACGGTCTACTCTCCAAATCAGTAACTTGCAATTCAGCTTGTGGGTGTTTACCCTTTTTGACAAGCTTTTGACAGATGTCACACGATCTGCAATACTGTTTGGTATCGTTGCAAAACTTTGGCCAATAAAATTGAGTAAGTAACCTTGCTCTAGTTTTAGCATACGCCATGTGTCCTGCAAAGGGTATGTCATGAGCTAGATTAAATGCTTGTTTGCGGTTTTCTAACGGTAGCACTGTTTGTTCTATAGTGCTGGAACCTTTGGTGTAGTACCGTGTTAGAATTCCGTTCTTCAGAGCAAAGTACCATTGAGCATTCTTTGCTACTCTTGGCTTTTGGCCTACAAGTTTAAAATAATTTTGCAGAGATCGATCGGCTTTTTGAGATGTTATAAACGTCTCCCTAGTTGTCTCAGGAGATGTTACAACTGGACTTACTCGTTGTACAGCCTCTATCTGATCGATTCGATCTTGCATCTGTGCAGTAGATCTAATTACTGCATTTACTACATTACAACGATCATTCTCATCACACATTGATGTTACATTCACACAATTACATGTATGTTCTGGCGTAGCCAGGTTGGTATTTGTACATTCATTTACAGGTGGTAATACATCATGAATGGTGATTGGTGATGAAGGTGAAATGGTAGTATCAATATTACAACTGACAGTTGATGTACTGCTGTCATGTGGTATGTCATTCACTTCAGGAAGGTTTCCAATGATAATATCGCAGCAAGGATTGGTTAATGCTGCGCATTTAACCTTTCCTGTAAGGAATGGTGTAGTTATATATGCCCATGCAAGTGGATATTTCTCTATGTTTCCTGAGAATGTCCTGCATGTGACATATTTACCACTATATTGTGATGGTAAAATATAATCTCTCTTTACACCAATGAGAGTACTCCCGCTATCACGTAAAACTGTGGCAGCTCTACCATTAACATACCCCTTGTGGGTGTTTAGTTTACCTTTGGAGTTTACTACAGAATTGGCCTCCTCACTGGTAAAAGGTATAGAATGGCCGCATGTTAACACGCCATCCTCATGAAATTGATCGCAAATGGTACATTTTTCCTGATGGAATACCTCAATTGAATGTGCTGAGTTTACTGGGTGATCTTGTACACTTTCATCTTCTGACGAAGAACTGCCAAACATGGCTGCATTAGCCTTTTTGGTCATTGACTTGCCTTTACAATCTTTACGCCAGTGACCATAAGCTTTACAAAGGTAACATTTGGTAACTTTTCTGTAGTTCTTCATTTCTTTATCTTGCTTAGAAATGTAATTATGCAAGTACGTAGTGTACCCAGGGTGTTGGTCGCACATATCATTCTCATTGTGTTTATAATCGCAATATTTGCACTGATACAATTTCTCTGCAGCTTGTTTATAAGGTCTTTGTTTGGTATTTGACCCTGCCTGATATTTGCTATATGTAGCTGCTGCTACAAAGTCTGTGCTGGTCAGACTACTAGAGAAACAATGCTTATTGGCTGCAAAATAACCAGAGCCACGACTTTCAATCTGTTGAACACTTTCACACTGACATTCTAACAAAAATTTAGAAAAGGGGGGTGGGAGAGATGCGATAATCTTATCTCTCAACATAAGATCAACTAATTTGTCATAAATTCCATTTACTTTGGCTGCTGACAGCCATTTAGAAAAAATATTTTGAATTTCTGAGATGTAATCAGAGAACGTGTGTGTTGGCTTAGGAGACAACTTCCTAAACTGTTCTCTATAACCTGATTCATCCAGTAGAAAATGTGACATAATTTTAGATTTAATGTAAGGATAATCTTCTTTCAGGTCATTTGGGATCGACTCTATGACTTTAAGAGGTTCCCCAGAAAGACTTCTTACATATACTATCCCCCATTCAGGTTTTGGAATTTTGTAATGATCCATAACAAATTCAAAGTTTTGGGTAAATGCTGCTATGCAATCACCTGTGTTGTAACTTCTGATCAGACCTTGGTACTTCTTATGAGGTTGATCTTTGTCTGTTTCTTTATTCACTTTATCTTTAGAACATTCAGCTTTTAGCTGTTCAATTTTCAGTTGTGTTTCTTGCTCTTCTCTCTTACTTTGGGCCAAGATCTCAGCTTGCCTCACTGCCGCTTCTGACTGTTTTAGAGCAGCTTCTGATTGTGCTTGTTGAAGCTTTAAAGCAGCTTCTGATTGTGCTTGTTGAAGCTTTAAAGCAGCTTCTGAGTCTGCCTCTTTACTTTTCAGAGCAGCTTCTGATTGTGCCTGCTGAAGCTTTAACGCAGCTTCGGAGTCCTTTAGAGCAGCTTCTGATTGTGCCTGCTGAAGCTTTAACGCCCTTTTGGCAGCTCTCTCATTCCGCTCAATAATTTGCTCTTGTTTCAAAAGATATTCTGTATATTTACTTTCACTCCATGTTCTCAATCCCTCACCAGACATATTCATTTTTAAACCCATTTCAATGAAATCGTTTAAAGAAGACATGATGAACAATAGATATGATGGAATAAATATAAACAAAATTACTTAAGATGTTAGTAAGTTACAAATATTTATAGCACAGTTAATGTCTAAAGCCAGACTAACGAAAGTATAAAGAGAGATGAAAAAAAAATTTATACTCAAGTAATCCTTGGGTAATGTGCTGTTCAGTGGTGCTCGAAATCACACTGGAACGTCTTTCGGGTTGACGCACAAAAAATTTTTGAAGTTCACCAGACTCAGGTAAAGTTGACAAAAAAAAACTGTACTTTTTAAACTAAACGAAATTAGAACGTTTGTAAATGTATGGTGTGTGTAATGTCACTGAAGTCTGTAAAGGTTTGTATGCTGTCAAGTATTATTGTTAGTCGTTACCACAATCAACAACTTTCACGCTCACACTAACCCTACTCAATGACATTCAAGGGCACGGCCGCCATTTTAGATTTTAGGTACAAAATTTGTTGAATTTAGTGATAAGTCTGAAGACGCCTCGGTTGGCTTCAAATAATATCTTCACACCTATAACTTAATTAAATCAACTCTATTAAATCGTTACATTACCTTAATCTATGACTTGCGCACTTCTATCGGCATGTTCACCTTCGCTTCAAACTCGGACAAAAAATTTTTACAAGTTCGCATTTGGTTCAAAATCCGGACGAAAACCACCACGTTCGCACTTGTCAGAGTCTTGCGTGGAGCAAGAATAGTGGCTCGTTTTCTGGTAAGTGTGAAGCAATATCAAACTATCAAATCACACGAAGTGAATATCCGAAAGTATTATTCACACGCTTTATTTACGCGCTGCATTTATTATCGCACGAACATCGCGCAATGACAATCCATAGCAATCATTACGACATGAACACTATCACTACAATACATAATAATACATGCAAGCAATAAACATCTCACTTACAAGTCAAACTATTCAAGCGTTCGAATCAATCTCCCACTGTCGTACAGGCTAGCTCTCAAGGCAGATTCAAACACTTCTCGCATACCCATGCGACCTGTCCGTTCCAAACACCTAAACCCGTCTGCCAGTTCTGGCGTTCTACACGCTACACGCCAGTCGGCGCTCACGTCAGCTAGTGTGACCCCTGCAAGGTTCACGGGTTGTACTGCTGACCAGCGGTCGTTTACGCTTCGCTCAATTGCTGTGCTTGGCTGCTTATCCGGGCGTCGTCGAAGACGCCGCGTTCTCTCTGCAGTGTTTAACATCACTCAGGGTTGCGTGTTGTTATGCTGTCTGGCGTTGGTACAGACAACGCGTCGCAACCTCGGATGTGAGACCTTGACACCATCCCCACAGTAACGTGACTTGATATAACCCATCACCATCATTCCCACAGTCACTTGACTTAATATAACCCATCACTATCATCCTCAAAGTCACCGCGATATAACCCATCACTATCATCCCCACATTCACGTGACTTGATATAACCTATCATTATCATTCCCACAATCACGTGACTTAATATAACCCATCACTATCATCCCCACAGTCACGTGACAAAATATAACCCACCACTATCATCCCCACAGTCACGTGACATGATATAGCCCATCACTATCATCCCCACAGTCATGTGACTTGATATAACCCATCACTATCATCCCCACAGTAACGTGACTTGATATAACCCATCACCATCATTCCCACAGCCACATGACTTAATATAACCCACCACTATCATCCCAACAGTCACGTGACTTAATATAACCCATCACTATCATCCCCCACAGTCACGTGACTTGATATAACCCATCACTATCATCCCCACAGTCACGTGACTTGATATAACCCATCACTATTATCCCCACAGTCAGGTGACTTGATATAACCCATCACTATCATCCCCACAGTCACGTGACTTGATATAACCCATCACTATTATCCCCACAGTCACGTGACTTGAAATAATCCATTACTATCATCCCCACAGTCACGTGACTTTATATAACCCATCACTATCATCCCACAGTCACGTGACTTTATATATCCCATCACTATCATCCCCACAGTCACGTGACTTGATATAACCCATCACTATTATCCCCACAGTCACGTGACTTGATATAACTCATCACTATCATCCCCACAGTCACCACAGTCACGTGACTTGATATAACCCATCACTATCATCCCCACAGTCACGTAACTTGATATAATCCATTACTATCATCCCCACAGCCACGTGACTTAATATAACCCATCATTATCATTCCCACAGTCACGTGACTTAATATAACCCATCACTATCATCCCTACAGTCACGTGACTTAATATAACCCATCACTATCATACCAACAGACACTAACTTGATATAACCCATCACTATCATCCCTACATTTACGTGACTTGATATAACCATAACTATCATCCCCACAGTCACGTGACTTGATATAACCCATCACTATCATCCCCACAGTCACGTGACTTGATATAACCCATCACCATCATTCCCACCGTCACATGACTTAATATAACCCATCACTATCATCCCCACAGTCACGTGACATAATATAACCCATCACTATCATCCCCACAGTCACGTGACTTGATATAACCCTTCACCAGCATTCCCACAGTCACATGACTTAATATAACCCATCACTATCATCCCCACAGTCACGTGACTTAATATATCCCATCACTATCATCCCCACAGTCACGTGACATAATATAACCCATCACTATCATCCCTACAGTCACATGACTTAATATAACCCATCACTATCATCCCCACAATGGCTGGCCAGGAGATCAAGACTGGCATCTGCTACCACGGATGGCACTACTACCAGGACCACTGCTACGGCCTGGGAGGGGATGCGGTCACGTGGGCAGATGCCGAGGTGAATCTGTGTTAAAGATATCTATTTCTTCATTTCTGTGTTTTATCAGTGCACATCACACATATCATGCCACTTTCTAGACTTCTCTGATGTTCTCAAATCTCAAAATTAATGACTACTTTTGTGAATCATAATAATGAAGTTCGTTCCATTGGAAGATATTTCGACATCACAATGGCAGACAAACAGCTTTGTATGGGGTACTGCGGACATCATGGCACAAAGCATGTCCCTGCAGCACGTCGGTCTCACCACATTTCCCAAACTTTTATAATGCATATATTGATGATGCTATTGTCCAAGAGTAGTCCTACAAGTGATGTATGAATTACATAAGGTTTTAAAGGAGAGAGATTAGAAAGACAGAATGTCAGACGGGCCAGCGTACCCTAATCTTAACCCTTTGAAAATATAGTTTGTTAGTTCGTTCTCTACAAGACACCTGTGTGTTCTATTTAGACCTCAGATGCTTCTAACTTTGCCAGATTGGCATAATAGATTCCCATCTATAACGTACTAACACAATGCCACCTGGACCTACTAACAGTGAGAAGAGATATCTAGATCAACACTGTGAGGGGACGCAGAGGTGTTTCCAAGGCACCAGGGCTGGGATCTATACTGGCCACGACCTGCTGACACGTCCACGCCGTGCGTCCTGGGCAACAGGTCCCTTCGGGGACCTGGCTAACATCAGTAGGATCGCCGATTCCTCCGAAGTCGGAGAGTGTCTGCCTGCACGGCGAGGAAACACCAGTCTGCACACCAATAAGCCAGACATGAGACAATAGATACTCACGCAAACCTCAGGTCCTGTATGACATAACATTGATGTTGGATAACAGGATGTATTCATCCGACATACAGGACTTCGCGCTGGAGTTCGCAGCCAGCGAACACAAGCAAGCAAGCAATACTGTGAGAACTTCCCACCTGGGACGCACTAACAAAGTGCGAAGATATGTCTTGGCTGGAAAGATCATCGGCAGACCCAGAGAAATAATGCCTGATGGTCTGAAACCGGGGCACGTGGGACTGTCAGCTGTAGAACTGGTCTCTAACACCAAGGACGGAGATATGTGAAGAGACGTGGGCGCCTACGCCAGTTGGCAGGGCACATGAAGGTCATAGTAATGATGTAACTAGACTATTATTTACCGAAGCATGCACGAACTGGTTGGGAATCTGTCTAGACGTGTCATATTTTTTCATAGGGTTTAGGCATATAATCGATTACCAGCACAGACCTTACATAAAAAAGCATCTTATACGAGAGCAAGAGGACGCTCGAGAATAAAATGTATTGACGACATTAAAGACTTTGTACAATCACACGGAATGCGCCACTATCCAGTGGCACCCATCGGGCGCCGGAACGCCAATTATTCCTCCCCACAACGTTTGATGCAAAAGTGGAAGATGATGCTGATGATGATGATTAGTTACTTCCAACGTCATCAAAATGTGTCCCAGACAAACCTCTATGCGCTGATTGGTTAGTCCGACACGATACAAACACACACTAAACAAATCAGTATACGATATTCAAACTCGGTCAAAATACCTGATCAGTCAGCTGGTTTCTGAAGAAACAGTCAATAAACTTGACCACAAAGTTTGTGCTAGCTATCAATGTGTGCCTAACTTTGAACTGCCCATACATTTCTCTGTTCTAGGATGTGTGCAAGGAGTTTGAGTCCGGGCTGGCGGAGATCGAAACTGCCGAAGAGAATGAGTACCTTAAGGACTTGGTCCGGACCCAGCTGAGTAAGGAGACTGAATATGTACAGTAGAGACTGTAGAGTGAGGTATGGGAGATGGTCGGGTTGTGATTGATGAAGCTCGTTACGCTTCACTGTTGTAAAACTTCAAGTAATATGTGAAGCAAGAGCTGCGATTCAATCAAAACGTTCTGATGCAGTAAATCTGAATCGTTGAATATCAGAAAGAGAGTGCGAAAATTATATACAGTAACTGTTTTGTTGTATGGCAGTGAATCAACATACGTGTCATCTCATCTCATCTTATTTCATCTTATCTCATCATGTTCCTCTTGTATCTTGCGGTGTCGATGTGAAGCATAAACAGCCGGAGAGTGCCCGTTTATGGGCTTCATATATCGAGAATTCCATGGACTCTGGTATTCCCTCTGTCCATCGTTTACATGGCAGGCCTTTTCTTCTGGTTCCATTTGGTCTGTACATTATTATTTGTAGTGGTATACTGTCAGTTGATAGCCTAGTTATGAGGCCGAACCATTTAACTTGCTGTTTTCTAATGAAATCTAGCGCTCGTATAAACCTCACTTTAGACCTGATTTCATCAATTCTGACTTTTATTCCTTCTTGATACATTGAGTATTCTTCTCAGGAATTTCATTTCCATTCTTGCAATTTTTCTTTTCTCTTTTTCTGTCAATGTCCAGGTATGGCATTGGTAGCATATAGTTGGTAAGGAGATTGTGTCAAGGAACATGAATAAACAAATTAGACAGATCTTTGATTCAAAGGAGACATGGTTCCTGAGACGAATGTTGTGAATAGATTGGACTGCCAGAGAAACTAATAATGATCTCCTGGAAGAGACTAATGAAATTAGAACATTATAGACTGTCGCGGAAAATTCTTGGAGTTGTCGATCGATGAAAAACTGTCGCGCCATTCGTCTACAGGCGGCAGCCATCCTTTGATGTGGTAGACAGACTGTCCTGGTGAAAGTCGGCAAGATCTTTTGTTGTGGGGAAAACAGGTCTCCGGATCACAAGCCGGCAAGACTTTTTGAAGTACCGGGACAAGTCCCCAGATGAAAGCGGGACAACCAGCCAGTTGTTTACATCGAGTCGGAAAAGGAAAAAGAAAAATAGCTTCTTGACGCCTAGTGTCTGGACAGATTTGTGACGTCATTCAGACACAGTATTAAAACAGTCTGGATAAACAACTTTGGCGGGAGTCGACCAAATGTTGTGACACAACAAGGAGGTGTGTGATATTCCTGGTTCCACTATGTTTTCCGAAAAGTCATAGAAGAAGATTATGGCTCGTTCATTGAAGGAAGTTTACTCAGCGGCTTTTGGACTGGGCCCATAACCCAGAGGGTCTGCAAGAACCTGGCCTCTGTTGAGCGGGAACCGGTGATCATCTAAGAGTGATTCCTCGGTGGTAGTTCTTATTATAGTAGAGTGAAGATACTTACAATACCACCAGTAACAGGAACAATAGTAGTATATAGAGAACATGAAAATTCACATTGTGTTTTTCCAAATGGGGAATTCTTGTGAGACATTACTAATTAACATTATAGTCAGTATTGGACTATATCCACTATTGGTGACCAGGCATCCGGACTATCCAAGAGCCACTGGAGGAAGTCGACACCTGGTCGGAGAGACGCATCATTTGGTGAGGTCATTCTGTACTTGATCTATGGTGCTGTTGTGTGGCCAGTACTGTGATGAAGCAGACTTTGTTCCTGAGCTATTCGGTCTGATTCTGCATACACACTAGATTATACGACAGACATTCTACACATACACTTTGCACACACCTGACACTTTTCTTTATTAAATTAATTTGTCATTTTGTTAGAAGCTAGTGTTGTGTAATATGTTTTGGAAAAGAATGAGAGGGGGCATGGTCCAGTGGTAAGAGAGAGAGAGAGAGAGAGAGAGAGAGAGAGAGAGAGAGAGAGAGAGAGAGAGAGAGAGAGAGAGAGAGTGATCCAGGGACTGACGGGGTGTTGTGGACAGAAATCCAGAAGATCCTCAAGATAAGGATATGGGGTTAAAAGAATGTGGGTGTTGATTCCCCTCACCCCAGGGACGATACTTATTACGACATAGACAACAATAAGAAAGAGACAAACTGTAAGGTTCGTCATGTAATGAGAAAACCATTGGAGAACATCGTGACTTCTGGAAACATGAGTGGGAGAACAGAAAGTCGCTGACCCAGGGAAATGATGCTGGATGGACTGAGACGGTGGCATGGAGGGAAAGTAACAGCAGAGTTGATCCAGAACACCAAGGACCGAGATCTGTGGAGAGACAAGAACACCTACGCCAGTTGACAAGACACATGATGATAGTAATGATGACGTTGCGCTTTAAAGTTGTCCAGCTGAAGTAATCAGCCACGTCTGTAGTAAATTGTAGTCTAAGAGCGAAACCATTCGGCCACGATGACCTCACTTGACAATACATGTATTCCATGTCGGCAACGAATTCTGTGATTTAATTTATAGATGTATACTGGTCGGTGCCGGTCTCCGTGGCCAATGTGTTATGGGCGCGATTTGTAATCCATCTTACCCGCGTTCGAAACACAACTGCGCGAGATTTGGCAGCAGACCGCGTTGCTCTGTGTTTTAACGAATTGGTATGGGAGCCAGTCGTTCAAAAAGCAATGGCAAACTACTGGTGTTGATAGTGATGTCCTGTATAAAGGATATGCAAAAAAAAAAAAATACTGGTCGGTGGACCATGTGGAGTGTATTAGTTGAATTTATTACCTGAATGAATTACCTGAATGTATTACTTGATTTTATGACTTGAGTTAATTTATTACTTGAATTTATTAATTGAATTTCTTACTTGAATTTATTCATCTCATCTCATCTTGTTCCTCTTGTACCTTGCGGTATCGAGGTGAAGCATAAACAGCGGGAGAGTGTTTGTTCATGGGATTCATGTATCGAGATTCCCATTCACTCGGCTTTTCCTTCCGTCCATCGTTTACATGGTCGGCCTTTTTTCTGCTTCCATTTGGTCTATACATCATTGCATGTTGTGGTATACTGTTAGTTGATAACCTAGTTGCAGTTAACCATTCGATTTGTTGCCTTCCAATAAAATATCGCGCTGCTTTAACCCCCACTTTAGTCTTGATTTCTTTTCTTCTGATGTTCTCTCTTCTTGATTCATTGAGTATTCTTCTCAGGAATCTCATTTCTGTTGTTGTGTTTTTTCTTTTATCTTTTTTCTGTCATTGTCCAGGTTTGACATTTGTAGCATATAGTTGGTAGGAAGATTATGTTGTAGAGCGCTTTCTTAATAACTATTGACACATGTTTGTTCTTTAGTATTGGTACCATTTGTCCAATGAGTTGGTTTGGTTTGCCTTATAATATTTATTTTCGATCATCTCTTCTGATTTGCCATTTGATTATATTATACTTCCTAGGTACTTGAACCTCTTTACATGTTTCAGGGAGTGTTCGTTTAGGTGAATCGTTGTTTTTTTTTTTTTCTTTCTACTTTGGTTATAATCATTACCTCTGTTTTACTTGTACTAATTCTCATGTTATGTTCCTTACATATTTCGTTTAGACTATTCATGCGATCTTGTAATTCTGCTTCTGATTTTGCAATTAGTGCTTGATCGTCTACACATAGGAGTTCTGTAATAGTGTAATTTGCCTTTGGTTCTTCTGTGTTCTGTTGGTCATGCAATGTTCTTGCGGCCTCTGTTTGGCTGGTTTCTTTACATATGCTGTCTATATAGGTTATGAACAAGAGAGGGGACAGGACACAACCTAGTCGTACTTCGGACTTTACGATGAAGGGTTTTGAGTATCCTCCATTTGTTCTCACTATGCATTCACTGTTGTTGTATAAGCTTCTACATAAGTTTGTTAGATGTGTACACACTCCATATGGTTTAACGATTTCCCACAGCTTGTTTCTATCTACTTTATCAAACGCCTTTTCTTGGTAGACAAAGGCTAAGTAGAGTGTTTCATAAAATTCAGTTGATTTTTCTGTAAGTTGTCTAAGAGCAAAAATGGCATCTGTGCATCCTTTGTTCTACCTAAATCCAAGATGTGTTTCGCTTAGCTGGGGTTCTATTGTGTTTCGTAATCTATTCTTAAGAATTTTGCAAAATATAGTCCCAGTATGACTCAAAGGGGAAAAACCTCTGTATTGTGTGCAGTCTCTTTTATTACCTTTATTTTTCCAAATTAGAATAGTTATGGTGTTTCTCCAGTCTCGTGGTGTCTGTTGTTCTACCCAAAACATGGTTAAATAATATATTTAGCCAAGATGTTCCAACTTCTCTTGCTGCTTCATTTAGTTCATTAGGTTTTCCATCTTGTCCCGGTGATTTATTCAATGGGATTAATCTGACGGCTTCGCCAATTTCTTCTTTCGGTAATCTGGTTCTAGTTCTTTGATGGGATCTGTGCCACTTTCCTAAATTTCTGTGGCATCTGATGGTCTGCTGAGAAGTTGTTCGAAGTACTGCCTCCATCCTGGTAGGATTTGTTTTTGCTCACTTATTGGTTCTTCCTTTTCGCTGTCAATTATTTCAGTTGGGTCTAATGGGTTCTGCTCTTTGTTCTCATTGCACTCATTTTTTATAGAATTTCTAGTTGCCTCCTTGTCTTCTTCTTCTTCAGCGTTCCGAGCCATTGAGGTTCTTTGCTGCAAATACAATCTGTCTCCATTCGTCTCTCTGGTGGACCTTCTCTTGCCAGTCGTTGATTCCAAGTGCTTGTAGGTCTGTACATGTATTATCTCTCCACCGCCTTCTTGGTCTACCTCGGGGTCTACGGTCATTTATTTCCTGAGTGTAAGCGAGTTTTGTTTCCCTATTATCTTCCATTCTTTCTATATGCCCAAGCCATTGTAGTCTATTAGCCTTCATGATACCAGTGATTAGCGGGGACTTAAACAAATCATAAATGTCTTTGTTACTTCTTCTTTTCCACTCTCCACTTTGTGTATCCCTAATGGGTCCAAAGATGCGTCTTAAAATTTTGTTCTCAAAGGTTTGTAACAAGGCTTCGTCGCCTTTCGTTGTACAAGTTGCCTCCTTGTGGTTTTTTTATTTATGGTTTCTCCATACTCCTCCCAGTATTTTTGTTTTTCTCTCTTTTCTATTCTATTCACACGTCTGCTTGCTATTTTATATTCTATTCAATCGCGGTCCTGTTTGCTCTTCACCCACTTTTTATATTTTTCCCTTTTCTCTCTTTTACAGCTTCCTTTCCTCTGCGATCCACCTACTCGTTATTTTCTTTATCCGTGTTTTGCGTTTTTTCGTGGTGTCACATGTTAATTTTGCAGTTTTTAAAATGCTTGATTTGAACATCTCCCATTCTTCTTCCACTGTTTTTCTTTCTAATTTTACATATATTGCAATTAGTTCTTTCTCATAATTTTTCCTCGTTGCCTAGTTTTTGAGGGTTTTTTTTTTTTTAAAGTTTACTGATTCGCAGGGTGTGTATTTTCCTGGTCTTTGCCTTCTTCTTCTATTGATTCTTATTGTGGCAACAACTGCTTCGTGGTCTGTGTTTATACATAAGTTGGGCACTGTTCTTCATTTAATATATTTCTCTTTCTGTTATTTATTTATATTTTTTTTGTTAATATACAAATCAATTTTATCGTTTGGTATCTAGATCGTATGGTAAACTACTGAACATAAAACTTGCCCAGGAATTGCGAACAGCCAAAGCACCGGGGTTGACTGCTACGTCCTGTACAGGACATGCAACTATATTTTGTTTTTAAATCTAGATCGTTCCATTTATATCAGGTGTATATTTGTGAGTCTCTGTGTTTATAAAATGTGTTTGTTATATAGAGGTCATGTTGAATTTATTACTTGAATGTATTACATATCTGGTATGTTGACGTGGTTTGACTTAACAATTCACACACAGATCGCACAGATGAGACGGTCGCACAGTAATGTAATCGCACAGATAAGATGGTCTGGTGGCACAGATATTTGACCTCACATTGTCACCCACATGTAGTCACGGATGAAACAGATTGGGTTGGTGGCACAGATATTTGACCTCATACTGTCCTCCACATGTAATCACACAGGTGAGACAGATTGGGCTGTACAGATATGTGACTTCACACTGTCCACCACATATAATCACACTGATGAGAGAGAGAGAGAGAGAACCTGGACTGTGGCACATATATTTTACCTCACACTGTCCACAAAATGTAATCACACAGATAAGACAGCCTGGGTTCGTGGCACATATATATATATGCCCTCACTTTCCACCACATGTAATCACACAGATGAATTAGCTTGGGTTGGAGGCACAGATATTTGACCTAATACTTTCCACAACATGTAATCACACAGATGAGACAGCCTGGGTTGGCGGCACAGATATCTTCTCCGAGGGCTACTGGCAGTGGTCAGGCAGCAAGCAGCAGATCACCAACTTCACAGACTGGGCTCCCGGGGAGCCGAGCCAGAAATCCGGAGTCGGAGGTCAGACTAGAGTGTTGTGGTCATTGTTTTATTCCAGGTTATTGCTCGGGTAGTCTATAGTTGATGCTGTTAATGTCGTCAAGAACCAATATAACGGGGAGTTGACGAATATTTGTGAATATGTGAAAGTACGGTTGCCAGAGGGTTGTGTGTGTGTGTGTGTTTCCATCCATCATGTGCCATGCCGGTAAGCGTGGGCTGTCATATTCTGCCATCTCACTCGATCACCAGATTCGTGGCTCAGCTCCGTGTTTCTGTCTCGACCATGCCACAAGGCCAAGCCATCCAGGTACTTATATATATATATATATATATATATATATATATATATATATATATATATATATATATATATATATATATATATATATATATATACATAGAGAGAGAGAGAGAGAGGAGAGAGAGAGAGAGAGCGAGAGAGAGATAGGGGGGATGTACATATAAAATTAAAGAGTTAACTATGTGCTCGCAAGTTAATAATGAAAGACAATAACTGCAGTTTCCAGGTGTGCGTGCGTGTGTGTGTGTTGTTGTTTTTTTTTTTTTTTACAATGTTACATTGAATATTGCAATAAAACGCCAATAAACACAAATAGTTTTAAACAGAGAGACAAATATAAGACAGAATGAAATATATAAAGAACGAGAGACATATTCACACATACAGACAGATGCAGGACAGACAGACTGATATTTAGGCGATAGAAACATCTAAACAGGTACGTGTGGCCCCTACCTACAAGGTGAGAGATAATAAACATAGACACAGTCTACATACCGTTCAACGAAGGCAAATTCGACAAACGGAAATCACAGTGTAGAATATAACAGTGATAATTATAACGTAAAAATCTTTTATGATATTTAGACAGACAGTCATATCTGTAGACAGACAGACAGACAGACAGACAGACAGACAGACAGACAGACAGACAGACAGACAGACAGACAGACAGACAGACAGAATTATATACGTACAGACGGAAGAAAAAGTAAACAGCTATTTAGACACACAGACAGACAAATGGGCACTTGGACACACAAACAACGAGATATGCAGATGGACAGTCAGACTACCGGGCAACGGTAAGATTAACCCGGACATCAAACACCCGCAGACGTCTGATGTGTCGCCCCATAGGTGCAAACATCGCAGGTCTCTGTAAACAGACACAACGTAATTTCGTCCACGCACAACCAGACTTATCAGCCGGGCGGAAGAAACGGTAGATAACCAGACGAGCACACAGACAGACGAACAGGCAAATATACACGTATACAGACAGAAAGATGAACATACAGATAGAAAGACATAGACAGATAACGAGCGACAGGCAGACAGTATGACGGAAGGACAAATATATTAGACATAAATTTAGATAGAACGAACGAACGAACGAAAATTTTTATTTTCAAAGGGTTAAGAATTGGGAACGCAGGCCCGTCTGACATTCTGCCCTTCTTCTCTATTTCCTCTCATACAACATCTCTTATGAAGCAATTCTTTGACAACAAAAGAACAATAAGCATTAAAACGCATGAAAAATAATCAATAATACATGACTCGTTGAGGCAATGTTAAACATGGGCATCATGAATACCCAAGGTGTGTGTAACGTGCCATACATATGGGAATTTTTTTTTTTTTTTTTGGGTGGGGGGGGGGGGGGGGGGGGCTAGTTGTCGTTCGAGATAATTTACCATTATTATTGTTTTTGTTGCTGTTAAGGGGGCATCTAGTCTGTCCTGAGGTAGTGTTCAAACATGTTGCGACTGTTTGTATAATGATTGGTGGTATCTTTGATTTCTTGTGGAAGATTATTCCACAACTGAGTGGCAGAGTATGCTAAGCTTGTTTTATATAAGTCTATCCTAGGTTTAGGGACATGAAGTATATTTAGTCGTTCGCTATGTCTTGCTTTATATTTAAACAATGGCCAAAGGTAGCTTGGGGCATTTTGAAATAGGATTTTGTGAATTAGTTTAGCCTTATTAAAAAGTAGGCGTTTGTGGAGTGGCAGTAAATGAAGACGTTCATGTAGGTTAGAATTGTCTGTAAGCTTATCACCATTGACTAGACGCACTGCCCTTTTCTGGAGTGAATAAACGCGTTTTGTTATTGATTTGGAGCATCCATCCCAGATTGTGGAGCAATAATCAATATCTGTTTGTATGTGGGAAGTATAGAATATCTTTCTTGTATAGAGCTGTAGGTAGGTAGGTAAGTAGGTAGGTAGGTAGGTAAATAGGTAGGTAGGTAGATAAGTAGGTAGGCAGGCAGGCAGGCAGGCAGGTAGGTAGGTAGGTAGGTAGGTAGGTAGGTAGGTAGGTAGGTAGGTAGGTAGGTATACTCTGTTTACTTTTGTCTGCCCCAATATAAAATTCCATATCTCAGTAACCAACTGAGGGAAAATTATGAGATTTAGCATCTAACCTTTTCATTATGTCCACCCAACAAAAAATGTTTGTTCTGGAGATTGTACAGCAGATTTCAAAGTTTGTTTATATGCGGTATATAATTTACGAGACAGAGATGAAGTGCACATTAATATATGTATAACCTATTCACACTGAAATGTTAGCGTTGAATAGTTAATTTTCTCGTGGGATATGGGATTGGCCTTATGACAAGAGCCTCGCGTAGTAGAACGGGGCATTACTGTAAAACAAGTTTGTTAGCAAGAAATCACTAGTTTTTCACCAAAACATCAAAGAAATGTCGCCGCTTTCCATGATTAGGTTACTTTTGGACCTATCAAAGACATATTCTTGGGTGGGGGTAAATATAATACGGCAGGAAATATTTTCATAACGATGCAACAGACAGTTTTCAAAATAATTGATCGTGAAAGAAGGCATTCATTTGTGGACAGACTATAGATAGGTAGGTAGGTAGGTAGTTTGGTAGGTAGGTAGGTAGGTAAGTAGGTAGGTAGGTATGTAGGTAGATAGGTAGGTAGGTAAGTAAGTAGGTAGGTAAGTAAGTAGGTAGGTAGGTAGGTAGGCATACCCCAGTACAAGTGGTACAAATATTTTTCAGGGGAGGACTGTCTGCAACTATTCTACAACCAAAACTTCCGATGGAATGACGCAGCCTGCAATCTACCGGCTTTCTTCGTCTGCGAGGGGCTGTAAGTATGAATGAAACACATCAACAATCAGTCGGTCTCCTGGTTGTCTCCCCTAGTGGTGGCAGCAGATGTACGAGTGCAACAACAACAACAACAACAACAACAACAACAACAACAACAACAACAATTAGAAACACACAAAAGCAACATTTAACGATAATCAATACGAACAAAAAATGTTACGAGAGAAAGTTATCAAGTAACAGGGATTTTTCGAAACATTGTTTTTTATAATCGTGCGAATTAGCACTTTTGTGGGTGTTATTTCTCAAAATATACCCGCTGCCTGGCTACACACTTGGTTCTCCTGTGACCACCGGTCCCCAACATGGCAGATAGGCATTTAACCGTTAAAGCCTCTGGAGCTTTTATGCTTGTGGCTACGGTTTGTATTCGCAGTTTCCTCATGTTGGAATAATAGTACATGGTTCCTTCGCCCTGCTACAGAGTGAACGCGTGGCGTGCCACTGTGAGCTGTGAAATCCGTGTGGAATGCTTTTACATCTGTCCGCGGTCGTTTGTAGCACCAACTGCATGTTCGGAACAATGGCAGCCGGTGGTTTGCCTTTTCGGTTCACGAGTGCATTATTCAGGAGACTCCAGGGAGTCGTCGCTGGAGCTAGGGAGTTCGCATTTTGTACGGCGCTTTCGGCTGGTCGCCCTGCGGAAAGAGACCGAGCCATGTGGGATAAAACCCGGGTCAATTAAGTTTTTCTGGTAACCGCCGATTCCATCGACGATGAATTGTATTTTTCGTGGAGGACTTTTGTGTTAGCATTCTGGCGGCGGCATTATGCACAATGTACTTGTGCGGACTGTTGGCTTGCCGAGACTCCTGTCTGTTCCACTTTTCACGTTGGGCAGTGAGGAGCAATTAGTATGATATTCATTGGCACATGAACGGAGTATAACGGGGACGATCCGTTGCCGCGAATTTGGAACCGCGACAAACTAACTAACTAACTAACTAACTAACTAACTAACTATTTAACTAACTAACTAACTAACAAAATTGGGTCCACCTGTCCACTAGCTTGTAAAACAAAATAGCTTCAAAGTCGACACTGTCGACTTCATTGCACCGGGATGTTTGTTTTTTTAAACCAATATGGCTCAGTCTCTTCCCGCAGCGCGGGTTGCCGAAAGCGTCTCACAAAGCACGAACTCCGTAGCTCCAGCGACGACCCCTAGGAGTCTGCAAAAATGCACTCATGAACCGAAGGACGTGGCCTGGAATCGAACCCACAACCCTCGGAGCCCGAGTCAGACGACTTGACTACTTCGCCACGGAGACTCCCCCACTAGTTTCTTGATGCTTTCTAAGAAACAGTTTTTGGTACCAATCGTGTGCCTCCTCCATTAGTCCGTTGTCATCTGCAAACCTCTCATCCCGCTAATGTTCTTTCAAGGGTCGAAAAATATAAAAGTCCAATGGCAACACGTCTGGATTGTATGTTGAATGTTTCAATACCCATATATCAGATCATTTCAGTGCATCCACTGCAAGCACAGCCGTATAAGTGCGGGCGTTGTCGTGCAGCAACAATACTCCTTTTGATAGATGACCCCAATCGTGTCATGGGCTCCAGTTTGTTCACTGGCATGACACTGTATCGAACCGCAATCACTGTGTCATACCTTTCTTTCTAGAAATGCAGCACTATAGATCCCATGATATCCCAAAATAATGTAATCATGACTTTCCCAGCGTATCACAGTCTCCCAGTACTCGGTTCATCAATGACGTTTTGTCTTCCAATCTTTCTACCTATTCTACATTTTTCCCTAATTCAAACAAAAGTCTCTATACTGAATCACTATTCTTCTATAGATTACACAACCTCTGACCACAAAAGCGAATAACGCCCAGTTATTCTTCCTCGATGGAAGACAATAGTGTGTCAGCCAATTTATAAACACGATTGCGCATGTGCAAACTATTCGATTATCACGACCCTTATATGAGGTATTGCTTACGAGCCAGTTTGAATCCTGAAATATGATTTTCCGGTGCCCACATTCCTCCATGGGTTTAATAATAAAATGCAATTTCCTTAATGACTTTCCCTGATATGTACAGCAGCAAATGCAAATTCCACAGACAGGACACACTGCCACCGTTTGTGGCTAAGAGGTGGCAAACGCCATACGGTGTTCGAAACCTGCAGGTGATGTTGGAGCAGACCGCGCTGTGTTGATTTTTAACAATAGTATGAGCGCTGGTCGTTCAGAAAGCAATGGCAGACTACTAAACGTAAACTTGCATAGAAACTCAGAAACAGCCCAAAATGCTGGGGTTGAATGTTACGTCCTGTCAACATCATGACATCAACTAACTTAACATGACACATTAGAGAGGCATGTAAACATTACACATTAGAGAGACATATACATGGCACATTCGAGAGACATATACAAGACACATTAGAGACACACATAACAAAAAGACAAATAAATTTAAATAACACTAAACAATCTATTATTATTTAACATGTATTTCCAAGTATTTCCAAGCGAGACGGGGAGTGGGAGGTGTCCGTGTCCATGGCGTAGTTGTTAAGCCGCATCGAAGGTTGTGTGTTCGATTCTTGGCTTCATTTTGAGGTTCACGAATGCAGGTTTTCTCGGAGACTCCTGGGGATGGGGTCGTCGCTGGGGCTACGGAGTTCGTGTTTTGTGTCATGCCACAGTGATACCGGTCTGTGGAAAGAGACCAAGTCTTATGGGATAAACCTGGTACAATGAAGCCGGCCATCTTGTCTCTAAACAATTATATATATTTCACAACTACGAAAAGGGAAGCACTGGGGCATGGAAGTACTGGGGAATGGGAAGTACTCTAGAAATCAACTGACAAGTGATGATTGACACTCATAGAAGAGGGGAGATACGGGGACACACTTTTTTTTTTTTTTTTTTTTTTGCAAATATATTTACAGGACATCGCTGTCAACACCAGCATTTTACTGCTGTTGTTGATGTTTTGGCAAGTTTACTTTCAGTAGTTTGCCATTGATTTCTGAATGACTGACTCCCATACGAACACGTTAAAACCCAGCGCTGCGCTGTCTACTGCCAAATCGGTCGCAAGTGTATTTTGAACTCGGGTAAGCGGGCTCATTAATCGCGTTCGTAAGGCCTTAGCTACGGAGGGAGACACAGTAGTCGATGTAAACATAAACATGGAGACCATAAAAATCTAGCACGTGATGAATTACATTCATAGAAGGGGGGGGGGGGGGGGGGGGGGGGGGGGGGAAACACACTAGTCGATGTAAACATAAACATAGAGACCAGAAATTAATTGACAACTGATGCTTGACACTCATAGAAGTTGGGGGGGGGGGAGAGATGTGGGGACACACTAGTCGATGTAAACATAAATATAAGACCAAAATAAACTGATAAGTATTGATTGACACTCATAGAAGTGGGGGAGATATGGAGACAGACTAGTCGATGTAAACATAAAAATAAGAGCAGAAATAAACTGTGTTGCTCAACACCCATAGAACTAAAGTATAGAATTTATAAATGATGAATCACTATAACACGAGTAGACGGTAAGTTCTACTAGAGCATGATCACAAGTAACACAATGGACGTTGAGACAAAGCATTCATCAGCACAGATAAAACAAACACACCGATACAACTAAAAGAAAAACAAATTGTTTCACAGACTGGGACCCTCAAGTCGATTATCCTGAAATAGATACACAGGAAATGTCTGGGAAGTAAAGGCAGATAGTGTAATATTAACCACCAAATGAGTGCAGATGTTCTTTAAAATGTGAGTGTCATCACCATGTACTTAATGCGTGTCGTGAGTTAAAAGTGGGGCTCTGGGTTACCTGGACGTTATGTGACCCATGTGTGGCTGTTGATTGTAACTTTCCTTAGATGACATTGATACGTGGGGCTTTAGGTTACCTGGACTTGATGTGACCCATGTGTAGTTGTTTGTTGTAGGTTTCGCTAGATGACAGTTTAACAGGGCAATGTTTGTGGCTGAGTCAATTACAATGTGATATATAGATGTTACTTTTCGTGTGCTTTCTGTCAGGCCTCTGGAAACAATTATCATTGTTGGGTAGCAACAGTCCGCCCACAACAGGTGCAGGTATTCCAAGATGGCGGGACGAGGGACACCAGTAGTAGCTACACAAGTTAGTAATACAGAAACACATTGGTATACAAGTTGTGTATCACATACTTCCACAGCCAATAAAACAACAAATATGCACACGATATTTGTCCAATATTTTTATTTAAAACATGTGCTTAATAATAATTTCATAAAATATTTTACTAGTTAAGTACAATAAAATGTTTAATCTCAGGAAGAGCACCAAGTGATATGTTTAGTTGGGAGAAAGAGCTTTGTTTATGTCTGTTTAGCATGTCAGTTTGGGCGATCAGGAACAACGACACAGCAACAGATGATATTGCAGCTGGCAACTCACAGCATGACTATTTGTGCCAGGGGCAGGTAATGAAAGCTGAGGGGTACCCTACTACATATACCTTTAAGTTTTGGCCTCTGGACACATGTTGCATCAATGTTGTTTTGTGGAGGTACTGAGATAAAGGTGTGCAGTAACCCAGTTCACAAACAATCTGTTGTAGGTCAGCATGGCCGAATGGATAAGAACTACACTCTTAAACATCCTGTGTGCTAATGCCGAGGTAAAGGGTTCAACCCCCACACAGGACTGTTGGACTAAAATGTTGACCAATCGTCCTTGACTTGGAGACGTAAATTACAAGTACCTCTGAAGTC
Source organism: Cepaea hortensis (assembly GCA_963921405.1). Lineage (NCBI taxonomy): Eukaryota > Metazoa > Mollusca > Gastropoda > Stylommatophora > Helicidae > Cepaea > Cepaea hortensis. The sequence goes on along the minus strand of OY992876.1, from coordinate 322,001,048 downwards.
GGAGTGGGTTTGCCTGATGGCGAGGGACAATGTTAATAGAGTAAGTTAATCAAAACGCAAAATTCAGTTCAGCACTACTAGAAGTTATTTATGGACTACGCTTGAGTTCAAATCCAGCAAGCAAAAAAAAAAAAAAATACTCTGTTATCATTTAGGATATCATTGTTGCACTCCGGAAAAGTCATGAGTTGCCCAGACACCAACCCACTATCCTTCCCAGCATATACATCAATGTCCGGCAGCTGATAAGTGCCAGTTCAGTGTTGGTTGACGAGGCTCCTCATACTCCTGATGTGCCTCTCATGTCTGGCCTTGCTAATTCTTACTCCCGTGTCTCTCATTCTGGACAACGATGTGGATTCACAGGCGTCTGTCCTTGGCTCTCGACATCTCTCTAAGGGCGTTAATAACATCGGCAAGATCCATAGGCTCACACAGCCCGATTCGCTTGACAGCACTTTTTAGCGCTATTAAGGCAAGTCGCCGTAAATTATCAAGAAGCCTGATACGGGGGAGGAAAATGGTTCGCAAAGCAAACTCAAAGAAACAGCAGAGCCATAAGATGTGCAGCGTGGGAGCCGCCAAGACCGGACAGAAGACGAAGTTGGAGAACCTACCTGTAAGCTGCAGCAAAGACCACGTAACTACAGTCAACTCAACTGAGGCCACCACGAGAAAGACCGATGCCAACCCACCTCAGACAAGAGCCAAAACAGCTGAGAAGAAGGAGGAGAAAGACACCAGAGCCGGTAGCACCGACCTCAAGACAGCCAGATGGGTTGTAAAACGTGTCCAAGTGGAGCTGTCAGATGACGAAATCATGAAACAGCTACAGGAGGAAAACCTACACATGAGAATTCTGAAGGCACAGCGGATCTTGACATACTCAAAGATACCAACTACACTGGCGGTGGTGACGACTGAGGGCAACGAGATTCCACACAAGGTGTCAATGAACAACATAACTCAACAGCCTGATTGGTTTATACCAAGAATCAACCAATGCTCAAGATGCCAGAGGGCCGGCCACAGTCGAACAATCTGCCGCAGCAAGACTGAAATCTGCCGTTACTGCGCCGACCACCACGCCTTCAGGGAGTGTCCGCTGGCAAAGCAGGACACCGACTTCAGAGCACCCAATAACAAGAGGAAGTGCGCCAACTGCATGGGCAACCATGGAGCAAGGTACCTGGGCTGCCCGTACCTCCAAAGACACAGGGATGTCCTAAAGATCGCAATTAACACGAGAACCCCATATAAGGAAGCCATGCGAAGGAGCGAGACAGGCAAAGGCATCTTGCATACTGAAAGAGCACTGATGCAGAACGAGATCGACGAGTTGAAAAAACAAGTCAAGCTTCTTCAAAGACCGGCACCGACCAGCGACATTGAAAAGATGCTTGCCGAAATTAAAGAGACTCAGAGAAGCATCAAACAAGAGATGGAACAAATGACAATGACAATAAAGAAGAACGAAGAGATACTACTGGCAATTCAAGAGGAGAGAAAACTACTCAAATCAGAGAGAGAGTCAACCAAAGCTAAAACAACCAAAGTCGCGGAACAGAACGCAGAAGAATCAGAGGATGAAGACTGGGTTAAGAGCATTGAAAAGCTAATTAAGACAATACACCGAGGAGGAAGCAAAGAGACGCGAAATAAAGCCAAGACTAAAACAACAGCAAAACCTCAAGAAGTAGCCAGCATCCCATTCACAGCTACGAATAGTTTCAAGGGAAAGCCAACCTTCAACTAAACGGTGACACATTAGACGAACCAGAAGCCAACACTGACAGAAGAAGGCACCTAAAAAGATAGACTCTAACGCAAAACTTGCCGACCAACGAAACCCCCAGCTGACAACATATGCATAGAACCGTCAACAAGATAAGCCAGCTATCACTGGCACAAAGAAACAAACAAACCTACGCCGCAATATGCACCACCAGGTCACTAACCAACGCCACATGGGCTGGTTGCGCCAAGGTGGAAAGTTTGGTTTTTTTTTACACAATCGGAATCGGAAACCATAGGCTGACCATCTGTAGGGGATGCAGAGCCAGCAAGCTTTACCAGCTCGTTCATTTCTCTCAACTCCCGCATCTACACTTTCAGTATCACATCGGTAGATGTCATCTCTACTTTCAGTATCACATCGGTAGATGTCATCTCTACTTTCAGTATCACATCGGTAGATGTCATCTACACTTTCAGTATCACATCGGTACATGTCATCTACACTTTCGGTATCACATCGGTACATGTCATCTACACTTTCGGTATCACATCGGTAGACGTCATCTCTACTTTGGGTATCATTTCGATAGATGTCACCCCTACTTTCGGTATTAACTTGACAGCAGTCGCGCATATTTTCAGAATCACTTCAGTAGCAGTCACCCCTTTTTTAGCTACCATTTCGGTAGTAGTCATTTCTACTTCCGGTATCACTTCGGTAGCCGTCACGCCCACTTTCGGTATGAACTCAGTAACAGCTATTCCTATATTCAGTATCACTGCGGTCGACCCTCATTTCAGTACCATCACGTGACTGTAACTATGACAACAACAAGAGAAACGGGTAGACTGACCCTCAACGTACAATCTCTGACATGTTGGCGGACATGTTTGCCTGTACGTGGACATGACGTCACAAGTCGCGTTCTGTCCACAGACTAAACATGGTCCCAGTAGAAAGTAGACATTGTCGACAAAACTCAATAAGCAGAAAACATTGTCGAAAAAAAATATACAATAGACAATAAACATCCTCGACAAAACTCAATAGACAAAAAAATTGTCAACAAAATAGAATAAACAAGACACAATAGACAATAATCATGATCGACAATACATAACAGATAACAAATCATCATCATCAAGTGCCCTGCCAGCTGGCGTAGACGTTCATGGCACTCCATAGATCTCGGCCCTTGGTGTTCTGGATCAATTCCGCTGATGATATTCCTCCATGTCACAGTCTCTGTCCATCCAACATCATTTCTCTTGGTCTACCTCTCCTTCTCTTCCCCTTGATCTTTCCAGTCATCGATGTTCTCCAATGCCTCTCTTCTCAGCACATCACCAAAGAAAGCTGTTTGTCTCATTCTTATTGTAGACTATAATGTTTTAGTTTCAGGTATTCCCTGTTAGTTACACTGGCAGTCCAGGGGATTTCGCAACATTCGTCTCGGAAAGCAACTCTCTGTTGCTTTTAAGTCCTTCCTAATTTGTTCATTTACATTCCAAGATTTACTGCCTTACAACAAAACAGGTTCTATGTAGCACTTCAGCATTCACTTTCCTACATTCAACGATAGTGACTTATTGCATTAGATACTGTTGAATTTCTGAAATGCAGCTTTTGTTGCCCTATTCTGTTCTTAATCTCTGTCTTGGATCTTCCGTGCCTCACGGTACGGACTATAAGAAGACTGGCAGTACAGGAAACAGAAGGCTGTGGACAAACATGATCACCAACACCACATGGCATGGATTATAAGAAGATTGGTAGTACACGAGACAGAAGGCAAGTGGACAGACATGATCACCAACACCACACGGCATGGATTATAAGAAGATTGGTAGTACAGGAAACAGAAGGCTGTGGACAAACATGATCACCAACACCACATGGCATGGACTATAAGAAGACTGGCAGTACAGGAAACAGAAGGCTGTGGACAAACATGATCACCAACACCACATGGCATGGATTATAAGAAGATTGGTAGTACACGAGACAGAAGGCAAGTGGACAGACATGATCACCAACGCTATGTGGCATGGACTATAAGAAGTTTGACAGCACACGAGACAGAAGACTGCGGACAGACAAACAGATTTATTAAAATAAGCCTGGAGGTTGTAGATTGTGCGAGTAGCAGTCAAAGAGGCAAGTCACTGTAACTCTCATATAGGTTGTATGTAGCCATATGCCAAGTCGTCTCCTGTGAAATATAAATAACGCATGAAAGTAAAAACAACCAACACACATACAACACACATACAACACACATACAACACACATACAACACACATACAGCACGCATACAACACACATACAGCACACATACAACACAAATACAGCACGCATACAACACACATACAACACACATACAACACACATACAACACGCATACAGCACGCATACAACACACATACAACACGCATACAACACACATACAGCACACATACAGCACACATACAGCACACATACAGCACGCATACAGCACACATACAGCACACATACAGCACAAATACAACACACATACAGCACTCATACAACACACATACAGCACTCATACAACAGACATACAACATACATACCACAAACATACCGCACACATACAAGACACATAAAACACACATACAACATCTATCTATCTTCTTATCAGTCCATCGATCTCTTGGTCCATCCTTCCATCTATCTATCTACCTACTTAACTCGATCTGTGTGTCTATCTGACTAACTGTCTATCTGTCAGCCTGTCTGTCAGCCTGTTTGTCTGTCTGTGCCGAGGGCGAGGTGACCTGGGGGTAGGCATGTGTGGGACAAGTGGAACATTGAATCCAACATCTCGACACATTGTACGAATACACAGGGGGAAAGACACGCAGAGTCACGGCCCGTCCTCAGAGAGTGTCAGGAAGTTCAAGGGCCGATACATTCCAGGAATCGGGACTGCTTCTGACGACAGGAAGTCTTCCGTCGTGCTTGTTCCGCGGAGTTTTTTTTTTTGTCACGCTAGTTACAATTAAGTGGTCGAGGTCTGTCTACTGTACACGCGAGAACTGATTACCCGGTGTGTACATAACAGGCTTGGTCTCCACTATAAGTGTGAGACTTCTCCACACACATTTAGAGAGGCGCGAGAAAATGGCTACCGCTCTGCCCAACTGATGCATCGTGGGTGCGAGGCAAGCCAATGAAAATGGAGTGACAACACACAGTCTTCGTATCCTATTTAAGAAGACGTGCCACATTCTAAGCGTATGGCGAGAGAAAGGGAAAACTGGAGTATATAGTCACAACGGGACAGTTGGAAGGGGCGAGAGGCAGGAGGAGACCAAGAGAGAAGATGTTGGACAGTTTTACATAATGGCATGGAGAAACGTCGGCATCAGAAATTATTGGCAGTACAAGAGACAGAAAGCTATGGACAGACATGATCACCTACGCCACACGGCGTGAACTATAAGAATATTGTCAAAACACGAGACAGAATTCAGTGGACATACACAAGCACCAACATGATCACCAATATGATCACCAACATGGTCACCAACATGATCACCAACATGGTCACCAACATGATCACCAACATGGTCACCAACATGATCACCAATATGATCACCAACATGGTCACCAACATGATCACCAATATGATCACCAACATGATCACCAATATGATAACCAACATGATCACCAACATGGTCACCAACATGATCACACAACATGATCACCAACATGATCACCAACATGATCACCAACATGGTCACCAACATGATCACCAACATGGTCACCAACATGATCACCAATATGATCACCAATATGATCACCAATATGATCACCAATATGATCACCAATATGATCACCAACATGATCACCAACATGATCACCAATATGATCACCAATATGATCACCAATATGATCACCAATATGATCACCAATATGATCACCAACATGATCACCAACGACACACGGCATGGACTATCAGAATAAGTCAAAGATGTGAATTACTAGGCAAATTTGTGTTCAGTAGTTTGTGAATGCCGGTCTCCCTGGTTAAGGAGTTAGCAGCTTTCTCCGTAACCCCGTATACTCTCGTGGTTTACGTGAGCGTACGAGAATTGGAAGCAGTTCGAGTCGCGCCACTGACTTATGAGAGTATAGAGCCGGTCGCTCAGAAAGCAATAGCAAACTACTGAGCGTAATCTTGCCAAGAAATCAACAATCAGCTGAAAGATGCAGATGTTGACAGCGATGTCCTGTAAAGGATATGCGAAACATTTTTTAGTTTGTGAATTATTTCTGAGAGGCTGATTCTCGTGTAATCTAAATCAACGCAAATCTATTTGCTGCAAATTGTCTGTGGCCGATTTCAAACCCTCGACTATTTATGTCTGGGAATTAAGAAACTGCGTTCACAAAACCCTAAACATATAACATTGTAGACTATAACAACTACACAATGCGTTCGCTAAACCCTTACTATACAACATGGTAGACTATAACAACTACACACGATGATAAGTACAAAACATACGAAAACAGGCAACAACAAATAATAATTGCCCGGAGACAACACAACAGGAAAACAATCGTCGGACACACATGGCAAACCTTTCTCTCGGTCAGTTGAACTCTCGTTGTTACTGGCCAGATATTTGCGAAATGTCGTGTCTTGCACAGGGTCAGAGTTCAAGGTGATTAGGTCGTAGTCACCCTGTCCAAGGAGGTCCGGGTGCGGACGTGGTGGAGGATCGGGAGTTCCTGGGGACACACAAGCATGGTTTAGTAACAATAATTGTTGCCCTTACTGGGGATATGCAAGCGTGGTTTAGTGATAGCAATTGTTTCCTTCACTGGGGAGATACAAGCGTGGTTTAGTGACAATAATTGTTGGCCTCACTGGGGACACGCAAGCGTGGTTTAGTGATAGCAATTGTTGCCTTCACTGGAGAGATACAAGAGTGGTTTAGTGACAATAATTGTTGCCCTCACTGGGGACAAGCAAGCGTGGTTTAGTGATAGCAATTGTTGCCTTCACTGGAGAGATACAAGAGTAGTTTAATGACAATAATTGTTGCCTTCAATGGGGATATGCAAGCGTGGTTTAGTGATAGCAATTGTTGCCATCATTGGGGAGATACAAGCGTGATTTAGTGACAATAATTGTTGCCCTCACTGGGGACATGCAAGCATGGTTTAATGACAGAAATTGTTGCCTTTACTGGGGAACATACAAGAGGGAAAGCAGGGGTTGCCTTCACTGAGGGCATACAAGCATAGTTTAGTGACAACAATTGTTGCCTTTACTGGGGAGATACAAGCGTAATTTATTTACAGTAAGGATTGTCTTCACTGGGGACATACAAGAATGGTTTAGCGACAACAATTATTGCTTTCACTGAGGACATATATGCATGGTTTAGTGACATCAAATGGGGACATACAAGCATGATTTAGTGACAATAATTGGTGCTCTCACTGGGGACATGCAAGCGTGGTTTAGTGACAGCAATTGTTGCCATCACTGGGGAGATACAAGCGTGGTTTAGTGACAATAATGGTTGCCTTCACTGGGGGCATACAAGCATGATTTAGTGACAATAATTGGTGCCCTGACTGGGGACATGGAAGCGTGGTTTAGTGACAGCAATTGTTGCCTTCACTGGGGAGATGCAAGCGTGGTTTAGTGACAGCAATTGTTGCCTTCACTGGGGAGATAAAAGCCTGGTTTAGTGACAACAAGGGTTGCCTTAACTAGGGACATACAAGATGGTTTAGTGACAATAATTGTTGCCCTCATTGGAGACATGCAAGCGTGGTTTAGTGACAATAATTGTTGCCTTAACTAGGGACATACAAGCGTGGTTTAGTGACAATAATTGTTGCCCTCATTGGAGACATGCAAGCGTGGTTTAGTGACAATAATTGTTGCCTTAACTGGGGACATACAAGCATGGTTTATTGACAATAATTGTTGCCCTCATTGGAGACATGCAAGCGTGGTTTAGTGACAATAATGGTTGCCTTCACTGGGCACATGCAAGCGTGGTTTAGTGACAACAAATGTTGCCTTCACTGGGGAGATACAAGCGTGGTTTAGTGACAATAATTGTTGCCGTCACTGGGAGAATGCAAGCGTGGTTTAGTGACAACAAATGTTGCCTTCACTGGGGAGATACAAGCGTGGTTTAGTGACAATAATTGTTGCCTTCACTGGGCACATGCAGGAGTGGTTTAGTGACAACAAATGTTGCCTTCACTGGGAAGATACAGGCATGGTTTAGTGACAATAATTGTTGCCTTAACTGGAGACATACAAGCGTGGTTTAGTGACAATAATTGTTGCCTTAACTGGGGACATACAAGCGTGATTTAGTGACAATAATTGTTGCCCTCATTGGAGACACGCAAGCGTGGTTTAGTGACAGCAATTGTTGCCTTCACTGGGGAGATACAAGCGTGGTTTAGTGACAATAATGGTTGCCTTCACTGGGGACATGCAAGCGTGGTTTAGTGACAATAATTGTTGCCTTCATTGGAGACACGCAAGCGTGGTTTAGTGACAACAATTGTTACCATCACTGGGGAGATACAAGCGTTGTTTAGTGACAATAATGGTTGCCTTCACTGGGGACATACAAGCATGGTTAAGCGACAATAATTGGTGCCCTGACTGGGGACATGCAAGCGTGGTTTAGTGACAGCAATTGTTGCCTTCACTGGGGAGATAAAAGCCTGGTTTAGTGACAACAAGGGTTGCCTTAACTAGGGACATACAAGCATGGTTTAGTGACAATAATTGTTGCCCTCATTGGAGACATGCAAGCGTGGTTTAGTGACAATAATTGTTGCCTTAACTGGGACATACAAGCATGGTTTAATGACAATAATTGTTGCCCTCATTGGAGACATGCAAGCGTGGTTTAGTGACAATAATTGTTGCCGTAACTGGGGACATACAAGCGTAGTTTAGTGACAATAATTGTTGCCCTCATTGGAGACATGCAAACGTGGTTTAGTGACAATAATGGTTGCCTTCACTGGGCACATGCAAGCGTGGTTTAGTGACAACAAATGTTGCCTTCACTGGGGAGATACAAGCTTGTTTTAATGACAATAATTGTTGCCGTCACTGGGGGAATGCAAGCGTGGTTTAGTGACAACAAATGTTGCCTTCACTGGGGAGATACAAGCGTGGTTTAGTGACAATAATTGTTGCCTTCACTGGGCACATGCAAGAGTGGTTTAGTGACAACAAATGTTGCCTTCACTGGGGAGATACAAGCATCGTTTAGTGACAATAATTGTTGCCTTCACTGGGGACATGCAAGCATGGTTTAGTGACAGCAACTGTCGCCTTCATCGGCGACATACAGGCATGGTTTAGTGACAATAATTGTTGCCTTAACTGGAGACATGCAAGCGTGGTTTAGTGACAATAATTGTTGCCTTAACTGGGGACATACAAGCATGATTTAGTGACAATAATTGTTGCCCTCATTGGAGACACGCAAGCGTGGTTTAGTGACAGTAATTGTTGCCATCACTGGGGAGATACAAGCGTTGTTTAGTGACAATAATGGTTGCCTTCACTGGGGACATACAAGCATGGTTAAGCGACAATAATTGGTGCCCTGACTGGGGACATGCAAGCGTGGTTTAGTGACAGCAATTGTTGCCTTCACTGGGGAGATGCAAGCGTGGTTTAGTGACAGCAATTGTTGCCTTCACTGGGGAGATAAAAGCCTGGTTTAGTGACAACAAGGGTTGCCTTAACTAGGGACATACAAGCATGGTTTAGTGACAATAATTGTTGCCCTCATTGGAGACATGCAAGCGTGGTTTAGTGACAATAATTGTTGCCTTAACTGGGGACATACAAGCATGGTTTAATGACAATAATTGTTGCCCTCATTGGAGACATGCAAGCGTGGTTTAGTGACAATAATTGTTGCCGTAACTGGGGACATGCAAGCGTAGTTTAGTGACAATAATTGTTGCCCTCATTGGAGACATGCAAGCGTGGTTTAGTGACAATAATTGTTGCCTTCACTGGGCACATGCAAGCGTGGTTTAGTGACAACAAATGTTGCCTTCACTGGGGAGATACAAGCTTGTTTTAATGACAATAATTGTTGCCTTCATTGGAGACATACAAACATGGTTTAGTGACAATAATTGTTGCCCTCATTGGAGACATGCAAGCGTGGTTTAGTGACAATAATTGTTGCCTTAACTGGGGACATACAAGCATGATTTAGTGACAATAATTGTTGCCGTAACTGGGGACATACAAGCGTAGTTTAGTGACAATAATTGTTGCCCTCATTGGAGACATGCAAGCGTGGTTTAGTGACAATAATGGTTGCCTTCACTGGGCACATGCAAGCGTGGTTTAGTGACAACAAATGTTGCCTTCACTGGGGAGATACAAGCTTGTTTTAATGACAATAATTGTTGCCGTTACTGGGGGAATGCAAGCGTGGTTTAGTGACAACAAATGTTGCATGCACTGGGGAGATACAAGCGTGGTTTAGTGACAATCACTGTTGCCTTCACTGGGCACATGCAAGAGTGGTTTAGTGACAACAAATGTTGCCTTCACTGGGGAGATACAGGCATCGTTTAGTGACAATAATTGTTGCCTTCACTGGGGACATGCAAGCATGGTTTAGTGACAATAATTGTTGCCTTAACTGAGGACATACAAGCGTGATTTAGTGACAATAATTGTTGCCCTCATTGGAGACACGCAAGCGTGGTTTAGTGACAACAAATGTTGCCTTCACTGGGGAGATACAAGCGTGGTTTAGTGACAATAATTGTTGCCTTAACTGGGGACATACAAGCGTGGTTTAGTGACAATAATTGTTGCCTTAACTGGGGACATACAAGCGTGATTTAGTGACAATAATTGTTGCCCTCATTGGAGACATGCAAGCGTGGTTTAGTGACAATAAATGTTGCCTTCACTGGGGAGATACAAGCGTGGTTTAGTGACAATAATTGTTGCCTTCACTGGGCACATGCATGCATGGTTTAGTGACAACAAGGATTGCCTTCACCGGGGAGATACACGCATGGTTTAGTGACAACAATGTGTACCATCACTGGGGACATACACGCATGGTTTAGTGAGCACTTCTACCATGTGGCCATAGCATGGCAGTCATCATCATCCAGTGTCATCTCCGCAAGAAGGGTTGCCATCATTAGACACACACACGCACGATTGGCTGAACGCTTCAACCTGTTGACCATAACATAGTCATCATAAGCAACTGGTGTCATCTCTGCAACAGAGGTTACCTTCACTGGATACACACAAGCATGGTTGACTGGAGTCTTCAACCAACTGATGTTAACACAGTCGACATTACCATCATCCAGTGTCATCTCCGCAACAAGGGTTGCTGAGATCGTTCTGCTTGGGCAACATATGGTCTCTACAATTCAGACCTACTTTGTGCCCTTGAGAGATATAATTAATTCCCTGGTCTTGACTGGTCTTGACTAGTCTCGACTGATCTCGGTTTATCGTGTGTATTGGTCTGATCAGTCACATTCGTTACCGACATGGGTTATAATTAGTATGCTTTCGTTTTTAAAGCACAATGTATCAAACTATCGTCTGTCAAGAGGCAAGGTGCTATAGCAGTACCAGCTCGAGCTGCAGTCAGCCACTTTTTCCCGTGTAGCATTGTACATTGTAATACACCCACTCCTATAGTGGCTTTTTGTGGAAAGGCCAAAAACAAAAGTTAGCTGCATCTTCTTTAGATGACCTCGCAGTCAACCCGAGCATTTTTAGCTGTTTGTGTTGTTGTTGTTGTTGTTGTTGTTGTTGTTGTTGTTGTTGTTGTTGTTGTTGTTGTTGTTTTGACACGTTTTTCTAACTGCATATTCTTCACAGGACGTAGCAGTCAACCCCAGCATTTTGGCTGTTTGTGACTCCTGGGCAAGTTTTACGTTCAGTAGTTTGCCATTGCGTTCTGAACGACCGGCACCTAAACCTTCCCCCCCCCCCAACCCCAAAAAAACCCCATCACCGCTGTGTTTCGAACCCGGGTATACGGGATTGCGAATCGTGTCCGTGAGACTTTCGCCACGGAGACTGGCAACTGACAAGTTTACGGTTTAGTAATTTACTATTGTTTTCTGAACGACCGGCACTCATACCTGTGTATGGAAACCAACACAAGGCGATGATCTGCTTCCAAATCGCCCACAGCTTGTTTCTAACTGTATGCTGGAATAAGAATTGAATTCGTTACACCTTCGCCACTGAAAGGCAAAACAGGATATAAAGTGATCGGCTTACCTTGCACAATGTATGCGTACTGGTGAGAAGAACGTGAGGCGCTATCTGGCTGGCTATAATCAAATCTCTGGGGTCTGTCCTCTTTGGTTATTGTGTCTTTCCTCTTGTGCACGATAACGAAAACGATGACAAGGATGATAACAATGACGACAACAACTCCAAGACCCACTCCGAGACCAAGACTTAAACTATCACTGGTGTTGTTACTGTTGTTGTTAGTGGATCTCTCTGTGAAATGGACGTGAAATATGCGTTGTGTTTTTATGTGAAATATCTGTGAAATGTACACGAAATATACGTTATATTCATATCTGAAATATCTGTGAAATGTATGTGATATATACGTTATATTTAATGGAAATATATGTGAAATAGATGTTATATTTAATGCAAATATATGTGAAACATACGTTCTACATGATAAACTTCTCTGTGAAATTTAGCGCATATTTGAAGAACTCCTCTGTGAAACATATGAAATATATTTGATTGATTTCTCTGTGAAATATATGGAATATTTGATTGATTTCTCTGTGAAAATATGTAATATTTTATTGATATATCTGTGAAATATATGGAATACAGTGGTACCTCGGGTTACGAATTTAATTCGTTCCAGAACTCGGTTCGTAACCTGAAACGTTCGTAACCCGAAACATTGAAATCAATTAAATAAAGACAATCCGTTTCATGATGAAAGAATCGTTCTTTTTTATTAACATCCTGTCGTTTACCTGACAAAACACAGAGAATACGAATACTTCAGGCATTAAACAATAAGAAAGAAAACAACCAAATGAATTAAATATAATTTAAAAAAAAAAAGAAGATTTAGTCTATCTTTATTACCAAGGAAATGATCATGGGAAATGTATCACTTTCTTTGTTATTCTGAATCTTTAGTTTCAGAAGTATCTTGTCGCTGTTTCTTGACAGCCGACTGGGAATCTTTCTGCACCAAGAAACTGTCAAGGGAAATTTGTCGCTTCCTTTGCTGGAGAATCTTTCTAAAGTGGGTCATCGTCTTATGTATCAGGTTTACAGCCCTGTTAGCAACTAGTTTGTTTGGATGATGGTTCACAATGAAGTCTCCGACGTCTGTCCACTTGCTGCAAATTTCTTAAATCCTGGCAGTTGAAACGGTCACTGACTCCTCATCATCGGACGACTGCTCCTCCTTTAATGTCTTTAGCTGTTCATTCTGAAGATCCACAAGCTCATCTGTGGTACTGTTTGTACTCTACTTGCTCTCTCTCTCTCTCTCTCTCTCTCTCTCTCTCTCTCTCTCTCTCTCTCTCTCTCTCTCTCTCTCTCTCTCTCTCGCCTTCGCTCGTAACTCGAGGTACTGGTCGTTATCCGAGACATACAATTTTCGAAGTTGTTATTCGTAACCTGTATTGTTCGTGACCTGAGGCGTTCATAACCCGAGGTACCACTGTATTTGATGGAACATCTGATGCACTGTTAAATATATGCTATAATTGATGGAATATTTGATTGATTTCTCTGTGAAATATATATATATTTGATGGAATATTTGATGTACTGTGATATATTCGGAACATTTGATGCTCTGTGAAATATATGGAACTAGCTGACCCGGCCCGGCTTCGCCCACGCCCTGGCGGGGATCTATCTATCTATCTATCTATCTGTCTGTCTGTCTGTCTGTCTGCTTGTTTGTCTGTCTGTCTGTCTGTCTGTCTGTCTGTCTGTCTGTCTGACCCGGCCCGGCTTCGCCCAGCTCCTGGTGGGGAGTATCTCATTTAATTCATATAAGTAGTCATATAAGTTCCCATTCCCGACTATCTATCTATCTATCTGTCTGTCTGTCTGTCTATCTGTCTGACCCGGCCCGGCTTCGCCCAGACCCTGATGGGGAGCATCTCATTTAATTCATATAAGTAGTCATATAAGTTCCCGTTCCCGACTATCTGTCTGTCTGTCTGTCTGACCCGGCCCGGCTTCACCCAGTCCCTGGCGGGATCTGTCTGTCTGTCTGTCTGTCTGTCTGTCTGTCTATCTGTCTGTCTGTCTGTCTGTCTGTCTGTCTGTCTGTCTGACCCGGCCCGGCTTCACCCAGTCCCTGATGGGGATCTGTCTGTCTGTCTATCCATGTATCTATGTATCTATCTATGTATCTATCTATCTATGTATGTATCTATCTATCTATCTATCTATCTATCTATAGCCAGGGGACTTAACTTAAGATATAGCAATGCTACTAAAAGTTATGTCCCTTGTTTTATTTTTTCTTATGTTGAGTCATGTAATTACAAAATTAAATTTTAGTAAGTAAATAGATGATTGTACACTAAGAAACTATTACAGTTGGTTGCACAGGAATGAAAAGAACACGTGTAGAAAATTTCATCTCAATCGGATGGACCGTTCGCGAACGCATAAAGAACGGACATACATACACACATACATACATAAATTGTGTTTTATAGATATGTTAGACAATTCTGTGTTAAATATATTGAATATTTGATGGAATACTCTATGAAATATATGGAATATTTGTTGGAATACTCTGTGAAATTACGCCAGTCCCCATAACTTCTAGTTTTCTAGGCAAAAATAAAGAAGGTAGTCTGCCATTGCGGTGACTATACAGATAATTAAATTACCTGGCTCTACTCATGTTAACTACAGTGGTAAATCGGGTTACGAATGTAATTCGTTCCAGAACTCGGTTCCTAACCTGAAACTTTCGTAACCCGAAACCTTGAAATCAATGAAATAGAGACAATCCGTTTCAAGATGAAAGAATCGTTCTTTTTTTTTTTTATTTAATTAATATCCGGTCGTTTACCTGACAAAACGCAACGAATACGTGTACTTCAGGTATTAAATAAAGAGAAAGAAAACAACCAAATAAATTACACGTAAAATATTTTTAAAAAGAAATATTTAGTCTATCTTTATTGCCAAGATAACGATCATGAGAAATCTGTCACTATTTTTTTGCTATTCTGAATCATTAGTTTCAGGAGTTTTTTGTCATTGTTTTTTGGCAGCGACTTGACTGGGAATCTTTCTGCACCAAGAAACTATCAAGGGAAATATGTCGCTTCTTTTGCTGGAGAATCTTTCTGAAATGGGCCATCGCGTTATCATTCATCAGGTTTACTGCCCTTTTAGCAACACATTTGTTTGGATGACAGTTCACAATGAAGTTTTCAACGTCTGCCCACTTGCTACAAATTTCTTTAATCCTGGCAGTTGAAACGGACACTGGCTCCTCATCATCGGAAAACTGCCCCACCTTTAATGTCTTTAGCTGTTCATTCTAAAGATCCACAAGCTCATCTGTAGTGAGCCCGGGCAGTGCTTTCTCCTTCTGAGTGACAAAGGTCCTCTTTAGCATTTTCTTCCGGAAGAAGTCATCGTAATTAAAGACTTGTTGTGGAACGCAGTCTTCCTCTTTGATGATGATCATCTTCAAATTCCACCTTGAACGCTTCTGCTTCTTTCTCGATAGAGCTTGCAGTTTCTCCGTGCCTAATTATAGTATGAATGGCACTTTTTTTTTTTTTCAAACCAGCCTCTGCTTGCTTTAAAATCGTCAGTCTCAGCACTTGTACCAAGCAGTTTCCACAACAAATCACTGTACAACAGCTTCGCCTTTTCACATGGCGCCGTAGTGCCCAAACACACGCCCCAGCAATGTTTGATTAGCGGTAGTGGGGGGGGGCGCTCTGAACAACCCCCACCCCAAGGGGCCCGATGCGCATAAGGGCGAAGTGGGGGGGGGGGGTACCACGAACGTTGAGACCCCAAGGCCAGGACAGGTACGCCCACACTGAGACACCTATTATAGAGATACGTTATTATCTGTTGACTCACGTGCTTGTTGCTGCAACTGCTTTATGGTTGCCATTTTTATTTCTGCTGGCGCTGACTAATTTTACCCACAAACAAGTACACACGCCACAATACTCCATATATAGTAAGAGTGAATATATTAAATATCAAGATGGGTATTACAAAGAATACTTGTAAATGGATTATGCAAAGCTCGACGGAGCTCTGTGGTCAGCGGTGCAAGGGGAGGGGGAGCAGTGTAAGGTTCATCTATTCATCTAGCCCAGATGTGGAGGGGTGGCACACCCACAAAACCATGCCGCGAGTGTGGGAAGGGAGTCACCAACTACAAGTCATCATGAAGGGGTTGTGGTTTCAGCCAAGAATACTACAAAGACAGATACCATCAAAAGGTAAAACTGTACAAATCTGAAGTACGCCGTCTGGCTAGGATCACAATATTCTAACGGCCTGCACAGCACCACCCCTATTAGAGAAATGCACACACAATAGTACACCGTATATAACGAACCAAACATGCCTACACTTAAGCATCTACAGCAGCAAACACGCGAGTATGGGATGTCATACAGTAGGAGGAGGAAAGCCGTCCTCGAGATGGAAATAGCCCAGGTGCGAGATCGGGTTCGTGCAGACCGACTTGAGCGAGCCGCCGCCGTCGGGCGATATCCAGCACTCCTAGGACAGGTCCAGGATGAGGCCCAACGCGCCCAGGAGTGGGAACATCTTGAAGCTGAGACCACAGCCGCCCTACGATATGTAAATGGGGCCCGACGTGGGCCAGTTGTTGTATCACCACGCGAGACGGCCATTGAACCATCGCGCCGGCTGCCGAGCGCCCCATCCGAAAGCCACGCACCCTCATCCCACGCCGCGAGCCAGCCGCAGCACCAGCCGCAGAGCGACCCATCCCAAAGCCACGCACCATCATCCCACGCCGTGAGCCAGCCGCCGCGCCAGCCACCGAGTCTGACGTGCCAGGGCCACTTGAGACTGGCTATATACGCTGGAATGAGCCGTTTGGATATAGAGCTGAACGTGAGATCGCTTGGGGTTTGATAGACTATCGGGCAACTGTACCCGAATAGCATATAAATATATATCCAGACCCTAGGGGATTCCTCGATCTTATGTTCCCAGACACCAAGGCGCTAATAGAGTGTCGCGAAATCACTGTAAATTAACAATCAGACGATACAGATAACAAAGACAGTCTGATTCGCAGCTACAAGTTGTTTATTCCTGGAGGCGTTGAGATTAAAGCGGTACAGCCGTCTTTGAAAATTCCCCACAAGACAGAAAATTGTAGGCATGTTGTTGTGGCCCGATCGGGAGAAGGCAGGAAACACGCTGGATTGTGTTGGTTGTCAAAACAAGGGAGACAACTTTTTCATTGGTTGAACAAGGGGGAGAGAATAATTCTGAAAGAGTTAGTTGCCCTTGAGGACACCTGTGTTGACATCAAAAGAACGTCACTAAAACAATCCAAGGCTGTTTGACAAAAACATGACTTGTTTACAGTTAGTGTAGACAAGAAATTTGACTTGGGTTGACGTGTTTCGTTACCGCAGTTATGAATTCGGAGAGCATCTACCGTGTTTAAATTTACTTAAAGTTAAATAACATGTGTCTTTATGGCAAATTGTAGAGGCCATCCAGGAGTAATGCGGTGTTTCATAAGGTACTCCATATAGTGTATTTAGGCATAATTAATATAGGCACTAGCCTTGTGAAAACCCCCTAGGGTGAGGATAATTAGCTCTGCTAGTTGAGAATAGGGTAGTGAAGTGAGAAGTAGCTTTGCTAGTGAGTGTAGTGGGGTGATATTTGGGGAGATTGAGGATGGGTTGGGAGATGGGGGAAATGTCCAATAGTGGGATCTTCCAGTGGGGTGCCTACTGGGGTTCTGCACTCTGTCTATTGGTCTTTCCTTGTCTTAGCCTGATTCAGATTGAGGTGATGAGCCACTCTGATCCATGACAGAGTTTAGTTCGCTGATAAATATCTGAGAGAGGCCATATGCCTACACTCAGCTAGAAGGGATCAGTATCAGGCGGCCTTCACGAGATGTAGTCTATTTCTCTAACAGGTTCCCCGACAGTGACGAGGAAGCTTTACCCTGGGTTTGATGGAGGTCTACTCTCATTAAGAAGAACATTAAATGAACATTCACTTTATTTTATAAGATGAATAAATACCCAGAGGAAAGTATAGTCAGCACTGTTTATGATGGGCCTAGGATCCAGAGGGTCCATACAAACCTGTCTCAGTTGAGCAAAACATTATAAACGATTCATTTACAATAGAGATTCACCCAGGTTGGGTGATATTCGTTTCTTCACCACATACCACTGAACACTAGTGAGTAGAAAAGAACATTGAACACGGCGTTCTCGTGGAATAATGTAGTCCAGTGAAGAAGTACTTTAGAACCATTTGTGTTTGACAATCTAGAAAAATGGATTAGAACAAATGTGAGACCTGTGACATTTAAACCTAGTTTTCACGGTACAGAGATCCGTACTTATCTGAGTCATAGGGACCTTAGTCTTTATCGTGAGTGACAGATCCATGATTCATGTGCTAAGCTATCATGCTGTGGCGTAAGCTTGCTATGATGAGGATCTGACTTGGCTCCTGATCACTGGTCTAATTCTACATACACCTTAGAATATTCGACACACATTACCCACACACACTTCTCACACACATACACTTTGCTTTAATAAATTATTTTGTATTTATTTGTTAAAGCTAGAGTTGTTGAGTATGTTGTGTTGGGGAAGATTGAGAGGGGGCATGATCTAAGGGTGAGTGAGAGTAAGAAAGAGGTGTCTACAGACTGAAGGAGTTCTGTGGACGGATTCTGGTGGTTTCTCTAGGACAATAATATTGGGTTAATAAAAATGTGGGTGTTGATTCCCCTCACTCCAGGGACGACACTAAAGTAATAAAGGATTACTACGACATTTATTGGGGGCTCGTAAACGTGATCTTTAGACAGTGGGATCTCTCGTAAACGAGGTATTTTGACTGCGGGATCTCTTGTAGACGGGATCTGTTGACAGCGGGATCTCCTAAGAACGGGGACTTTAGACACGGGATCTTTAGTTATCGGACGGAGATATCATATTAGAGAGAGAATCAAGCTAGAGTGAATGTGGATAGGGGTTAAGACACATATCTTACCTGTTCACTCTTCACACGTCTGCTTAAGTCTGTGGTCCTGATTCTACTCTTGTCACTGAGTGATTGTGTTGTGTTGTGGCCTTAAATATATAGATTAACTGTAATTGTTCATTATCTATATATTTATCTTGGGGATAATCTACACTCTATCTGCTGACTTACCTCTCTGAAATATGGCCACTCCTAAACTAACTACGGCAGAACTAAGGGCAAAGGGGGAATAAATGGGTTTGTCGGGTTCTGCACTAACAGATTACGTACAGGAGGTGGAGAGGGAGCTTCGTCAAGCAGAAAGGGAAGATCGAAAGGCCGAGTTGGAATTGAGAAGGATGGAGTTAGAACAAGCAGCTAGGAAACTTGAAGCTGAGCAAGCAGCTAAGAAACTTGAAGCTCAGCAGGCAGCTAGGAAACTTGAAGCTGAGCAAGCCATCAGAAGGCTGGAACTTGAAGCTGAGCAAGCAGCTAAGAAACTTGAAGCTGAGCAAGCAGCTACGAAACTTGAAGCTGAGGAGGCTGCTAGGAAACGGGAAGCCAAGCAAGAAGCTCAGAAAAGGGAGCACGAGTACCGGATGCGGGAACTCGAGCTTAAGAGGCAATCTAGTGGGGAAACTGAGGGAGCTGTGGGAGGTTCCTCTCTCCCTGGCTCAACACCAGTAGGCGGACATAGCTAACATGCTATGAAGTTCCCTCTAGCGATCTACGAGGAGGACAAGGAGAAGATTGACCAGTACCTTCAACGCTTCGAGGCCATGTCGGTTGCTATGGGTCTGGACCGTGACAAATGGTGTCTTAAGCTATCCCAGGGATTACGTGGGACCGGTTAATAGGTTTATTCTCGCCTGCCACCCGGACATGAGAGCAATTACGACGAGTTGAGGACGGCTCTTCTGAAACGTTTCGAGGTTACGTCACATACCTACCGGAAAAAATTTCGAGCAGCGAAACGAGAACCGGGAGAGTTGTTTGCCGCCTATAGTCTGCGTCTGAGAGCCTATCTCCACAAGTGGATGGATTTGGCTGGCTTCGCGCATGACTATGAGAGTCTTGAAGAGCTCATGGTGGTCGACCAGCTGAAGAAGCAAATGTTAAAAACACTTAGGACATTTATGGGATAACAAGGGGCGGAACGTATTGACATCGTGACGAAATTGGCAGAATGGTTCGTCGAGATACATGGGGAGGCGGCAGAAAACCTCTCTACAAATACCAAAAGTCAAGAGAAACATGTCCGGAAGAAATCCAAGAACTCAGGAACCAAGAAAGGGGAATCTTATGTGAAAACTTCAGAGGAGAGTTTGGAGAAGACGAAGGAGGGAAGCAAGAACACCTCGAGCTCTACACAAAAACGACCGTGGTCGGAGAAGTGGTGCTCTATTTGTAAGTCACCTTCTCACAATACGAAGGAATGCAAATCGAAGGCTGCTGTATTGACCAATCCCATTTTTCCCGTCATCTTCGGTTGCCGGTATGTCTTTCTGGGAATGCCCAGGGAGCCAATCCATATGGGAGCAATACAGACTTCTCAGACGAGAACGGAAGAGGCAGAAGCAAGTGTGACTAACCCACTGCCGGGGGGAGTTACGAACTGCCCAGAGTGAGGATGCAACCTTACGTCCTTGCTACAAAAAGCTGCAGAGAAGTGCTGATCCACCAGGACGGGGGCAGTACTACATGAAGTATAGGATACTCTACAGGAGAGCCGGAAGGGGAGACAACCTATACGGTCAGTTGGTGGTCCCTAAGGCTCACCGTTCCCAAATTCTTCATATGGGGCATACCATCTCCTTTAGTGGGCAAATGGGTATTGCCGCGACCATGCGGCGAATTTCCTGCCATTACTGTTGACCGGGATTGACAGAGGATGTGCGTCGGTATGTGAAGTCATGCCCTGAGTGCCAGAGGGTGGCACCGAAACGCTGGACAGCACCGGTGGTCTTGGGTGAGATGCCCATCATGAACTCTCCTTTCGAGAGGGTAGCCATCGATATTGTGGGTCCACTTCCTAGGACTAGGATAAGGAACATGTACATACTCACCATGGTGGATTGCTGTACAATGTGGGGTGAAGCTATACCGTTGACCACAATTGACTCGAAAAGAGTGGCGGACGCACTGATGGAGGCCTTTACAAGATTAGGCTTTCCTGAACAAATTCTGACGGACAATGGGTCCCAGTTTTGTGGAAAATTGATGGAGGAAGTATTTAGGGTGTTCCACTCTAACCATATCCATACCAGCCCTTACCACCCTCAAGCCAATGGACAAGTAGACCGTTTCAACGACACGTTGATGACAATGCTCAGGAAACTGGCACAGGAAAAACATGATAGGTGGGATGAATATATCCCAGCGGCACTTTTTGCTTATCGGGAAGTACCTCATGGCTCAACAGGACTGCCACCTGCTACGTTGCTGTTTGGTCGTCCAATCAAAGGACCGTTGGAAGCCATGTTGAGGAGTTGGACTGAAGAGGGGACGTCAGAAGAAGTGATCTCTTCTTATAAATATGTGGAGGAACTGAAAGAAAAACTTCACAAGGGATGGACTCTGGCAAATCAAAACTTGAAAAAGGCCAGAAAAAGACATGCGGCTTACTACAACCGTAGGTCTAAAGACAGATCTCTAGAGGTGGGAGACAAAGTCTTGTTGCTACTCCCAACGGGAAACAACAAACTGGAGATAGGGTGGCAAGGACCATTTCCCGTGGAAAGGGTGATATCCAGAACCAACTATCAGATCCGGATCCGGGGAAAGTCGAAGATTTTCCATATCAATCTCTTGCGGAAATACGAGGAGAGATCCGGAGACAAGGTAGCTCACCTCGTGGCAATGGCAGTTGCAGTGGAGACGGATGTGGGAACCAACGAGGGTAGGGAATATCCCCTGGTACACCAGGAAACCTACAAGGATGTGCAGGTTAACCCTGATCTGACTTCCCATGAGAGGGAAAAGATAACTCAGGTTCTCGAGTCTCATAAGGAGATACTGACTGATACACCAGGACGAACGAGGTTGGTGGAGTTCGAGATGACTTTGACCACCAGAGAACCTGTTCGCCAAAAGGTTTACCCAGTGCCATTCTCTAAAGAAAAGGCCCTGGAGGAGGAAATACAGAAGCTCAGCGCTCGTTTGATGCAGTGGTCGTTGTTACTTCAACCCTACAATTTCACAGTGGAGTATATACCCGGGAAGGAAAATGTTGGAGTGAACTTCTTTTCAAGACACCCAGCTCCTGAAGAAGAGGAATGAATCATCTGGATTGAACTTACAGTGGAAAAGAGTGAGATGGACTACTCTCTTAAGAGTCGCAAAATCACTGTAAATTAACAATCAGATGATACAGATAACAAAGACAGTCTGATTCGCAGCTACAAGTTGTTTATTCCTGGAGGCGATGAGATTAAAGCGGTACAGCCGTCTTTGAAAGTTCCCCACAAGACAGAAAATTGTAGGCATGTTGTTGTGGCCCGATCGGGAGAAGACAGGAAACACGCTGGATTGTGTTGGTTGTCAAAACAAGGGAGACAACTTTTGCATTGGTTGAACAAGGGGGAGAGAATAATTCTGAAAGAGTTAGTTGCCCTTGGGGACACCTGTGTTGACATCAAAGGAACGTCACTAAAACAATCCAAGGCTGTTTGACAAAAACATGACTTGTTTACAGTTAGTGTAAACAAGAAAGTTGACTTGGGTTGACGTGTTTCGTTACCGCAGTTATGAATTCGGAGAGCATCTACCGTTTTTAGATTTACTTAAAGTTAAATAACATGTGACATGAAAGAGAATGGGCTTTCCCGATCAGTGCAGGTGACATAAATTGGGGCGAGCTGTACTATTGACACTGCCCGCCATCTTGGGTGTTACGCCATGAGTTTTCTCGGCTCGTTGAATCAATCACGCTTAGTACATGCTCTCTGTTATGTATAATCTTGTTGTTGAAAGCTCTTAGTATTTATCATCAAAAGGCCAGTTGAGAGTTCGTGATTATGCCTCGTTTGCCGGTCTTGACCTTGGTGTTGATGAACCACATGCTCTGACTCACTTCAACTGATTAACTGTGGTTTCAAGCCGACACACACTATAACTAGCTGAACGCACTATAGAATGACAGAAATCCGTCAGCATTTTCCACAAATATATTATACACGATTACATGTCTATCGTTCCACAATTCATAGACATCTCGAACACGATACATTTATATAATGATAGAGTGGCACAATGTTGGCCATAACTTTAGATGGGTCTCACCATATCCATACTGGACAACAGCTCGACGCAAACTGACTCGTATGTCCCCCACTTCCTGTTAGGAAGCCAGTTCCAACGCTTTTCACGTTGTGTGCACAGTGTCCGCCTTTCGCGTTCCGGTGTTCACTTGCTGACCACCGTCGCTGAACTGTGCACGACTCTAGGTCACCTGTACTCACTAGCCTATGATCTACTTCAGGTCATGGCACATGTGTCTTTATGGCAAACTGTAGAGGCCATCCAGGAGTAATGCGGTGTTTCATAAGGTACTCCATATAGTGTATTTAGGTATAATTAATATAGGCAATAGCCTTGTGAAAACTAGCTAGGGTGAGGAAATAATTAGCTCTGCTAGTTGAGAATAGGGTAGTGAAGTGAGAAGTAGCTCTGCTAGTGAGAATAGTGTAGTGGGGTGATATTTGGGGAGATTGAGGATGGGTTGGGAGATGGGGGAAATGTCCAATAGTGGGATCTTCCAGTGGGGTGCCTACTGGGGTTCTGCACTCTGTCTATTGGTCTTTCCTTGTCTTAACCTGATTCAGATTGATGTGATGAGCCACTCTGATCCATGACAGAGTTTAGTTCGCTGATAAATATCTGAGCGAGGCCGTAGGCCTACACTCAGCTAGTAGGGATCAGATGTGGTCTCTTTCTCTAACAGGTTCTCTGACAGTGACGAGGAAGCTTTACCCTGGGTTTGATGGAGGTCTACTCTCATTAAGAAGAACATCAAATGAACATTCACTTTATTTTATAAGATGAATAAATACCCAGAGGAAAGTATAGTCAGCACTGTTTATGATGAGCCTAGGATCCAGAGGGTCCATACAAACCTTCTCAGTTGAGCAAAACATTATAAACGATTCATTTACAATAGAGATTCACTCAGGTTGGGTGATATTCGTTTCTTCACCACATACCACTGAACACTAGTGAGTAGAAAAGAACATTGAACATGGCGTTCTCGTGGAATAATTTAGTCCAGTGAAGAAGTACTTTAGAACCGTTTGTGTTTTACAATCTAGAAAAATTGATTAGAACAAATGTGAGACCTGTGACATTGAAACCTAGTTTTCACGGTACAGAGATCCGTACTTATCTGAGTCATAGGGACCTTAGTCTTTACCGTGAGTGACAGATTCATGATTAATGTTAAACGATAACTATTTTCGGAGGATCATGCATCTAGTCGACCCAGTAGATACCGGAGAAAGTCAATGTCTGGAAGAAGAGACGCATCAATGGGTGGGGTCTTCATGTGCTAAGCTATCATGCTGTGGCGTACCCTTGCTATCATGATCATCTGACTTGGCTCCTGATCTGCTGCTCTGAGTCTACAGACACACTAGAATTCGACACACATTCTACACATTACACACACACACACTTCTCACACACATACTCTTTGCTTTAATAAATTATTTTGTATTTATTTGTTAAAGCTAGAGTTGTTGAGTATGTTGTGTTGGGGAAGAGTGAGAGGGGGCATGATCTAGGGGTGAGTGAGAGTAAGAAAGAGGTTCTACAGACTGAAGGAGTTTTGTGGACGGATTCTGGTGGTTTCTCTAGGACAATAATATTGGGTTAATAAAAATATGGGTGTTGATTCCCCTCACTCCAGGGACGATACTAAAGTAATAAAGGATTACTACGACATAGAGAAAGCGTTAGAGAGGTATGGTAGCACCAAAATGTATATTTGTTTACACGCTCGGTATTCAAGTAGAAACAAAAAAGCTGAGATTATACGTGCAGACGCCTACCACGGTAGTAGGAGCTTCGAGGTATTACATGTTGGTGACATTGATGAGGGGCTGGAGCTGGCCAAAGCCAAGATACTCCACGACGTTGAAGAATTCATGAAAAAAGGGCTCGGGCTGGAACTTTGAGAGGTACCTACAGTTGGATCTCCGCCTCTCACAATATCCTCTAACGATATCAACCATTCCGCGGCTCTAGTTACTTCGCAACACCCAAGGCAATCCCGCCACGAAGTATTGTGAATATGAAGAACGAGGACAACTGCTGCTTCGAGTGGGCCATTCTCTCAGCCCTCTACCCAGCACCCAACCATGTAGACGAAGTGTACCGTTATAGAAAGCACCTGAGCAAGCTACACTTCGAGTTTCCCAGTGCAACTGACCAGCATCAACAAATTCGAAAACCAAAATCCTACCATAGCCATCAACGTCTTCGGGTGGGACAAGGGGGCTGGTGATACTCCGGAAATCCTCCCACAAGCGGAACCAAATCAATCTCCTACTCCTGAGTGAGGGCGACACCAAGCACTACGTCTGGATCAAGGACGCCTTGCGTCTGCTCTATGGAGATAGCAAACACAAGGGTAAGAAGTATCCATGCCTCAACTGCTTCTATGTATACTCCACCAAGAATCTCTTGGATCAGCATGAGCTGCTTTGCCAAGGCATCAAAACCGCATGCCAAGTGAATGTCATGCCAGAGGAGGGAATTAAAGCGGCAATGTACGCCGATGACCTGGATTTATTGAGCACAAGCGAGAAGAAGAAACATGTGCTGGGGTGTGTGTTTGGGCGCTACGCCACTACCATGGACCTCGGCGTGCAAGGTACCCCCTGGACTATGGCTAAAACCCCCTTATGCAACTACTGCTGTGTAGTAAGGCCAATGAAAGCGAGGCGCACGCGTGCAAACCTAGATTACTAGGCTAGCGCTAAGCGATGTTAGTGCTGCGTGGCTTTCGTATGTAGTGTACGCGATCGTTTGTCTCCATCGTTAAACCTCTCTCTCTCTCTCTCTCTCTCTCTCTCTCTCTCTCTCTCTCTCTCTCTCTCTCTCTCTCTCACCTTCGTTCGTTACCCGAGACAAAAAAAATTTCAAAGTTATTGTTCGTAACCCGAATTGTTCGTGACCTGAGGCGTTCGTAACCCACGGTACCACTGTAAATAATTAACTAATATTGAGATATGTAAATTACCCCTCTCCACTAATGGTAGCTATGTAATTAACTAATGTTACTGATGCGTAATTTACCTCACTCTAATAATGGTAACTATATAATTAACTAATATTAGTGATGTGTAAATTACATGGCTCCACTTTTGTTAACTATATAATTAACTAACATTACTGATGCTTAAATTACCTAGCTCCACTAATGTTAACTATATAATTAACTAATATTGCTGATGTGTAAATTACCTGGCTCCACTAATGTTAACTATATAATTAACTAATATTACTGATTTGTAACTTGCCTGGCTTCACTGATGTTAATACAATCTCGGTTCTCAGACGATAGCATCCTGTGACATGTGAGGCCGTGCAAGAACACGGCAGGGTGTTCTCGCCGTCAGGGATTCTCAAATCTAACCTCGCGTAGGTGCCTGACATTGTGCTGACATGTCCCCCACACACAATGGTCACGTTGCTGACAGGTGGATACCCTCCTTCAACTGTACAGGTGAGGAACGCTTGACTGCCGACTGGAATGTAAGCCTCACTGCTCCCTTCTCGAGGCTGGCCGTTCTGTGTCTTCAACTTTGGGGCTAGTCTTGGCGGTTCTGCAACATGAGCAGTTATCTAGTGACAACAGCGTCAGACGAACAATTCTGTATGCAAGTGACAACATCATCAGCAAGACAGACATGTAGATGATGCATGTATAGACGTATAGTTACAGGAATAGTCTACAATATTAACAATGTTATACGTAGTGACATCATCAGCAAGACAGACATGTAGATGATGCATATATAGACGTATAGTTACAGCAATAGTCTACAATATTAACAATGTTATACGAAGTGACATCATCAGCAAGACAGACATGTATATGATGCATGTATAGACGTATATTTACAGGAATTGTCTACAATATGCACAATTCGATATGTTGTGATAACATCGTCAGCAAGATAGACATGTAAATTATGCAAATATAGACGCATAGTTACAGAAATTATCTTGAACGCTTCATATGTTTGTTGAAATTGGGAGTCATAATTCTGTCCCACTGCCTAGTACACCAATAGCAGCTGAAAAATGCTGGTGTTGACTGCAACGTCCTGTAAGGGATACGCAAGAATTTTTTTTTTTAATACTGTCACGTTGATTGTCAAGCTGAAAGTCAAATTAATTGGTTCATTTGTTCAGGCATTAGTTGTGGAAAGTGTAGATAGAGAAATACAAACGAGACTACAGAAAGCAAACAACATCAACAGTCTACTGACAGACTCTGGTGGCACACTCTATTGACAGACACAAGTGGCACACTCTATTGACAGACTCTAGTGGCACACTCTGTTGACAGACTCTGATGGCACACTAGGTTCAGAGACTCTAATGGCACACTCTGTTTACGGACTCTAGTGGCACCATCTATTTACGGACACTAATGGCACACCCTATTGACAGACTCTAGTGGCACACTCTATTGACAGACTGTAGTGGCACAATATATTAACAGACTCTGGTGGCACACTCTGTTGACAGCCTCTGGTGGCACAATATATTGACAGACTAGTGGCACACTCTATTGACAGACTAGTGGCACACTATGTTGACAGACGAGTGGCACACTCTATTGACAGACTGTAGTGGCACACTCTATTGACAGACTCTGATGGCACAATCCAATGTTGACTGACAGTAGTGGCACACTGATGGCACACATGAACAGAAGCAACTGTTTATTTAAATTATTGTCATTTATATTGCATAGTACCAGAACTGCAAGACATGGACGCTGCAGCACAGTCTAACATAACCCATTACTTACCATTTACAGGCAGAGGCCTTTCCCACTCCGTAAACCGCTCGGGGAAAATCTCATTGGCGGCCTTGCAGTAGATGCTCTGCTTGCCTCCAGAGGAAGGTCTAAACGTGTAGGACTGCTTGTAGTCGGTGACATCCAGGTATCCTACCTGGTTGGATATGACAGTTTCGTTGTTGATGATGATCGTGAGCAGTGGTCGAGGAGTGATGTGGTCAGCGGATACCTTACAGGTGATTCGGAAAGTCAAAGTCTCATTCGGGCACAGAGGGAATGAATCCGTTATATCAATAGTTGGCAATGTAGGACCCACTGTTGACAAACAACAAATATATTTACACGTCATTTAACGGACATCAACAAGGGATGGTGACAAACATCAAGTATATGTACACGTCATGTAATGGACATCAACAAAGGGTGGTGACAAACAACAAGTATATTTACACATCATTTAATGGACATCAACAAGGAGTGCTGCAAACAACAAGTATAGTTATACGTCATTTAATGGACATCAACAAGGGGTGTTGACAAACAACAAATATATAACACGTCATTTAATGGACATCAACAAGGAACGTAGACAAACAACAAGTATATTTTCACGTCATTTAATGGACATCAACAAGGGGTATGGACAAGCAACAAATATATAACACGTCATTTAATGGGCATCAACAAGGAATGTGGACAAACAACAACTATATTTTCACGTCATTTAACGGATATCAACAAGGAATGTGGACAAACAACAAGTATATTTTCACGTCATTTAATGGACATCAACAAGGAATGTGGACAAACAACAAATATATAACACGTCATTTAATGGACATCAACAAGGAATGTGGACTGTCACGAATTGGCCGCCTTAACATCCCAGAATATTTTTCTCGGTCTCCAAATTTGAGAGGCCAAACTGAGAAAGAATGAATTAATCACGCTACTCCACGGCTATCTAGTCGTGAGGTAAGATTATTCACAAAAAGCCTCTAGCCATGACGTAAGCTTGCAGATGGCAAGTAAAATGGGATACTTGAGACGGACACAACTAGATAATTTAAATTAGTCTACCCCTTAGAAAACTGCTGACCCAGACGGGCTATGACACCACACAGACGCATTGGCACCTTCTTGCCCAGGTAGACCCAGACATGCTGAATCAACAATGAACTGGGCCATGGACTGTGTAATTAAAACCTGGTTTACCAACAGAGTTGTAAACTGGCTGTTGACCATGAGAACCTAATTGTTCCCTTGACATGACACCTGATAAGAATAGCTAGGAAATCGCCCAGGTGTGAACAACATTAACCCAGGGAAAGATAATAGCCCCAGGGCTGTAAACTAAGCCCCGCCCACTCTGACTGGCAGACTCAGGGAGGTGTGAACCAGGTCTGATAAGACAATTAACACTGAGGACTTGGGGCCAGACAGAGAGGAGCAAGGTGTGATGGCCAGTTGCAATGATAAGGGCAATTACTGTCAGGAGGAGATAAGAAGAATTTATGACGGGAATGCCAAGGAGATAATATGGTCTGCTTGACTTAGCTTAAATAAGGGTCCCTAGCCTGTTTTATGTTAGATTAAGTTTGACTTCAGAACAGCTCTCACAAGGAGCACCTATGTTATAGATCTCAAGAACGAGTTATGACTAGGTAGAGCCAGGACTGGCAGACGTTAGAATACCGGCAAGCTGTTCTTTTGTGTGTGTCTACTGGAGAGTGGGGATCTGGACCACAGTTCCAGATAGATGAAGTAACAAGTAAAGTTACGTAATGTTTCTCATCACAATATGTTATATGATTTTATCATCCTCATATTGACAATCATCCAATGTCTATGATTAGTAAATAAATGTTGTAGTCTTGTAACTCATAGTTCTGTCATTATATTTTTTCCAATTGTGCATACGTGTTGTTGTGTACATTGGTGGGGGTTCACTTACACACCAAGGAAAGGAGCAGTCAGGGAGAAAACCTGTACTGAGATAGTCGTCTATACTAATATATTTAGACTTAAAACATCTATCTTAAGCTAACCTTCTCTTTCCTATACCTTGGCGAATATTCAGCACAGTTCATTTCATTTTGTAACGAGCCACTAGGAACTGTACGTTGGATATTCAAGGGCTTAATCTGTAGTTCAGCCATATAGATTTTGTCCCTAGTCAGTTTCTGACTATCTGGGGTTGCTCGCCAGTGAATAATACATTCATCTAGCCGGTGGGGCACCCTGACTTCTGACAGATTGGGGTCCAGTCCGCGATCCTGAACCAGGATTCTAGTAATCATAGTGATTCTACTAGACCCTAGACATACGATTTTAAAAGTTAACTCTTGTAATCTTCAGTCATCAAAATAGACTATCATCAAATGTAGCTACTTTTAGTTGAGGAAGTTTCAGAGTACATATATAACTTTTCAAAAGTATAACAGATAAGAACTTATGAGAAAAATACCATCATCTATCATTTAGTGTTACCATTAATCATTTATTGATAATTGAACACTTTAATCATATTTACATTGATGTGTTTGATGATTTAACTGCTTGACTGATTTGCATTTTATGCTAATATATGCCATGTTCATTTTGACATGTATGCAGTGCATTTGAATGTTTATTTAGGTAAATATTACTGTTGAATACTGTGTAGTATATCTCTCACACTTACTTCACTGCTGTCGCCAGGTACTACTTGAATATTATTTTCAGTTGTCTTTCACTGCTGAGGCTAAACTATACACATTGGATAGCGTAGACTGTCAGTAGTTAACTCTTGTCTTTCTAGCTTAGATCTGATTTTTGATATATACATAGGAGCTAACCTGAATATAGTCATTAGCAATTATGTTCTTGCTTTACCGGAATCTTGAAGAGGATCTGAAGGCGCGCGCAGATTTCTCAGAGACCGCGAGAGGGTGGGGCATAAGAGAAGGCTTAGAGGGAGAGCAACTAGAAACATATATCATAGCAGAGTTAGAATGGTGGGACCAAGAAGAAGACATTATGTTTAAAGAAAATGATGAGTTCTTTGAAGCACAAGAGCGTAGCAAAACTGAAGGAGTAAAGATGGAGAAAACGCATATGGAAGCAGTCAATGCGGAGAAGCTAACCTTTCTAGCGGAACATAAGGTAGGAGATATGGATGCTCACCCAACCAGGAAGGAAGGGACATCTTTGCCACC
The DNA here is from genome assembly GCA_963921405.1 of Cepaea hortensis. Classification (NCBI taxonomy): domain Eukaryota; kingdom Metazoa; phylum Mollusca; class Gastropoda; order Stylommatophora; family Helicidae; genus Cepaea; species Cepaea hortensis. The sequence goes on along the minus strand of OY992876.1, from coordinate 321,969,774 downwards.
CACCGCAGAATCAGAGTTAGTGGACCGGGAACTACAGGTTCTCATTCGACCCAGTCCTAAACGGAAAAGATGGAAGAAAAAACGGGCCAAGGGCACTTCAAGCAGTCACAAACGTGATAACTGTTTGGACCACGGAAATTGTGGTCTCACTGGTTCGCCAGTACAGGACCTTCAGGGAAACCACTTAACTTCTACGAGGAATGAATCTCGAGAGAAAGAGGAACTGAAGACAACCTTTAATGAGGTCGCAGGCGGAGACCTAGCCGATTCTCACATTCCCTTCTGTTCACAGAAACACGAAGTGGAATTACATCTGACTGAAATAGGGAGGATGGAAGTAACTGAATCCCAGGTGAATTTCATTACTGCAACGCGGGAAGAATCACTAATTATCAGTTCAGATAATTTGCCAACTAACAGTTACCCAGAGGACAACTGTTCGTACCACAAGATATGTGGTTTAACTGGTCCGCCAGTACAAGACTCCCAGGAATCTCATTTTACTTCAACGAGAGGTGAAACTCAAGAGGAAGATGACCTGAGGACATCTTTTAAGGAGGTCGGAGATCGAAAGGTAAGCGACTTTATTATTCCCTTCAGCCCAGACGAGGAAGAAGTGGGATTAAATTTGACTGACAGTGGGATGAAGGAAAACCCGGAACCCCTTGTGATCTTTGAGGCTGCAGCTCAGGACAAGACACTAGATCTCAGTTCAAATCATTTACCTAGTGTGATGGATTGTGTAGACACCAGCCTATCACAGGATGTACCTCAACTGGACTTAGCCCATGAAAGCATGACCAGAGAGGAACATCCAGACCAGGAAACATTTCCAGTTGTTATCTTACAGTATACCAGTTCGGAGACTCAGGAAACACAGGGAATTGTTAGGAGCCAGAATATGGATTCTGATTTTGTGCAGACAACATTGTCTGTAGTTACTAGCAAAGAAAGCTCTTCACACAAGATGGAGGTAGAAACTGCTAGCATCGCTATAGCTGAAGTTATCAGGGAATTCCAGCAACAGGGACCTGAAGTAACAGAAGTCAAGAGTGGTTTGGAATCAACACTCTTAGGACTCAATCTACCCTTCAGTCAGGTCGATTTGATAGGAGTAGATCAGCTATTTGTGGATACTTTATTCAAAAGTAACACCACTTTATCGCCCTGGAGTAACTATGTTATTTCTCAAGGCTGGACAACTTGGCACACTAAATTTCCAATTTCTAGCACGGTTTTCACACGAAACTCTAATGCAGAGAAACTCAGCCCGTTAACTGATTATCAGGGGAAGAAACCGCGACACCGAGGAGGGAAGATTGTTACGCCCAACTTTGAAGGAGGAAAGCGCCAGTTGAATTTATATCATGGGACCATGATGTGTAACATTATTCCTTTAAAAAGGAAGATATGGATGAATCTGTTAAGGATCCATAATGGATGGAGGAAAATCGCGGAGACAAGCTTTGCTGTGGCCAGCTTATGCAAGACCTCACTACGGGTACATCCTCGGCTGAAAGGAGTAAATCACGTGAGTGAATGGTGTAAAACAATTGCTGCCCAGAGGCGTAGAAGAATCCCGTTGATTGTGATCTTTCCCAGAGGGGTAAAATTACAACCTCCTGACAATTACCGGATTTTACCAAGCTATTGCATGGAATCCCGGCCGAAAACCAGGTACAAGGATCTATCCAGAGTATCTTTGGGTTATGGAAATGGGACGTCTTTATGCAGGACAACCCACTGCCACAAGGAATATTGGAAACCTTTAGGCAGATACAGAACGGAGAGTGCTTAGGCATTATTCTGGGATGTACGGCGTGCTTTGACAAAAGATTTCTGGCAGAAACTTTTTTTTTTAAGGGGAAAGCTCTGTCACGAATTGGCCGCCTTAACATCCCAGAATATTTTTCTCGGTCTCCAAATTTGAGAGGCCAAACTGAGAAAGAATGAATTAATCACGCTACTCCACGGCTATCTAGTCGTGAGGTAAGATTATTCACAAAAAGCCTCTAGCCATGACGTAAGCTTGCAGATGGCAAGTAAAATGGGATACTTGAGACGGACACAACTAGATAATTTAAATTAGTCTACCCCTTAGAAAACTGCTGACCCAGACGGGCTATGACACCACACAGACGCATTGGCACCTTCTTGCCCAGGTAGACCCAGACATGCTGAATCAACAATGAACTGGGCCATGGACTGTGTAATTAAAACCTGGTTTACCAACAGAGTTGTAAACTGGCTGTTGACCATGAGAACCTAATTGTTCCCTTGACATGACACCTGATAAGAATAGCTAGGAAATCGCCCAGGTGTGAACAACATTAACCCAGGGAAAGATAATAGCCCCAGGGCTGTAAACTAAGCCCCGCCCACTCTGACTGGCAGACTCAGGGAGGTGTGAACCAGGTCTGATAAGACAATTAACACTGAGGACTTGGGGCCAGACAGAGAGGAGCAAGGTGTGATGGCCAGTTGCAATGATAAGGGCAATTACTGTCAGGAGGAGATAAGAAGAATTTATGACGGGAATGCCAAGGAGATAATATGGTCTGCTTGACTTAGCTTAAATAAGGGTCCCTAGCCTGTTTTATGTTAGATTAAGTTTGACTTCAGAACAGCTCTCACAAGGAGCACCTATGTTATAGATCTCAAGAACGAGTTATGACTAGGTAGAGCCAGGACTGGCAGACGTTAGAATACCGGCAAGCTGTTCTTTTGTGTGTGTCTACTGGAGAGTGGGGATCTGGACCACAGTTCCAGATAGATGAAGTAAGAAGTAAAGTTACGTAATGTTTCTCATCACAATATGTTATATGATTTTATCATCCTCATATTGACAATCATCCAATGTCTATGATTAGTAAATAAATGTTGTAGTCTTGTAACTCATAGTTCTGTCATTATATTTTTTCCAATTGTGCATACGTGTTGTTGTGTACATTGGTGGGGGTTCACTTACACACCAAGGAAAGGAGCAGTCAGGGAGAAAACCTGTACTGAGATAGTCGTCTATACTAATATATTTAGACTTAAAACATCTATCTTAAGCTAACCTTCTCTTTCCTATACCTTGGCGAATATTCAGCACAGTTCATTTCATTTTGTAACGAGCCACTAGGAACTGTACGTTGGATATTCAAGGGCTTAATCTGTAGTTCAGCCATATAGATTTTGTCCCTAGTCAGTTTCTGACTATCTGGGGTTGCTCGCCAGTGAATAATACATTCATCTAGCCGGTGGGGCACCCTGACTTCTGACAGATTGGGGTCCAGTCCGCGATCCTGAACCAGGATTCTAGTAATCATAGTGATTCTACTAGACCCTAGACATACGATTTTAAAAGTTAACTCTTGTAATCTTCAGTCATCAAAATAGACTATCATCAAATGTAGCTACTTTTAGTTGAGGAAGTTTCAGAGTACATATATAACTTTTCAAAAGTATAACAGATAAGAACTTATGAGAAAAATACCATCATCTATCATTTAGTGTTACCATTAATCATTTATTGATAATTGAACACTTTAATCATATTTACATTGATGTGTTTGATGATTTAACTGCTTGACTGATTTGCATTTTATGCTAATATATGCCATGTTCATTTTGACATGTATGCAGTGCATTTGAATGTTTATTTAGGTAAATATTACTGTTGAATACTGTGTAGTATATCTCTCACACTTACTTCACTGCTGTCGCCAGGTACTACTTGAATATTATTTTCAGTTGTCTTTCACTGCTGAGGCTAAACTATACACATTGGATAGCGTAGACTGTCAGTAGTTAACTCTTGTCTTTCTAGCTTAGATCTGATTTTTGATATATACATAGGAGCTAACCTGAATATAGTCATTAGCAATTATGTTCTTGCTTTACCGGAATCTTGAAGAGGATCTGAAGGCGCGCGCAGATTTCTCAGAGACCGCGAGAGGGTGGGGCATAAGAGAAGGCTTAGAGGGAGAGCAACTAGAAACATATATCATAGCAGAGTTAGAATGGTGGGACCAAGAAGAAGACATTATGTTTAAAGAAAATGATGAGTTCTTTGAAGCACAAGAGCGTAGCAAAACTGAAGGAGTAAAGATGGAGAAAACGCATATGGAAGCAGTCAATGCGGAGAAGCTAACCTTTCTAGCGGAACATAAGGTAGGAGATATGGATGCTCACCCAACCAGGAAGGAAGGGACATCTTTGCCACCCACCGCAGAATCAGAGTTAGTGGACCGGGAACTACAGGTTCTCATTCGACCCAGTCCTAAACGGAAAAGATGGAAGAAAAAACGGGCCAAGGGCACTTCAAGCAGTCACAAACGTGATAACTGTTTGGACCACGGAAATTGTGGTCTCACTGGTTCGCCAGTACAGGACCTTCAGGGAAACCACTTAACTTCTACGAGGAATGAATCTCGAGAGAAAGAGGAACTGAAGACAACCTTTAATGAGGTCGCAGGCGGAGACCTAGCCGATTCTCACATTCCCTTCTGTTCACAGAAACACGAAGTGGAATTACATCTGACTGAAATAGGGAGGATGGAAGTAACTGAATCCCAGGTGAATTTCATTACTGCAACGCGGGAAGAATCACTAATTATCAGTTCAGATAATTTGCCAACTAACAGTTACCCAGAGGACAACTGTTCGTACCACAAGATATGTGGTTTAACTGGTCCGCCAGTACAAGACTCCCAGGAATCTCATTTTACTTCAACGAGAGGTGAAACTCAAGAGGAAGATGACCTGAGGACATCTTTTAAGGAGGTCGGAGATCGAAAGGTAAGCGACTTTATTATTCCCTTCAGCCCAGACGAGGAAGAAGTGGGATTAAATTTGACTGACAGTGGGATGAAGGAAAACCCGGAACCCCTTGTGATCTTTGAGGCTGCAGCTCAGGACAAGACACTAGATCTCAGTTCAAATCATTTACCTAGTGTGATGGATTGTGTAGACACCAGCCTATCACAGGATGTACCTCAACTGGACTTAGCCCATGAAAGCATGACCAGAGAGGAACATCCAGACCAGGAAACATTTCCAGTTGTTATCTTACAGTATACCAGTTCGGAGACTCAGGAAACACAGGGAATTGTTAGGAGCCAGAATATGGATTCTGATTTTGTGCAGACAACATTGTCTGTAGTTACTAGCAAAGAAAGCTCTTCACACAAGATGGAGGTAGAAACTGCTAGCATCGCTATAGCTGAAGTTATCAGGGAATTCCAGCAACAGGGACCTGAAGTAACAGAAGTCAAGAGTGGTTTGGAATCAACACTCTTAGGACTCAATCTACCCTTCAGTCAGGTCGATTTGATAGGAGTAGATCAGCTATTTGTGGATACTTTATTCAAAAGTAACACCACTTTATCGCCCTGGAGTAACTATGTTATTTCTCAAGGCTGGACAACTTGGCACACTAAATTTCCAATTTCTAGCACGGTTTTCACACGAAACTCTAATGCAGAGAAACTCAGCCCGTTAACTGATTATCAGGGGAAGAAACCGCGACACCGAGGAGGGAAGATTGTTACGCCCAACTTTGAAGGAGGAAAGCGCCAGTTGAATTTATATCATGGGACCATGATGTGTAACATTATTCCTTTAAAAAGGAAGATATGGATGAATCTGTTAAGGATCCATAATGGATGGAGGAAAATCGCGGAGACAAGCTTTGCTGTGGCCAGCTTATGCAAGACCTCACTACGGGTACATCCTCGGCTGAAAGGAGTAAATCACGTGAGTGAATGGTGTAAAACAATTGCTGCCCAGAGGCGTAGAAGAATCCCGTTGATTGTGATCTTTCCCAGAGGGGTAAAATTACAACCTCCTGACAATTACCGGATTTTACCAAGCTATTGCATGGAATCCCGGCCGAAAACCAGGTACAAGGATCTATCCAGAGTATCTTTGGGTTATGGAAATGGGACGTCTTTATGCAGGACAACCCACTGCCACAAGGAATATTGGAAACCTTTAGGCAGATACAGAACGGAGAGTGCTTAGGCATTATTCTGGGATGTACGGCGTGCTTTGACAAAAGATTTCTGGCAGAAACTTTTTTTTTTAAGGGGAAAGCTCTGTCACGAATTGGCCGCCTTAACATCCCAGAATATTTTTCTCGGTCTCCAAATTTGAGAGGCCAAACTGAGAAAGAATGAATTAATCACGCTACTCCACGGCTATCTAGTCGTGAGGTAAGATTATTCACAAAAAGCCTCTAGCCATGACGTAAGCTTGCAGATGGCAAGTAAAATGGGATACTTGAGACGGACACAACTAGATAATTTAAATTAGTCTACCCCTTAGAAAACTGCTGACCCAGACGGGCTATGACACCACACAGACGCATTGGCACCTTCTTGCCCAGGTAGACCCAGACATGCTGAATCAACAATGAACTGGGCCATGGACTGTGTAATTAAAACCTGGTTTACCAACAGAGTTGTAAACTGGCTGTTGACCATGAGAACCTAATTGTTCCCTTGACATGACACCTGATAAGAATAGCTAGGAAATCGCCCAGGTGTGAACAACATTAACCCAGGGAAAGATAATAGCCCCAGGGCTGTAAACTAAGCCCCGCCCACTCTGACTGGCAGACTCAGGGAGGTGTGAACCAGGTCTGATAAGACAATTAACACTGAGGACTTGGGGCCAGACAGAGAGGAGCAAGGTGTGATGGCCAGTTGCAATGATAAGGGCAATTACTGTCAGGAGGAGATAAGAAGAATTTATGACGGGAATGCCAAGGAGATAATATGGTCTGCTTGACTTAGCTTAAATAAGGGTCCCTAGCCTGTTTTATGTTAGATTAAGTTTGACTTCAGAACAGCTCTCACAAGGAGCACCTATGTTATAGATCTCAAGAACGAGTTATGACTAGGTAGAGCCAGGACTGGCAGACGTTAGAATACCGGCAAGCTGTTCTTTTGTGTGTGTCTACTGGAGAGTGGGGATCTGGACCACAGTTCCAGATAGATGAAGTAACAAGTAAAGTTACGTAATGTTTCTCATCACAATATGTTATATGATTTTATCATCCTCATATTGACAATCATCCAATGTCTATGATTAGTAAATAAATGTTGTAGTCTTGTAACTCATAGTTCTGTCATTATATTTTTTCCAATTGTGCATACGTGTTGTTGTGTACATTGGTGGGGGTTCACTTACACACCAAGGAAAGGAGCAGTCAGGGAGAAAACCTGTACTGAGATAGTCGTCTATACTAATATATTTAGACTTAAAACATCTATCTTAAGCTAACCTTCTCTTTCCTATACCTTGGCGAATATTCAGCACAGTTCATTTCATTTTGTAACGAGCCACTAGGAACTGTACGTTGGATATTCAAGGGCTTAATCTGTAGTTCAGCCATATAGATTTTGTCCCTAGTCAGTTTCTGACTATCTGGGGTTGCTCGCCAGTGAATAATACATTCATCTAGCCGGTGGGGCACCCTGACTTCTGACATGGACAAACAACAAATATATAACACGTCATTTAATGGACATCAACAAGGAATGTGGACAAACAACTAGCGGGAACCTATTATGGCAAGTAACAAGAGCACTTGTCCACGACCAGATATGTACTGAATATATATTTCTCTCCTGCCCTGTATCCCTCATTGCGACACAGTCTCCCCCCCCCCCCACCACCAAACCACTCCAAGCTGTCCTTTCTTTGCTATCTCTTGCAGCTCCCTGCACGACCTCTAAATATTATTCATCTCTGTCTGTAATCCTCTTCCCCGCGTGTTTTTGGTCTCCTCTTGTTTGTCTTGTGGGTTCCAGACAAGAGAGTGGCTCGTTATTTGAAGCTGTGAGTTCTAAGATGGCTGGCAAGACCAATAAGTTCGTCTACTCGGCATTACGGGAGGGGGGGAGGGAGGGGGGTTGGGAAACTGCACGTGTCACTATTCCCAACTCCACAGACGCGGGTGCAACATCACGGACTAAAATAATATTTTCCAACACTAACAATCACTTCCATACACAATTAAAACAGTTAGCTACTTACCCCCCACCCCCACCCCCCCCCACCCCCACCACAGCTCAAAGGTAGAGATAATCAACGCAGCAACAGTGTGTATACCTTACAGCGAACTCAAATCCGTTAACTGGAAATCACAGTGCCTCTTTTTTCTGAAGACTAAAGGATCGACTTCATTGCATCGGGTTATATCCCATATGGCTCGGTTCCTTTCCGCAAGGCTGCCTTCGCCACGGAGTCTTCCGAAACAATAACCAGTGTAAAAATGACAATGATAACGTAAACGTAAGTTATAAATAACAATATAAAATTATTTAAAACATAATATAAGTAAGTTACACTCCAGACCAGATGGAAACAGAGGAAGAGGCCGACCACGTAAACGCTGGACGGAGGGAATAACAGAATCCATGGGAATGTCGATATACGAAGCCCATAACCGGGCACTCTCACGAAGTTTATACTTCACCTCGACACCGCAAGGTACAAGAGGAACATGATGAGAGAGAGAGACACTCCAAAACAACGAATTGAAGTTTCGATCTTTGTTTTCTTTGTCAGCAACAACACACAGACCTAAAGAAAAACGTGACATTAGAAATTTTAATTGCAAATTAAAATTTAAACAAAAACAGTATCGGTATCAAACGTTGTTATGCTAATGCGCATGCCCCGTTTCCAGGAAGCTGCACAGATCTTCCCGATGTTCAATCCCTATAATGATAATATCACGCTTTATGACAACACATCATTATTCCATCTCATGTGGAGTCTATAGATATGCAAGGGCAACATACCTGCGTAACGTGGCTTAAAGACTGCACCTTGTTGTGGTGAGGCCGACTGGCTGAGGGCAGAGTCGGGTCTGCAAACATAACTGTGACCTAGAGGCAGTAAGTAGTTTTCAGTGCTACAGATATCATCTACAAATATTATCCACAAATAGCATACTCTAATGTCATCCATAAATATCATCCACACATAGCATCTACAAATATCATCTACACATAGCATCATCTTTTAGGAGAACTTATTCATGAGTTGTCATTGTATGTCAGAGTAAAGGTTACGTTTCATATACATCTCATATTACATAGTGTGACTTTACATATCTACATATAACTCTGCCAATACTGGCACGTGGCCGTCTTTACAGACGATAATTATTGTGCTTCTGAAAAAGGCATAATAACCACTTCATAGCTCACAGCCTGGGCTGAATTGTAGAGACCATGCGATGCCCATGCAGCATGATCCCTCTCTCGGCTTGTCAAGTTTACTCCAGAAGAAAGATAACACCAATACATCTGGAACAAGACCAGCTGCACAAGCTGCCGGCCAGCAAAGCAATCCTTTAACTGACCGCCTGTCAGAGCTTCCATCCTAGACCAGTTTTCAACCAAGGCTTAGGGTCTGATCTGCCATGCCATGACATGACATTTAGTCGCTAGCTTGCATTTCCTCTCACCAGACCAGGATCAGGTTTGTAACCCCCCCCCCCCCCCCCCCAAAAAAAAATTGCGCTCCTAAACCCGAAGCGGTTGGCACAATTTCGGGGTGTCCGGTTAAGTAAGCGTCGCGTAACTCAGTAATTTCTGACTAATACATGACTCATCTTGACTTGTGTCAGTAAAATAGATGCACAATCTACTATGATAAATACGATATAGATTTTTACCTGCAACTTCGCGACTCAGAGGCAATGATGCCGAATTGTTAGCTTCCCTGACTCCCGCCTTGTGACCATCTTCTGTGTACCACTGGGCAAACCCCGGGGGTCTTCCTGACGAGGTCACCTCACACAGGCATGTAGGAGTCGTGCCTTCCATGAAGTAGCCATGTCTGATTAACGGCCCAAACTGACAGCTGTCTGCTAGCTTGACTGTCGGGTAATCTGGCGGGAGAATCAAGGTGAGCGTATGATGCTACCAGCACGTAGAGCAGGAAATCAACTATCACAATATGCTAACGATGGTGTCGTATGAAGGTCGGCGAATCCTCTCCCAAAAATGCACACAGAACTATCAACTTCTTCAGCTGCCTTTCCTGTTCAAGTGCGATATAGGCCCTCAATGGGCTGCCACCAAGCCTTCTGTAAACAGTTTTCTACTAGTTGAGGTAGCCTGTGTCAGGCCAAGCCTCCTTAGTCGCCTGTGATGGCAAGCATGGTGCGTCAAGGTGTTACTATTTTGTGCTTCCCTGATGGGCCCTAGGTGCAGACTCTAAGGCGGTGAAGAACTACGGACACAGACACATACATTCTCGGGGTGGATGAGATCTGCCACTACCTACAGACACAGACACATACAGTCTGGGAGTGGATGATTGCCTGAGATCTGCCCCTACCTACAAGGGGTGTGATTTTGCTAACAGGCGAAACACTGATAGAGATGATTGTGACGTTCTTTGACAAAACTGTGATGTGATAATAGGACACTCACCACAATAGAAGATATTTGACAAAACTATGATGTGATGTACAATATACTCGACACAACAGAAGATGTTTGACAACACTGTGACAATATACTCGACACAACAGAAGATGTTTGACAACACTGTGACAATATACTCGATACAACACACGGCTGTAGTACATATTAATTTATTCACAAACAGTTACTTCCCCTATCTCGACTGGTGTTCATACACACGACTCCCGGGCCGGCAGGCGCGAATACCAGACACAGTGTTACCCAGGGTCCCAGAGTGCATTATTATCATCATCATCATGTGCTATACCAATTAGCGTGGGCAGTCATGTTCTGCCATCTCAATCGATCACTAGAGTCGTGGATCAGCCCAGTGTTCTTGTCTTGACCATGCCACGTGACCAAGCCATCCAGGTATTTACTTTTCTGTCTTCCCTTTGTTCTTTTCCCCTCAATCTTGCCAGTTATCACCGAGTTATCCAATTTATTTCGTCTCATAATCTGTCCAAATAATTGCGACTGTTAACGTCTAATTTCTCTACTTAGTTGACGGTTTTCGTCTGCTTCTTGTAGAACTTGCTCATTTGTGTTTCTGTCTGTCCATGGTATTTGCATTTTCCTCAGAAACAACATTTCCACTGCCATTAGATGTGTTTTAGCTTGCCTGCTCATTGTTCACGTTTTACATCCATACGAAAATGTAGGTTCTATGAAGCATTTCAACATTCCTTTTTTCTTGTTGCAATTAACATATTTTTCTTAGTCAGTATGTTTTCTATCTTGCAAATGGCTACCTTCGCCATGGCAAATCTTGTTCTAATATCTTCAAGGCATCTCCCATTATATGTTATGACTGTTCTGGGATAATTGTACCAATTCACTTGTATAAGAACATTCCCAATGACCCATTACCATAATGCGGTCCTCTAAAATATCTCGACGGTTGAAGCTCATGAAGAGCGCGCTTACGATAATCAGAAGCCATGTTAGTGACGTATTTCGCAGGTTTCTAAATGACCGTCCACACGACTTTTACCCCGAGGTTAAGTTAGCACTCCGGGGTATACAGCCGCTGGGTGTGAAGTGTAAGGCCTTACAGTTTCTAGGTCGTGGTCAATGAGGTTGGGATCGAACCATTTACTAACCGTCTTTCCCTCTAACGCTGTGTCTAGGACTGGCCTAACCAACTGGCCGGCCGGGGATCTTTTATACTGCTCAAATAGAAAGAAAGAAGCATAATCGGACTGACCTAAATGAAACAGGACAGAGGGAACAACAGAGTCTATGGGAATCTCAATATATGAAGCCCATAAATGGGCACTCCTGTGGCATAACGCAGCCAACATTATTCATTACCAACAACTGCCGCAAAAAGAGGAAACAACATTAAAAGAAATTGACTTCACAAACGCAATTGGAGATTGGGACTTAAAACTTAACATCAAAACTGGAACTGAACAAGTGACAAATGACGTGGATTCTTAGAAAGATTTCATCAGACCAAGCTCAGAAAACCATTGGATAGGAAAACCACGTGACCCGCCTTCGCGCCAGTGCATAAATTAACATATATTACTATTTCATCAGAAATGTTAATAAGCCCGCACTTTTGTCTGAACTCGCTCCATGGACGGATGTGAGAAGAATGTGTGACCAAAAATTCAATGGGCAAGGCAAAAGTCTGGATCCGAGGTACGTTTGTTGGCCCTTGATTAGACTAAGAACCCGATGTATCAAGTAATGTAAACCCATGTTTGTGATGTCAATTGAAATGTATGATTATTAATTAAAACCTCTGAAATGTAAAAATGCTCGACTGTAGATTCTAACGACGCAAAGCCATTCCCGGGCAGAATATTCTCTTCGATGAAACTACAATCTCTGATATTCTTAGAGATAATTATTAACTTTAAGAAGTGCATTCCACTACTATATTCTATTCTAAACAACTGTGAGAAGTGATGATTCGAAAGCAATCTTGTGCATTTCACCAGAAACATTGCTAAAGATGTACCACTATCTACAGCTGAAAAGACAGTTCGTGTACTAGAACAAGTGCCTTGTTCTAAAACAGACTTATCTATGCCTATTTACAATCTAGAAAGCTGAAAGTGAAATCAATCTTTCCTTTCTCCTTTATCTATAGAATTAATAGGGTTTGGCGAAATAAATATTTATATTTATGTCAAATTTAATTAGATAAGGGCACACATGAACTGCAACACATGAGAAAGTTGTGCTTCGCGGAACACCATCACGCGAAGTGAACTTAACTCATTACTCAACATAACTTAAAACACAACACCACTCCACACCACTCATCACCACACAACCCAACACTCAACATCACAACAACAACAGGTAATGGAAGAGAGTTATTGGACACAAGAAGAAGAAGTAGTTAATTGGGAAAACACAGAGAATTATTTATACACATTGTAAACACCATTTAGTGGAAGAAATGTTTTAAATGTATGTCATTTATTTACATGCATCTTGACATATTCTCACTCTTGTCAATGTCTTACTGTACACGTTCACTGACCCCGGTCAAATGAGAATTTACATACAGCAGGAATAAGTTGATACAAGGCGTACACCGTGTGATAATCTCTGACCACCCCAACTTAACCCAACACTAGCTCAGAGAGAAAAGGAGGGGAGGGGAACTAGTTCCTACTTCAGGAATTTAGATTTCTTCCGACCTACTTCTTATTATTGTATTGGTAGGAATGTATATATTTATGCGAATATTCATCAGTGATCTTGGTGGCTACATACCAACAACCACCCAACACATCAGCAAATTAACCACCTAAATCAGACCTGAGGGAGGGAAGCCGAGAGAAAGAGATGAACCACAAGTGAGAGGGAGGATGACTTCGCTATGAGCAGAGCATGGGGAGGCCTTCAGAGGAGCTATACGGGCAGACCTGAAGTGGATCCATCAGTCAATGGACCCTGGCTTACCTAATCCTCCAGTCACCAGGTTACTTTTCTGATAGGTAGAACCCACACCCCATTACAGGAACACTGATGTGTTTATGGTTGAGACACCACTATCATACTTAATATGTACAACATCAAAATGTTTACTATGTTTTCACACTTGTTGACATCTCATATATTGATGCTTGTTATTGCTTGTCTGGGACAATGGTCCAATGTGCAACTGTTCTATTACTTTGTGTAAATCACAACAGAGATGTATGTACTGACCAGAAGGCTCAGGCCAGTCAATAAATGATTAACATGAATTGACCTTCTGTTAATTTGTCAAGTTCAAACCTATCTGTGTCAACAACTTCTTTGTACATCATGTTGTCAGAATCTGATGTGATTGTTTATGTGTTTGATTGTTAAAGATAAATTAACTCATAATGACTTACTGAATGGGGAAATAAAAAGACTCAAGATCTATCAACTGCTCAACATCCATGTTTTCTTCATCTAAATCAGGCTGAGAAAATTCTCCAGACTTTCCTCAGATTTGATAAACTAAAAGGGGGCTCCAGAGCTATCAGAACCATTGGAGAAGGGGCAGATTCCCAGTTAGTAATTACCATTCTTACCAGGGCCATAATCTATATCTCCTAGACAATACTTAATAGAACGAGGCCTGCAGATAACTCAAGGTTCATATTCTGGGGTTATTGAAGATAGAAGAGGATGGGGCTCTACATCTTTTGTTAGAGATGGGGCATGCACTACAGTGATCTCCCACTCCCTTCAAAAATATATGACAACTCCCCAACTGTTTATGTTTCACCTCGTCACAGCAAGGTACTAGAGGAACATTATGAGATACCATGAAATGAGATGCCATGAGATGAGATGAGACTGAGTCGTAACCACATGTCCGGTTCAGTCGCTTTGTTGGAATCATACACGTGGATTTTATGAAACATGTGTCCAGTCCACTACAAGGATACAACTGATAATGTTCACATTGTTATTTTCATGTAACGTTGTTGGTGTAGTTCTATCGTTGTGTGTTTGTTGCTTGTGTCTCGTGTTCTAGTTGAGCTTACAGCCTGCTTCTCATTTTGTAATGATTCTTTCCTTCCAAGAAAATCGTCAACTGGTCAGAGTCCATGTCAAAATCCATGTCACTGTCCATGTTAATGTCCATGCTAATGTCCATGTCAGTATCCATGTAAATGTCAATGTCAGTGTCCATGTCAGTTTCCATGTCAGTGTCAATGTCAGCGTCTATGATAATGTCCATGTCAGTGCCCATGTCAATGTCCATGCCAATTTCCATGTCACTGTCCATGTCAGTGCCCATGTCGGTGTCCATGCCAATGTCCATGTCAGTGCCCATGTCAATGTCCATGCCAATGTCCATGTCAATGTCCATGTCAGTGTCAATGTCAGTGTCCATGTGTGTATCCATGCTAGTGTCAATGTCCATGTCAGTGTCCATGCCAATGTCCATGTCAGTGTCCATGTCGTGTCCATATCGGTGTCCATGTCAGCGCCCATGTCATTGTCCATGTCAATGTCCATGTCAGTGTCCATGACAATGTCCATGTCAAAGTCCATATCAGTGTCCATGTCAATGTTCATGTCAATGTTCATGTCAGTGTTCATGTCAGTTGCATGTCAGTGTTCATGTCAGTTCCATGTCAGTTTTTATGCCAGTGTCCATGTCAGTTCCCATGCCAGTACCCATGTCAGTGTCCATGCCAATGTCCATGCCAGTGCCCATGCCAGTGCCCATGCCCATGCCAGTGCCCATGCCAGTGCCCATGTCAGTGTCCATGCCAGTTCCCATGCCAGTGCCTATGCCAGTGCCAATGCCAGTGCCCATGTCAGTGTCCATGCCAGTTCCCATGTCAGTCTCCATGCCAGTCCCCATGTCAGTGTCCATGCCAGTGTCCATGTCAGTGCCCATGCCAGTGCCCATGTCAGTGCTCATGCCAGTGTCCATGTCAGTGTCCATGCCAATGTCCATGTCAGTGTCCATGCCAATGTCCATGTCAGTGCCCATGCCAGTGCCCATGTCAGTGTCCATGCCAATGTCCATGTCAGTGTCCATGCCAATATCCATGTCAGTGTCCATGCCAATGTCCATGTCAGTGTCCATGCCAATGTCCATGTCAGTGCCCATGCCCATGTCAGTGCCCATGCCAGTGTCCATGTCAGTTCCCATGCCAGTGCCCATGTTGGTGTCCATGCTAGTGCCCATGTCAGTGTCCATGCCAGTGCCCATGTCAGTGCCCATGCCAGTGCACATGTCAGTTCCCATGCCAGTGCCCACGTCAGTTCCCATGCCAGTGCCCATGTCAGTGTCCATGCCAGTGCCCATGTCATTGTCCATGCCAGTGCCCATGTCAGTGCCCATGTCAGTGTCAATGTCAGTGTCCACTTCAGAAACTGGTCGCATCCAAAGGCAGAAAAAAACAAAAAAAAACACCGCCACTTGTGGGGATTCAACCAGCCCCTCTGTTTTGGAGGACAACGCCCCATGCCAGTGTGGCAGTGAAAAGAGATGAGTTGAGCTGAGATGAGTTCAGAAACATCTTAGCTCTCGGGACATTCCCATACATGCTCCGTCCTCATCGCAACAACCAGCGAAGAGTCGGAATACTAATAGTACCAGCAGCAATCTGATTATGTTTCCGTCTGACCTTTCCTGGGAGTCCTGAGTGTCGGCCAGATCCTCCAGTCAATCCCTGCAGTACCACTCTCTCCATGTAATGCTGGCATATATATTCTTTCATACTGTACACGTCTCACAAAATGCCTTGACCACATCTGCCTCATCGTGTACCAAAACCCCACCCAGTGGTGCAGACCCAGCCAATCTGTCCGCCTGCTCGTTTCCCACCACACCAGAATGTCCTGGGAAACAGATCCAACGGATGCTTCGTGTCTTTGAATGTTTAGTTGAAGCAAATTGTATATGCGGTAAATAAACTAAGAACATAACGAATAGCAGAAGTCAACCCAAGTGTAGTCTTGAGTTCACCAATAGATAATAAAATAAGACAAGACAAGATAAGGTAATACATAACACGATAAGGTAATACAAGAGAAATCAAGATAAGATAATACAAGAGAAGACAACGAAAGATAAGTCAGGACAAGACAAGATAAGACAAAACAAGATAAAACAATACAATATAAAGCAATATAAAATAAGGCACTATAAGATAAGACCATACAAGTTGAGGCAATACAAGATTAGAAAATACAAGATTAGATAATATAAGATAAGGCAATGTAAAGTAAGACAATTCAAGATAAGACAAATAAAAAACTTCAACCCGCAGGAGTCGGCGTGGGTTCACCTGTTGTCGAGGGACACTGGTAATAAGGAAAGCTGGTACACACGCACAAATAAGTCCAGTGCACTAGAAGTAGTAGTACATATATGGACTAATCTTGAGTTCAATGCCAGTGAACGCATACAAGAGGCAAGATAGGACAGAACAAGATAAGATAATGCAAGATAAGACAGAACAAGATAAGATAATGCAAGATAAGACATGATAAGATAAGATAAGACAGGACAAGATAAGATAAGGCAGGACAATATAAGATAAGGCAGGACAATATAAGATAATGCAAGATAAGACATGATAAGATAAGATAATGCAAGATAAGACAGGACAAGATAAGATAATGCAAGATAAGGCAGGACAAGATAAGATAATGCAAGCTATGACGGAACAAGATAAGATAATACTAGATAATACAGGACTCATAAGATAATGCAAGATAAGACATGATAAGATACTGCAGACAAGATAAGATAATGCAAGATAAGTCAAAATAAGATACTGCAAGATAAGACTAGATAAGATAAGATAGATAAGATACGGCAAGACTAAACTTACCCAAAACAACTGGCTGTATCCACTCACTGTATGATGACGCCGCTTCAACCCACTTGGCAATATTTGGAAACACCTCTGTTTGGACCTGTACGTACCCAGGGGGGACCCCAGTCAGGGGAGCCAGCCACGTACACTGGGTCCTGTAGTTTCCTGGGCTAGTCGTAGACGGCAAGTTGATGAAACTGATCTGTGTAGATATGTTTTTGGGCAGACCCTGTGTGGTCATAGAATGTGTTTGTTAGTAAGGTATACAACATGCACACAACAGATCTTGTTTTATAATTAGTTAGTAATCTAAGAGGCTATGTGTAATCATTTATTTGCAATGTAAATAGACCCAGTGCAATAGTTTCTGAGCAATGTACAAAAGCAGACAATGTGTGACCTAGGAATATTCCATCTGGCGTGTTTCTGACGTATGACATGAATGACACCTTAATTCTCCGTTCCTGCGACAGTGAATATCACACAAAATCCTCACTGTCCCATGTCAATAGTTGAACAGACCGGAGTACTGACAACCCAATAGCACACACAGGCATAGATGTATACGGCCGTTGCAAGAATGCCAGTACAATAACCCGCATTTAAATTAAATTTCATCGTCCATGGAAAAGGCAGTCATTAGAAAACCAGCAGTTGCACACGCATGTTTTCTCAGCGACTCAATGGGTATGTCACTTCAATGGACCCTATAGTATAGCTAGATGATTTAGCCGCTGCTGATTGGACACAATTTGTTCAGATCTCTAGTGTTTCTGTTGCTGTCTCTACTTCTTCTTCTATTCCTTCTACTTCTGTCTCTGCGTCTCATTTTGCTGCTGCTGCTGCTCGTACTACTACTACTACTACTACTACTACTACTACTACTACTACTACTACTACTACTACTACGACTACTACTACTACTACTACTACTACTACTACTACTACTACTACTACTACTACTACTACTACTACTACTACTACTACTACTTCTTCTTCTTCTTCTTCTTCTTCTTCTTCTTCTTCTTCTATTTTTGGAGGGATTGTGTGGGTGGGGGAAGTCTGTGGGTGGGGATGTGTGGGCTGGTGGAGAGTGGATGTGTTAGTGTGTGTGTATGTGTGTGTGTGCGCGTGCGCACGCATGTGTATGAGTGTGTGTGTGTGTCAAAGAAGGGAGAGAGAGAGTTGAGTGCAAGCATTGAATGTTACATTCTATTCCATATTTTTTGTGCATTCACATCTTTCATATTATCATTTTGAATGCCACTTGATTTTATCATGTATAATATGAACACGTGTACTTTACTGTAGTGTGAGTGAGACAGTGGGTGAGTGTGAAAAAGGGTAAGTGAGTGAGTGTGCGAGAGTGTGTGTGGGAGGTGTCTATGTGTGAGAGCATCACTATTTTTTTGCGTTTTACAATGTATATGTATGGTCTTCTCTCCATATTTGGCACATTTATGAGATCTAACGATAATCGCCAGTGAATGTGCGTGTGGAGTGTGGGAGTCTGCTCATATTGGTTTCAGTGATTGTGTGAGGCATCATGTATGCGCCTAGATGTGAGGAAGTGTTTGTGTGTGTGTGTGTGTGTGGGGGGGACATGTGTGTGGGGTGGGGGTATGTTTGGGAGGGGGGGGGGGTTGAGAATGAGTGTATGGGATATGTGTGGGGAATGTGTATTGGTGGGGAATGTGTGCGTGGATGGGGAGATGTGTGTTGTTGGGGAGTGTGTGTTGGTGGGGGATGTGTGGGTGGGTGAGGGATGTGTATGTGGGGAATGTGCGGGTATGGGGGATGTGTGTGTGGATGAGCGATGTGTGGGTGGGTTATGTGTGTATAGGTGGAGATCTGTTGGTGGGGTATATGTTTAGGTGGGTGGGGGTGTGTGGGTGTTGATTGGTAGTGGTATTTGTGGGTGGGGATTGTAGGTGGATGTGTGAGGGTGTGTAGTTGGTATGGGGGATGTGTGTATGGGTGGGGGATGTGGGTGAGGGGTATGCGTGGGTGGGTGGCTGGGAGATGTATGTGAGGGTGGTGTGTGTGTGTTGGTGGGAGATGTGTGTGATTGGATGGTGGATGTGTGGATTGGTGGGGAGATGTGTGCAGGTGTGTGGAATTATTGTGTTGGTAGGTGCGGGATATGTGGGTTGGCAGAGAGCAGATGTGCTAGTGTGTGTGTGTGTGTGTGTGTGTGTGTGTGTGTGTGTGTGTGTGCGTGTGCATGCGCACATGCATGTGAGTGTGTATGAAAGAAAGGAGAGAAAGTTTAGTGCACGCATGTCATATAACATGCTATTCCATACTTATTGTGTATTCTCATCTTTCATATTTTCAGTTTGAATGCCACTTGATTTTATCATGTATGATATGATCACATGTACTTTACTGTAGAGTGAATGAGAGAGTGAGTGAGTGTGAATGAGAGACTGTCAGGGGGTGTGTGGTTGGGACGTGGGTGTGAGGGGGTGTGGGGATGTATATGGGGTGGGGGGATAGGTGTGTGTGTGGGGGAAGTGTGGGTGGAGACGTGTGGATAGATGGTGGAAGTGTGGGTGTGTGGGGAGACATGTGTGTGTGGGTGAGGGATGTGTGTGTTTGTGGGTGAGTGAGGAAAGTGTGTGTGGGTTGGGGATGTATTTTTTGGTGAAGGATGTGTGGGTGGGTGGGGGTGTCGGTGGGTGAGGGATGTGTATGTGGATGGGTGGGTTGGGGGTATATGGATGGTGGATATGTGAGTGTCAGTATGTGGGAGTGTGTGTAGGGGTGTGGTGAATGTGTGTGGGTGTGGGTTGGGGATGGATGTGTTGATGGCGAATGAGTGAGTAGGGGTGTATGGGTGGCGGATTTGAGTGTGGGTAGGATATTTGTGGGTGGGAGATGTTGGGGTGGGTGGGGATATATGTGTGGACTGTGAGGGTGTGGGTGGGAGATTTTAAGTTTAGATGGGGGATGTGTGGATAGGTGGGGAGATTGTGTGGGTGGGGTGGGGGATATGTGTGCTTGTGGGGATGTGTGTGCAGGTATGTGTGTGTCCGGGTATGTGTGTGTGCGGGTATGTGTGTATGGGTGGGGAGATGTGTGTTGGTGAGAGATGTGTGTATGGTTGGGGGAGTGGGTATGTGGGTGGGGGATGGGTGTGTGTGCGTGTGTGCGTACGCGCGTGCGCGCATGCGTGTGTGTGTGTGTGTGTTGGGTGGAGTCCGCAACACAATCACGATCAAGTCCTCACCACAATCACGATCAGTTCCTGAACACAACCACTGACCTTGTGGTTGAAGCTGCAGTTCCCCTCTGGATACACGCTTTCTGAAGCACAGGTCACTTGTAGGTAGGGGTCTCCCCCAATGGTGATCACACTGGGGTCCTGGCATGTGGGTTTCTGCGTTTTAACTGCGAGGATGGAATTGACATAGAAGATTACGGTAGGTATATAAACATGAGAGATCGTATTAGGTACATTCGCACTGCGAGCGCTAACAAGTCAAGTCGCATTATTCTGTCAAGATGCCCGATACTCGGGAAAATGCCACGTGGAAAGTCCAACAACAAGAAACACGCTGTTGCCAAGATGTGCAGCGTGGGAGCCGACAACAAGAAGAAGAACGTCTAGAGCCCACCTGCTAGCTGCATCAAAGAGCCTGATACTACATCTATTACTGAAACTACCACGAGGGAGAAGATTGACAGCCCAACACAGTCAAGAACCAAGGCAGCAGAGAAGGAGGAGAAAGACGTGGTGGTGGTGGTGGGTGTGGGTGGTGGTGGTGGGTGTGGGTGGTGGTGGTGGTGGTGGTGGGTGGTGGTGGTGGTGGTGGTGGTGGGTGGTGGTGGTGGGTGGTGGGTGGTGGTGGTGGTGAGTTGTTCAGAAAGTGTTTACAGTAAACTGTAAGGATTAGACGTACCGTAAACCAGCAGGTTGCATGTCTGAGAGTGAGTGAAGTCGAGTTTGACGCATTTAAACGTGTCCCTGGTTCTGTTGACATTCATGATCCTAAGACGTCCCAGGTAGCCACCAGCGGGGCCTGAATCGTTGACCAGGCTAGGGCTAAAGGCCCCGGGCATGCTGTTGGTGCAGACCCCAGCCGGACTGCAGCTGGAGACATTCACAAAACTGCTTCCCACTTGGAGCTGCCATAGCAGACCTGGGTTAGTGCCGGACAGTCTGCAGGTCAGTGTGTAGTCGGCACCTTCCTCGGCCGTCCCGTCACATGGCTCGTCTGAAATACCAGTTGATGTGGTTAGTGCACTTTAGGTTCATTGGCATTCGCCAGATGGGAATACATTAGAGGTTGTACAACACTAGACAAGACTGTAGAAAGGTTATGTATATACGACGTTTTGTTATATGTGTACATCACCAAAACACGAACAGTAGAATCGGTGCGGTCTACTAGAACACGATCACAAGTAACAAAATACACGTTGCGGCTAAAGCATTCGTCAGGACACAAACAACAATCACACACCTTCATTAAATATGTTGGCATTTTCAATGTTACACTGTTTGTCTGTTTGCTAGTTTGCTATCAAACCTCGTTGATTCGAGTTGTTTACTTGAACTACTTAAAAAGTGATGACCGGCGGTGAAGTGGTTCTGTTCCGGTAGGCAAGCAACCCACTAAGTGCCAACGTGTCCGTGAACTCTCCAGCAAATGAGGACAGGCGTAGGTGCAGCTTGTCTGCCACCACAAAGGCTACACCGGTCGATTCTCACTTCGCTAGCATGACAAGTGTCTGCCCAGGATGTCTCACAAACTAGTGTCTGCCCAGGATGTCCCACATACTAGTGTCTGCCCATATGTCCCACAGACTAGTGTCTGCCCAGATGTCTCACAGACTAGTGTTTGCCAAGAGGTCCCACAGACTAGTGTCTGCCCAGGATGTCCCACAGACTAGTGTCTGCCCAGATGTCCCACAGACTAGTGTCTGCCCAGATGTCTCACAGACTAGTGTCTGCCCAGATGTCTCACAGACTAATGTTTGCCAAGAGGTCCCACAGACTAGTGTCTGCCCAGGATGTCCCACAGACTAGTGTCTGCCCAGGATGTCCCACATACTAGTGTCTGCCCATATGTCCCACAGACTAGTGTCTGCCCAGATGTCTCACAGACTAGTGTTTGCCAAGAGGTCCCACAGACTAGTGTCTGCCCAGGATGTCCCACAGACTAGTGTCTGCCCAGATGTCCCACAGACTAGTGTCTGCCCAGATGTCCCACAGACTAGTGTCTGCCCAGATGTCTCATATACTAGTGTCTGCCCAGGATGTCCCACAGACTAGTGTCTGCCCAGGATGTCCCACAGACTAGTGTCTGCCCAGATGTCCCACAGACTAGTGTCTGCCCAGATGTCTCACAGACTAGTGTCTGCCCAGATGTTCCACAGACAAGTATTTGCCCAGGATGTCCCACAGACTAGTGTCTGCCCAGGATGTCCCACAGACTAGTGTCTGCCCAGGATGTCCCACAGACTAGTGTCTGCCCAGATATCCCACAGACAAGTATTTGCCCAGGATGTCCCATAGACTAGTGTCTGTTTAGTATGTACCGTGTGGAGGTCAAGAGAGACACATTTCAGCCCCGACTCAAACACATCAAAGACTTTGCATTCCTGAGTTAATGCTAGATTCATGCGTTGTCCACGGGTGACAAGCCTACCGCTTGCTCTTTTTCTATCAATGTATATGCCAATGCTGTTAACAGCAGGATGTTCACGATAAATCTTGTTACATGACCGAATCGTCTCGATTTCGAAAAAAAAAAAAAAAAACACCCCTGAAGGTGTGTCCATTCGGTAGCTAATGTCACCTGTTCCGTTCTTCTCAGTCCGGGTTACTTTCATTGCGATTCAAGATATGCCACTGGTGCGTCGATGCCCTCCATAAAACATTCAATGCGCGTACTTCGATCAACTGCACGCTTTGTCAAATTTATCTGTACGGGTCGTCTCCTCCTCCCCTCTCCTCATTTCGATTCCCAACCAGCCCCCTCCCCTTTCCACAACCATTCATATGACATCCTCATCAACGATAATAACATGCCAAGGTATGTTCTGGTAAATTACGAGGGCGTGTCAATAAGTAAGTCACACAGTTCTGTAGGATGGCAGGTAAATGTAGCTGGTGTTTACTACAGGTGTCATTAGGTGACAGCAACATCGAACTTTATATGCCTGTTCGTCAGGTGGCGCTAGCTGTCTCATGCGCATGCGAGGCGCATAAACAAAATTGCGACTGTACTTACGGAGTGTACAACGAAAGAGCAACGTGCTGTTGTTGTGTAATTGTGTGTGTTTTTTGTGGACAAAAGGACTGCCTGCAAAGGACATTCATAAGGAAATGCTTCCCCTTTATGCTGACAAATGTTTGTCCCGTAAAGCGGTGCATAGCTGGGTAGAAAAATTTTCTCAGGGACGCGAATGACGCCAAAGTTGAATGTGAAGTGAAAACGTGGCTTATAAAACAGAGCAAGCAGTTCTATGCAGCCTGTTTGGGAGGACTAATAAAACGATTGGATAAGTGCATCAATGTTGGTGGAAATTATGTTGAGAAATAAAGGGACAGTGTATGTATAAATGTATAAAAATAAACTTTTTTCAAGTTATGTTTAGTTATTTTTCTACAGCTATTTGTGGCTTACTTATTGACTTCCCTTATATTTATTGTACATGCCATGTGGCTTTAGTAATCATGTCTGTTCACAGCCGACTGTCTCTTGTGCTGCGAATCATTTCTAATATCGATGTTCCTCCACGATGTGATGTCACACTGTCCAGCATCTGCTCTCATGGTCTCCACTGCCGCACCTCTCCTCCAACTTTCCCGTTGTGATAACATACTCCAGCTTTACCGCAGCCAGTATCCAGTTCACTTCATGAATTAACTTATATCAATATATCTTAATGAGTTAACTATGTCAATATATATCTTAATGAGTTAACTTTTGTCAATATATCTTCATGAGTTAACTTATGTCAATATATATTCATGAGTTAACTTATGTCAATATATCTTCATGAGTTAACTTATGTCAATATATCTTCATGAGTTAACTTATGTCAATATATCTTCATGAGTTAACTTATGTCAATATATCTTCATGAGTTAACTTATGTCAATATATCTTCATGAGTTAACTTATGTCAATATATCTTCATGAGTTAACTTATGTCAATATATCTTCATGAGTTAACTTATGTCAATATATCTTCATGAGTTTAAAGAAACTACAGAAACAAAGACGATAAACCGGCTTTACCTGCTGCAAGTACAAAGTGTGGAGAAAGTGTCAAGCAACACAACATCAAAATTACGAGTCTGGGGTCCATGTTTACCTGAAAATAATTCACAAAACACGCTACACTTCCTGTAAAGACAAAATACGCTTTACATCACGTTAAGACAAAACACGCTACAAATCACGTTAAGTCAAAACACGCTACACATCACGTCAAGACGAAACACACTACACATCACGTCAAGACAAAACACACTACACATCACGTCAAGACAAAACACACTACACATCACGTCAAGACAAAACACACTACACATCATGTTAAGACAAACCACGCTAAATATCATGTTAAGACAAAACACGCTGCACATCATGATAAGACAAAACACGAAACACATCATGTTAACTGAAAACACGCTACAAATCACATTAAGACAAAACACGCTACACATCATGTTACAACAAAACACGCTACAAATCACGTTAAGACAAAACACGCTACATATCATGTTAAAACAAAACACACTACAAATCACGTTAAGACAAAACACGCTATAAATCCCGTCAAGACAAAACACGCTACAAATCACGTTAACGAAAGAACGAACGAACGAAGGTCTTTATTTTCAAAGGGTTAAGAATTGGACACGCAGGCCCGTCTGACATTCTGCCCTTCTCTATTTCCTCTCATACATTCTTTCATTCAACATCTCTTATGACGCAAATTTTGACAACAAAAGAACAATAGCATTAAAACGCATGAAAAATAATCAATAACAAATGACTCACTGAGGCAGTTTTTAACATGGGCATTATAAATACCTAAGGAGGATGTAACGTACCATACATATGGGGATGTTTTTTGGCTAGTTGTCGTTGAGATAAGTTACCATTATTATTGTCTTGTTCGTGTTTTTGTTTATGGGGGAATGTAGTCTGTTCTGAGGTACTATTCAAACAGGTTGCGAATGTATGTGTAATGATTGGTGGTGTCTTTGATTTCTTGTGGAAGATTGTTCCACACTGAGCGGCAGAGTATGCTAAGTATGTTTTATATAAGTCTTTCCTAGGTTTAGGGACATTAAGTATATTTAGTCGTCGCTATGTCTTGCGTTATATTTAAACAATGGCCAAAGGTAGCTTGGAGCATTTTGAAATAGGATTTTGTGAATTAGTTTGGCCTTATTAAAAAAGTAGGCGTTTGTGGAGTGGCAGTAACCGAAGACGTTTATGTAGGTTAGAATTGTCGGTAAGCTTTTCACCATTAATTAAACGCACTGCTCTTTTCTGGAGTGAATATAGGCGTTTTGTTATTGATTTGGAGCATCCATCCCAGATTGTGGAGCAATAATCAATATGTGTTTGTATATAGGAAGTATAGAATATCTTTCTTGGTTTTCGTCAAGGAAATTTTTAATTTTGGCAAGTTGGTATACTTTTTTGGCTATTTGTTCAACGAGAGCATGAACATGTGAGTTAAAGGTTAGATTTTGATCTATGATAAGACCCAGTGCCTTGTACTCGGTTACACTTTCTATAGGCATGCTACCAATGTGCAGCTGTAGAGTTCTCTGCGAGTTTAGCGTGTGAAGTCTTTGCCTGGTTCCTATTAACATAGACTTTCTTTTAGAAATGTTAATTTGCATGCGGTTTGCATGACTCCGGTTAACTACACTATTTATTTCCTGTTGCAAGGATAATTCTAACACATTACGATCAATAGTGTTTGTATATACTGTGCAGTCATCAGCAAATAGATCGCAGGACGAAGACAGATTTAAGGGAAGATCATTTATAAAAAATGGCAAATAACAGGGGGCCAAGAATAGACCCCAGAGGTACTCCAAAATTAATGGTAATGGCTTGAGATAAAGCTTTATTGTGTTAAACTACTTGCTTTCTGTCTAATAAAAATGATTCTATTAATGTCACTATATTAAAGCTTACTTTCATTGTTTCTAGATTTTTTTAATTAGAATAGTATGATCTATCATATCGAATGCTTTTCTAAAGTCTATAAACACCGCTCCACATAGAGTATTGTTGTTAATATTTTGATGCCAGTTTTCTATCATGCTTGTTAGGGCCGTATGACAAGAATATTTTGGCCTAAATCCTGACTGACTGTCAACTATTAGTTTGTGGCGAACTAAGTGATCTAGTGTTGTTTTGTGGATGTGATTTTCTAGCGGTTTGGATAATGAGGATAATATGGAAATTGGCCTATAATTACTCATGAGACGATCGTCTAGAGAATCAGCTTTTAAATGAGGATACACTTTAGCGATTTTAAATGCTGATGGGAAGTGACCCTTTGGTGAGACTTTGATGATATATAAAAGTAAGTGACTCGCAGATCGCCGGTGCAGCATGGCGAAGGATCCGATTACTGATTCCATCTAGTCCTGATGAGTTACTGTTTTTTTTAGATTACGGAGATGAGTAAATACTTCAGTGGTAGTCATTGGCGGTATGTTGGAGGGAATGTCTCCATAGCATTTGTTCTCACAGAATGATGATAATAAAGATATGTCATGAGGCGCATCTGGCATTGCAGCCTTCAGTTGGTTTATGTCGGTCTGAAAGAATCTACTGAATTGATCACATGTAAACTGATTTGATGGTAATGATTGTGATAAATTGTGTTTGTTTGTCAAGGTATTAATTGCTTTGCATATATCTTTAGTGTTGGTTTTATCTATTATTAAGTTCTTAAAATAGTTTTTCTTTTCCTTTCGAATAACATATTGAACTTTGTTTCTCAAACTACGGTAATAGTTAGATCTCTATTTTTATGTGCCCTGTCCCGGTCTCTCATTAGTTCAACTACCTCCTGTATGATCCACGGGGGCTTAGTGTGATGTTTAACACGAACTTCCTTAAATGGAACATGCTTATCAAATATACTTAGGAAGGTCTTCAGTCAGTGGTCTAGAGCATCGTCTGGGTCAGGACGCTGGCAAACATAGTCCAGAGATGAGTTGAGCAAGTCTTGTAAGAAGACGTCTCGATTGAAATTTTTGTAATTTCTATATTTTATACTTATATGTTTGTGTTTTGGAGTTTTGGTGCCTCTTTTCGACCACGTGCAACATACTGGGTAGTGATCGCTCATTGCATTAATAGGTACAGTACATTCTGTGATGTTGTCAGCACACGTAGTATAAATTTGTTCTATAAGTTTTGCAGATGATTTAGTTATTCTAGTGGCTTGTTTGACTAACTGTTGGAAGTTATATGACTCTTTTATGTTTCCCCATGTTTTGTTTCATTTGTTAGTGTCTATGTTGAAGTCACCTAGCAGTATTATTTCTCTTGCATTACTAAAGACTACATCCATCATAGTGGTGAAATTTTCATACCAGATATTTCCTGCACTGGGGTTTCGATAAAGATAGCCAACTACTAGTGGTTTGCGATTTTGAAGTTTAACCCCAAGCCATATACACTCAATCTCACAGGTTTCAAAATCTAGCCTGCGGTGGGCGTTAGGCGAATTAGAAATATAAACTGCAATACCCGTCTCTTGTTTCTGATAGGGATCTCTTCTAATGGTTTTAAAACCTCTGATAGCGATGTCATCATTTGAGATGTTACCATTTAATCGACTTTAGCTAACGCCAACCATGTGAAAATTTTGATTAAGTATAAGTGATAGTTCGGGCAGCTTCCCTAATAGATGGCAGATGTTTACATGCCCGATTCTGAGCCCATTATTATTGAGCCAGTGCTCGTACTTAATAGACATTTCAACAATGCGTAATCATAAGTTTAAAAGCAAAAAAGACAACACACACACACACACACACAAACACACACACACACTCACACACACACAAGGTGAATACAACTTACGTCCCTTATTACAATACACACTCTAAAGTACAGAGAAACAGTAATATCTCTGTCAATATATAAAATACGTACACGGATCCGTGAGGAAGAGCAGTGAAGACCCCCTCACTCACAGTAAAAACACAATTAAAAGTATTATAAAAGCTATACAGCTAAGTACTATCAATTAATATAAAGTCAAAACAAGTCAATGTTTGTAGTTAAATATAACCTAATACGTTACTAGATCAAGTAATAACCAAATATGCAGATAAACGTTCTAGGAAAGGCTCTTTCTTGTACCGAGATCCGGTGTACCTTTGTGCTAAGTTGCTAGTAAATACCAGGTTGTGTTGGTTGTTGGTACAGCGACATTATAAGTGCTTGACGGAGTGTAGCTGGGCTATAACGTGTGAGGTACAACCATTCAGGGTTACAATGAAATGGGTACTGTTGATGTCTCATGGGTATGTAATGACTGCCAACTACAGCCTCTGGTTGGTGGCTAATAGGAGGTTGTAGTGGCACGTAGTTGTTGCTGAGAGATGGTTCCTTTCTAGGGAGAATAGGAAAAATATCTTCATAATTATTACCCTCCTGTGTGAAAGACGACGTATTGTACGGACTTGGTGTGGTGGAAGTGTCCCGTCTGGCTTGGATTTCAGGTGCAGTGGTTATGAGTGGTCTGCTCACTTCTGGCCTATTGGCACTTGATGTGACGGGAGTATGCCGTCTGGCTTGAGTTTCAGGTGGAGTAGCTAAAAATGTTCGGCGCGATCTTGTATTGGATGTATGGTGTGTCCGTTCTGGATATTTGATATTTTTGGCGAGCAAGCTGGTGCCCAATGTAGACAAATGTAATTGATCCTTATAAAGACTCTTTTTTTGGTTCACCAGCCTGTGAAGTGAATGATGGTTTGTTGTTGATGAACTGTATCTTGATTTGAGAACTGAACTTCTGCAAAATGTTGTTATTTATGTCAGCTAGACGGCGCTGGAGTCCATAACTCGGTGATATGATGGAGGAAAAGAAAATGGATGAGTTAGGAAAAGTGTGACGTAATTCGTTCAAGAGTACCAGCAGTTGAGACCCTGTAATTTGTTGGTTGTTCATGGTGTCGTTGATACCAATATGTGCGCTTGCCTTTCGAACGTGATGATTTACAGCCAACCTGCTAATCTTGTCTGTTAGCCGGTCAACACCCGCCCCAGGCAGTGGGATTATGGAAACAATGTCTTTGTCTGAAGTGTCTATCAGGTCGCTGTATAAACCTTTCATTAAAGAATCGCCTAGTATAATGTGTACAGTCAGGTTATGCTGTCTGCCCATGTTAGTTGTCAGCACGTCTCGCCCGTTTGCTACACATCACGTTAAGACAAAACACACTACACCTCACGTTAGAACAAAACACGCTACACGTCACGTTAAGATGAAACACGCCACAAATCACGCCAAGACAAAACACACGACACATCATGTTAAGATAAAACACGCTACACATCATCTTAAGACAAATCACATTACACATCATGGTAAGACAAATCACACTAAACATCATGTTAAGACAAATCATATTACACATCATGTTATGACAAATCACACTACACATTATGTTAAGACAAAATACACTACACATCATGTTACGACAAAACACGCTACACATCACGTTAAAACAAAACGCGCTACAAATCACGTTAAGACAAAACGCGCTACACATCACGTTAAGACAAAACACGCGACACATCACGTTAAGACAAGACTAGAAATGAATGGCACAACATGTATCATTTAATAAAATCGTTTGTACTAACTAATGCTTTGTCTGTCTGTCTGTCTGTCTGTCTGTCTGCCTGCCTGCCTGCCTGCCTGCCTGCCTGCCTGCCTGTCTGTCTGTCTGTCTGTCTGTCTGTCTGTCTGTCTGTCTGCGTGCGTGCGTGCGTGTGGGTGGATGCGTGTGTGTGATATTGTGAACAAGCTGTGAATATTTACATTCACTTGTGTGAGATGTTCTGTGAAGGTTTGTCGGGGCCAGAATTTGTGAACTACTACCTTGCCATCTTCACTCACAGTCAGTTATTATTTTATATCATTCACTCACAGTCACTTATTACTTTACATCTTTCAGTCAAATGGCAAATCAGAAGACGAGATCGAAAATAGATGCAAGAAGGCAAACCAACTCATTTGACAAATGGCACTAATAATAAAGAACAAAAATGTTTCAATAGTTACTAAGAAAGCACTTTACAACACAATCTTCCTACCAACTCTATGCTAACTACCAATGCCAAACCTGGAATATGACAGAAAAAGAGAAAAGAAACATCACAACAATGGAAATGAGATTCCTGAGAAGAATACTCGATGTTTCATGTAGAGATACGATCAGAAATAAATAAATCAGGACTAAAGTGGAGGTTATAGCTGCACTAGATTTTATTAGAGGGCAGCAAGCAAAATGGTTTGGTCATGCAAGTAGGTTACCAACTAACAGTATACCACAACAAGCAATGGTGTACGGACTAAATGGAAGCAGAGGAAGAGGCCGAACGCGTAAACGATAGACGGAGGGAATAGCAGTCCAATGGAATATCGATACATGAAGCCCATAAGTGGGCACTCTTCCGCGGTTTATACTTCACCTCGACACCGCAAGGTAGAAGAGGAACATGATGAGATGAGAGATGAGTCACGTGTAATTATTACTTGACACTTTTCATTGACATATAAATATTACTTTACCCCCTTCAGTCGCAGACCGTTATTACTTTAACTCGATGATTGTCACATAATTATCACTTTACTCCTTCGTTCACAGATAGAACCGTAGTTCCAGTACAAACAATTATCACTAATTGAATAATACAAACACAAACAATTTATTACACCATTTATTCTTCCTCTTCTTCTATTGTCCTACTACTTTTGTCATGAAGAGTCGCAGACACATTGCACACACGCACAATTTATTGCTTGGCATATGTCTCTGCGTCTCGTCGGGAGCTAATTACAGAACACAGTGCAACATATTGAAGTCGTGCATGAATCCTTTTAACTGAAATACACAAAACACTGCCACTACAGTAGTTTGACAGAGACTAGCGAGTCCCGTTGTTTACATAACCGACGTGTACCCGCGTGTAAACACTGCTGTAATATGTGTTGACCTTTTTTCTCAAGAATGCACCAGAGGAGAAATATTATAAAGAGTTCTATACTCCTTTCGCAGGTCTTAACGTGCACGGAGCACACGCTGTTACATCAGATTTGACAGACACACCGTCACGCGGCAGCCGATGAGGTCAGTACCATACAGTGTGACTTTACTCCCCGAGATGTTTCCCGCTGCCCATATTAAGCTGGGTCGGTCTAGACCAGGCCCATGTCAAAAATCCTGGCAGTGACAGGCCATAAATGGTGCAATCTATTGTTTGTGTTTTCGTTGTTCAAATTCACAACGGAAAATTTTTTTAAAATATTGATTAGAATGATCACAATACAAAACTGGGTTATTGGGTGCAGCAGAGTGAATATTTGATCAACACGAAAGTAGAATTATAAACAGAGATGAAGGTCAGCATGGCTGTATGGATAAGAACGTTCGTCCTTAAACGTCCGGTGTGCTGATGCTGAGCTAAGGGGTTCGACCCATACACTGGTCTGTTAGACTAAAATGTTGACTTCTCGGCCTTGATTTCGGGACGTAAATTATAAGTACCTCTAAAGTGAGAGTGGGTTCCCTGCTGGCGAGGGACACTAGTAATAGGGAAAGCTAATCCACATGCAAAAATCAGTCTAGTTCACTAAAAAAAAACAGTAGCACGTATATGGACTAGGCTTGAGTTCAAATCCAGCGAACAAACAAACAAAACAAACAATATAAACAGAGATAAACTATATAGGGAAGACATGGAGGCAGCTCCAACAGACAGAAACAATAGGAATGGCGTGGAGTGGGCTGATTAAGGTCCTATCCGCCAATGAGGGGTAACGGGCAGTAGACGAATAGAAAAGACAGAAGAAGAAGAAAGAAGCAGGAGTTCCTACACACACGAGGTCACCTAACGCGACAACGGCAACCCTGAGCAAACAAAGAAACACAAATGCAAGTGCACTTTACCAGACAAACAAGAAAATATACAGTTAGTTGCATATCCTTTACATGACGTGGCAGTCAATTTCAGTATTTTTCGACTTTTCGTGATTCCTGGGCAAGTTTGCGTTCAGTAGTTTGCCATTGCTTTCCTAATTACCGGCATTTCATTTTTTTAAAAACACTAGGAGATCTGCTGCCAAATCGCCCACAGCTGTGTTTCGAACGCGGTCTACGGGATTACGAACTGCGTTCGTAACCCGTTAGCAAGGGAGCCAGCTCTTCGCCAAGGAAATATAGAAAATATAGCCATAGAAAAGAAAACCCGCCAGCTATAGATGGTAGGCAGGACACTGCATGAATGGCATGAACTGACGTAACGATAAAAGTTATTCAATGGGGTAAACATCATCGGCAATTATGAAACAGGATGTGGCCTAATTTGATAAATAGATGTAACAATAAAATAATGAGCATTGACTATGACTGGCTGGGAAGGTAAGGGAGGGGGTGGGCGGGGGACTTGTCCAAGGTAAGCTGTATGTGGGTGCACATGCCGCAGACACGACCCACATGTCTCAGGCACGACCCCCATGTCGCAAGAACGGACCCCCATGTGGCAAGAACGAACCCCCATGTCACAGGCACGACCCCAATGTCGCAGACAGATCCCCATGTTACAGGAAAAACCCACAAATTGCAGATACGACGTCTTCATGACTTTCCACAAACACAATTAAACACAATAATAAGCAAATGGTTCTGTGTTTACCGAGTATTTCGCGTATTTCTCTACCCAATGCTGGATATTGTATTCTCATAATTAACAAAATGAATTGCGCGCACTCACGGTTGCAGTTTTGTCCCTGAAGCCGCGATTCTAGTCTGCCACCTTGCCCCAATCGTGACCAGCACTGTGTCCTATACTTCTGCAACAGTCGTATTGTCCACATAAATTATTCGCGAAATTATTCACAACACAACATAAATGTATCAACATAAATGTATCACATTACCGCAACAACCCAGTCCAGGATGTATCACATTACCGCAACAACCCAGTCCAGGTTATATCACATTAACAACGGATTATGTCTGAATGTATCACATTAACCAACACTTTATGTCTGAATGTATCACATTAACCAATAGTTTATATCTGGATGTATGACATTAACCAACTGTTAATATCTGAATTTATCACATTGCACCAACAGTTTGTGTCTGAATGTATCACATTAACCAACAGTTTATGTCTGAATGTATCACATTACACCAACAATTTATGTCTGAATGTATCACATTAAACAAAAGTTTATGTCGAGATGTATCACAATACACCAACAGTTTATGTCTGAATGTATCACATTAACCAACTGTTTATGTCTGAATGTATCACATTGTCGCAACAGCCTAGCCCAGGATTTACCACATTACACGAAAAACCTATGTCTGAATTATCACTTTATTTCAGCCGCATGTTTGAATGTTTGCCATTATGCCAAGAATGTATATCTAAATCTAAATGTGACACATTATATCAGCAACCTGCAGATCCGCATGGCCGAATAGATAAGAACGGTGTTCTCAAACATCCGGTGTGCTGATGCCGGGGTTAGCAGTTCATCCCCTACACCAGACAGCTGGACTAAAATGTTGACCTCTCGTCCTTGACTTGGGGACGTTAATTACAAGTACCTCTGAAGTCGGGGTGGATTCGCCCGATGGCGGGGGAGACTGTTAATAGGGAAAGCTAACCCACACGCCAAATTCAGTCCATCACTACTATAAAAAATAATGCGTATAGACTACGCTTGAGTACAAAGTGATCGAGCGCTAAAAAAAAAAAAAAAAATCAGCAACCTATGTTTAAACACATCACATTATATCAACGATTGGCTGGCTGAGTGGCTAAGAACGGGTTCGAATCCTCGGTAATGGTGTGAATTTGTTTTATCTAACTGGCGCAAAACAGAAAACCCTAAGCTGTAAGTTCGCGACAACTGCACTAGTCAGGCGACCTTAATTCCTGAGGCTCAAGACCTACCTGTCCTACACCGCAAGGTACTATAGGCAATAGATGGCAGTTTATGACATTATATCAACAGCCAACACGCCGTGAGCCTCGGGTGGTTGCGTAAGGCACTAACAGATCGAGTACAGAGTACCAGACCTCACTCACTTGTGTGGACTGACTGAGGGGTCACGGATGAGCTACTGTCAATGAACCAGACCATGTTCTCACATGTATATAATGCACAGCGTGGATGACGAGGCCAAGGGGAATCTAAAATAAGCATATCACATTGTTGGAATATGGAGTAGGCGTGGTGGGGAGGGGGTTACAGAAGGGGACAGGGAACATGATTACAGTGTGGTTTTCAGGGTTTCACTGAGTTCGCGTATTTTTAGTATTGTGGATCACGTAAACAGGTTGGGATCAATGTCACAACACCTGTCTAAATGGGGGAAATAAAATACCTTTCCTCCTCTTCTTTTTCTTTGGCTTCGACTTTGGCTGCTACGATTACTACGACAACGACGACGGCGACAACGACGGCGGTGGCTACTGTTACTGCTACTACTACTTCATCTTCTGTTTATTATTTTCTTCTTTTTCCTCTACTTCCTTTTCTTCTACGTCTTCTTCTACAGAAGCAAAGAACAGGGCGGTAGAGGAAGAAGAGGAGGGGCAGCAGTAGGAGAAGGAGTAGCAGTCTTGGAAGGAGAAGGAGCAGCAGTAGTAAGAGAAATAGTAACGGCAGTGGGACAAAGAGTAGCAGCAGTAAGAGAAATAATAGCAGCAGGAGAAGGAGTAGCAGCAACTGTAGAAGAAGTAGCTACAACAGTAGGAGAAGGAGTAGCATCAGCAGTCGGAAAAAGAGAAGAAGTAGCTGCAACAGTAGAAGAAGTAGCAGCAGAATTAGGAGAAGGAATAGCAGCAACAGTAGGAGTAGCTGCAACAGTAGAAGAAGTAGCAGCAGAATTAGGAGAAGGAGTAGCAGCAACAGTAGGAAAAGGATACACATCAGAAGTAGGAGAAGAAGCAAAAGCAAGAACAGCAGTAATCTGAAGTCATGGACAGCATGACAAACAGCGTTAGATGACTAGGTACGACCGTCAACAACAGTAGCCGGATGTACTGACACGGAGTGTGGCAGAGTCAACACACTGTCTGCTATTTGCCTGACATGTCCGTGTTTGGAAACTGTGAGTGTCCACGTGTTCGTGTATATGTGATTGTGTGTGTGTGTGCGTGTGTGTGAGTGTGTCTGTGTGTGTGTGTGTGATTGTGTGCGTGTGTATAGTGGACGGAGTCTGTACATGCGGATGTGGCAACCAGGCAGGCTGAGAATGCTAAACACGTTGAGGGGTCGAGTTGGTTTATGCGCTTGATGACATAAATCCAGTCTCATGGAAAAGGGAACTAGGCACCTCATCTCATTATTCCGTGATGTAGATGTCGCTGCCTGGGCTGTTGCGTTTATTGGTTGGTTGGTTAGCTGGCTGGCTGGTTTGTTGGTTGAATGGATGGTTGGTTGGTTGGTTGGTTGGTTGGTTGGTTGGCTGATTGGTTGGCTGGTTAGTTGGTTGGTTGGTTGGCTGGCTGGCTGGCTAGTCTGTTGGTTGGTTGGTTGGTTGGTTGATTTATTGGTTAGTTTGGTGGTTGTTTGGTTTGATGGTTGGTTTAATGTTTGGTTGGTTTGTTGGTTGGTTGGTTGGTTAAAAGGGTGAGTGGTTGGGAGGGTAAGATTGGTTCGTAGGTTGGCTGGTTGGTGTAATGGTTACTTGGTTGATTGGTTGGCTGGCTGATTGGTTAGTTGATTGGTTGGTTGATTAGTTGGCTGGCTGCCTGGTTGGTTGGATGGTTTACTGGTTGGTTGGTTGTTTGGTTTTTTGTTTGATTCCTTAGCTGGCTGGCTGGTTGGTTAGCTGACTGACTGCTTGACTGTTTGACTGGTTAGTTTGTTGGCTTGTCGGTTGGGTGGTTACTTGCTTGCCTGCTTCATTGGTCAGTCTCTTGGTTGATCGGTCGGTCGGTTGGTTGATGAATTCTCCGAAGCCTGCAGGATCTGAACACATGAACACTCCAGTCGTCTGAGCCCGGACAGCCTTGGCATTTATCCAAGTCAGGTTGCTGTGGACGCTCCCCCCCCCCCCCCCCACTACTGGCTACCCAAATACCACGTTTACGGGGACTATGTTGCAGCGTTTGTCTCCATCTCTCCAAGCTCAGGCACCGAGGGGTGTGCAGGACCGGCACTGGAGCGTCACACCTGGGGAGAGCCATCAAAGGTCAGCAGGTACAGTCTCCAGATCCAACTTGATACTGGACGCCGTGACCACGCAAGCCCTACTCTGTTCTTCCACCATGACAATGGACGCCGTTACCGTACAAGCCCTGCTCTGTTCTTCCACAGCTCCACCGTGACGCTGGACTCCGTGATCGCACAAGCCCTACTATGTTCTTCAACAGCTCCACCGTGGCACTGGACGCCGTGACAAAGCAAACCCTACTCTGTTCTTCCACCATGACAATGGACGCCGTTACCGTACAAGCCCTGCTCTGTTCTTCCACAGCTCCACCGTGACGCTGGACTCCGTGATCGCACAAGCCCTACTATGTTCTTCAACAGCTCCACCGTGGCACTGGACGCCGTGACAAAGCAAACCCTACTCTGTTCTTCCACAGCTCCACCGTAACACTGGACGCCGTGGTCGTACAAGCCCTGCTCTATTCTTCCACAGCTCCAGCCTGCACTTGTAACAGAGGGGATACGAGTACAAAGGTTAGACCAACCTAGGTCAGTAGCTCTCTTAAGTCTTAAGTGCTAACGTGAACCATGTATAGTAGTTTGAAATATGCGGTTAAAAACATGTTTATCCCAAAATAAGAAGGTCAGTGTTCCGTGGTAAGGTCGAAGTCCTAATAACAGAACACAACTCAGTAGAGGTTATAGGAGGTTCTGCTACTTAACAACGTGTGTCCAGTAGCAATATATATATATATATATATATATATATATATATATATATATATATATATATATATATATATATATATATATATATGCCGGTCTCTCTGGCCGAGGGGTTACAACCTTTCTCCGTAATCCCGTTTATCACGCAGAGTCTCGTAGCGGGGCCAGAGCTGGAGGCGGTTCGACCCCCGCTGGTGACTTGCGGGATAACTGAGCCGGCCGCTCAGAAAGCAACGGCAAACTACTGAGCGTAATCTTGCCAAGAAATCAACAGACAGCTGAAAGATGCTGCTGTTGACAGCGATGTCCTGTAAAGGATATGCGAATTACAAAACACTTATATATATATATATATATATATATATATATATATATATATATATATATATATATATATATATAGAGAGAGAGAGAGAGAGAGAGAGAGAGAGAGAGAGAGAGAGAGAGAGAGAGAGAGAAGTACGTGGTAAAACGCCGCAAAGTAAGGATTCCTGGCCATCCTCTCGTCAACATTCTCATACAAATTGCGGGTTCCAGAGCACCTCGCTAATAGTAAAACGTCTAGAAGAGTGGTTCTCAACCTTTTTTGGCCCGTGCCCCCCTTCACCATATTTTCAGAACGTCATCCCCCCTCCCCTTTCGTATTTCCTACCTAAAAATCCCGCCCCTGCCCCTACACAGTATACGTAATAATGAAAGCTAAATTTAATAGTACATTCCAAAACAAGTCTAGACTTCCACATAAATCATGATCTGTGGATCTACTTACTTTATAAATTGAATTTTAGAAAGGTGAGACGTACAGAACCGTACAGTATGACGGGGAAAACAATATCAAGAAATCGGTTCTTGTATTAACGCGATCTTTAAATAATCTTAATTCCCCCCCCCCCTAGAAACCCTAAAATTTCCCCCTGCGGGGGGGGGGAGGGAATTCCCCACCGGTTGAGAATCACTGGTCTAGAAGATCTAGATCGCATAAACAATATTCTATCGGAGAGGTAGTTTAGACTGCTATCAGGTCAGACACGAAGGGAAGGAAGGCACGAGTGGACAAGAACTCGAGATGTAGGTAAAAGTAGGAACCAAGAGTAAGCAATAATGAAAGCTAATGGAAGGGGAAAGAGGAAGAAGGTACAGATCTAACGGGGTGGAAGCTCTGTTGTAGTGAACAAAAGTAAGCATCGAGGGACGCCAGACATAGGAAGAATATTGTATAGCGTAGGTCAGAGCAAATCAAATATACTTCAAGTAGTGTTGGAGACTCATGTGTTATGACTTATTTTTGGCATGAACGGTGCTGAACCATGTGTTGTGACTTATTATTAGCATGAGCGGTGCTGAGTCATAAGTTGTGACTTATTGTTGGCATGAACGGTGTTAAGTCATCAACTGTACAACACACTGCCCATAAATTGCCTTCCCTGAGCGTTGCTCGCGTAGCTCTGATATCTTGCCATTTGTTACCAAGTTCTTCAATTTATGTCTTCTCACAATGTGTCGAGAAAAAAAAATTGACTGTCTACGTCTAATTTCTCTAATCAGTTTACGATTTTCATTTGTTTCTTGTAGGACTTACTCATTGGTCTTTCTGTCTGTCCATAATATTCTTTGCATTTTCCTCAGAAACTACATTTCCACTGCCATTAGATGTTTTTCAGCTTGCCTGCTCAATGTCCACGTCTCACATACACACACAACTACAGGTTTTATGTAGTACCTCAACACTCTCTTGTTGTAACTGACATCCTTTTATTAGCCAGTATGTTTTACATCTTGCAAAAGGCTACCTTCGCCGTGGCGATTCTTGTTGTAATCTCTTCAAGGCATCTCCCATCAGATGTTATGACTGTACCGAAATAATTGTACCGATTCACTTGTTTAAGAATATTCCCATTTACCCGTATATCACATTGTTGTAGTTCTTTCTTCCTAGCGACGACCATAATCTGTGTCGTCTAAAAAAAAAAAAAAAATTGGGGAGGGGGGAGGGGGGTGAGAAATGGTGTCCGCCTCGAGTGCTGGAGGTCCCGGGTTCAGGCCCCGATGAAGACCAGGATCATTTTTTCACGTGGACTTCTAGTAATAAAATGTCCCCTTGTCTTTGGGTAGTGAGATCCGACGCCTGTGTGTATTGCTGTGCACGTAAACAATTCCTTGGCAGTTGGAAATTGAAAAACAGTAGCCTAACGGCGCTGCCCGGGCACAATTTCGAGGTAAAAATTTACCCAAAGTATTTCAGGATCCTCGCCGGTACAATGGAGTTCGTGCACTGAGCTGAGATTCTCCGGACTCAACTTGAGTTAGGAGTAAAACGGAGCACTTATGGATTACACCCGTGTGCCGTGATGTTGATACGTCGACTAAACTAACTAAACGTCTACAAATTACAAGCATACAGTACGCAAATATCACTATCAGACGTGTATCAAAGCGCGAACATACCTGCAGGTTGGGTGGGGGGGGGGGGGGGGGGCAGTGAACGCAATCTCACAATTCCGTCATATCTGGTTCGAACTCAGCAGCAGGCGATCTTCACAAGGCTCATTTTCATATTGGTGTGTGGGTCGATCGTGAGGAAAGCATCGGCAACGTAAGAAAACGTGTGAATGTCCTGTGCAAGACGTTGCGATCAACTCCAATTTGATGTTCAATAGTTTACCATTGCTTTCTGAACTACTGAATGTAACATATTCATAGCCAATCCCACAGCCAATAAATGCTGAAAATATAATGTGTTCATTCTACTGGAACCGGGCCGTCTTGACATACGATAGTTTGTGACATTGTGCTTCAAACAAGGTATAACAACCACAACCCATGGCGGGGACACTCATTGGCACCTTGCCGTCTTGACAGACGATAGTTTGTGCTCTAAAAAGGCATAATAACCTTTAACTATGGCGGTAGCGAGTGTGACTGATAAGGCCAATTTGCGCTGTAAATGTCCGTTCACAGTGGGTGCATGTGAACACGTGGTCATTTCCACCATCATGCACCATCTTACGTCTCAAACGCTTGGTGTGTGACTTTTCTGCAATAATTTTCTCCTTTGACTTTATTCCATTTCTGATATTTGCCCTCCATGCAACACGTTCAGCGGCGACTTGCTCCCAATGTGCATTATCAATGCCTGTATCAATCATGTCCCGCT
Source organism: Cepaea hortensis (assembly GCA_963921405.1). NCBI lineage: Eukaryota > Metazoa > Mollusca > Gastropoda > Stylommatophora > Helicidae > Cepaea > Cepaea hortensis. Next base: position 321,929,212 of record OY992876.1, on the reverse strand, counting down.
TACACACATCTTTGTATCGTAGTAGAGGCCGACCCTGAGATCTCTTACCCATCTGTAATTCACCAAAAAAGATATCCTTTGGTATTCTACCATCATCCATCCTCCTAAGATGTCCTATCCATCTAAGTCTACGAAGACTGAGCATGGAATAAACTGTCACACAACCTGATCTTTCCAATACTTCAGTATTTGTGATTTTGTCTTGCCACTTAATACCAAGAATTCTTCGCAGACACCGCATATGAAAGCTGTTTAAATTGTTCTCTTGGTGTGAGTAAGTTGTCCAGGTTTCACTGCCATAGAGAAGAGTACTAAGGACACAGGCTTGATAGACAAGGACTTTTGTTTTGGCAGTAAGCTTCCTGTTCTCCCAGACTCTTTTTCTTAACCTGTTCATTGTTGTTGCTGCCTTACCAATCCGGATGTTGATTTCCTGATCTAGGGATAATTTGCTATTTACCACTGATCCTAGATATGTAAAATGGTCTACTATCTCTAGTTCGGCGTCGTCAATAAAGATTGATGGTACCCCATGTGCACCTTGTGACATAATCTGTGTCTTCTTTTTGCTAATTGTTAAACCAAATTCAGAACAAGCATTGGAGAATGCAGATAGTAGACATTGCAATTCTTCCTCAGAGTGGGTCGTAACTGCAGCATCATCTGCAAAAAGCAACTCTCTGATCAGTACCCTCCTAATTTTGGTCTTAGCCTTCAATCTCTGAGCATTGTAGAGGCCGCCATCTGAGCGTGAGTGAATGTATATACCACCATCCTGATCACGAAATGCATATTTCAGTAGAAGTGAAAAGTATATTCCAAAGAGGGTGGGAGCTAGTACACAACCTTGCTTAACTCCACTCTTGATTTCAAATTCTTCAGAAGTTGCACCATCAAACTTGATTATACCCTTCATGCCTGTGTGGAACGATTCCACAATGGACAGAAGAGTTGGTGGGCAGCCAATCTTCTTTAGTGCCTTGAACAGACCCTCACGACTGACCAAATCAAATGCCTTTGTGAGGTCGATGAAGGCAATAAACAGTGGTTGATTCTGTTCACGGCATTTTTCTTGCATTTGTCGCAATGAGAATATCATATCAGTGGTAGACCGGTTCTGTCGAAAGCCACACTTTGATTCGGGGTAGACTTGATCTCCTAGGACTTGAAGTCTGCGCAGAACAATTCTGGCAAATACTTTTCCAACAATACACAGAAGTGAGATACCCCTATAGTTGTTACAGTCGCTCCGATCACCCGTGTTCTTGTACAGCGTTATGATGTTTGAATCTTTGAAATCCTGTGGGACTTGTCCTTCACGCCAGCATAGCTCTATTAGCTGGTGGATCTGTAGAGTGAGTGTGTCTTGCCCACTCCTGATAACCTCTATTGGAATCCCATCCTTACCTGGAGCCTTGCCAGATGCAAGTTCATTTATAGCACACTTAACTTCTGTTATGGTGGGAAGTGTGTCCAGGTGGTCAAGAGTTGGTAGAGCCTCTATGGCGTTAAGGGCATCATCCGCTAGTTTGGTCTCACTTGAGTAAAGCTCTAAATAGTGCTCTACCCATCTGTCCATCTGCTGTTTCTTATCAGTGATGACTTCTCCAGTCAAGGTTTTCAGCGGTGCACTTCTTTTGATCACTGGACCACAGGCTTTCTTTATTCCTTCATACATGCTTCTTATGTCTCCCTTATCACTTGCGATTTGAATGGACTCACATAACTTGATCCAATAATCATTTGCACACTGCCTGGCAGCCTTTTGCACATCCTTCCTAGCTTGCCTTAGCTCACTCAGAGTGTTACGCGTTGGTCTTTCCTTGTTTCTTAAGAGAGCTTTCTTCTTCTTATCAATCAAGGGCTGCAGAGTCTCGCTGTTGGCCGCAAACCAGTCCTGCCTCTTATGATCCACAGTGCCGTAAACCCCTACGGCAGTTTTATAAAGAGTTTCCTTAATTAGACCCTACTTTTCATTTACTGTACAATTTTCTGGTGTATCAGTGAAAGCGTCTTCAATTTGCTGTTGAAACTGAAAGCACTTTTCAGGATCATGAGTGTTAATAATATTAATCCTGGGGCTAGATTTGTGTTTAGCTGTGTAGATTCTCTTTGGTGGCAGGGACAAGGCATGGAGTTATAGCTCATAACTCTCCATAGCGCAAAGCCTGAGCTGAATTGTAGAGGCCATGTGTTGCCCATGCAGCATGATCTCTCCCTCGGCCTGTCTAGTTTACTACAGAGGAATGGTGACAGCAATTAATATATCTACTTGAATTTCATGTAATTGTTATCTGTACATACCAGCAACTACTGTCTTGTTTTACGCGTTCTTACGTTGTATTATTAATTATCTTCATTACTTGTCATTCTAGTCAGTTCTAGAAGCAGACACATACTAGTCATACCTGGTAACGCGGTTTCCTGTTTTGGTTTGTTTTTACACTTCGTCAGAAATGTCAGATTTTATTTGTTACAGATATTATCTTACATTGTTTACATATCCTACCTTTTTCAAATTATGGCCGTCTGTTTAAAATACAGATGAACTGAGAATTCACTGCCAAGAAAACACAACACGTTTAAGAATTGTGTCCCAGCGACATCAAAATCTGCACATTACAATGTTTGTTTTCTAGGCAATCACATCAGCCAGTAGATTTCCGTGTGCTTAAGTCTGAGGTCACCGGCAATGTGGATAGATCCTGTTGAATTCCGCCAGGAACTTAATGCGTAAGTGTATAAATGTCAAGAGGGGGATTTGTCAGCAGGTCTTTCGTTGCTGGCGACTCTCCTACATGGCAATACCCAGCGTGCCGTGGGCCTGGTTTCGAGGGAAAAGATGCTACAAGAGAATGCATGAACTAAAGTGTGAGAGAATAGACCTTTTGTGTGAGATGAGATGACAGTTGAGTCATAACTGAAGAACCAATAATAAACAACAGTGTTATTACCGTTCTCACGGTTCACTCGGACGGTTCGTTTCGTTGAATTAGCCAGTATCCTGTTGTGGTGCGGTGTTTAGGGCATTCGCCTGCCATGTGGATGGGTGGTTCTCCTCCTCCTCCTCCTCCTCCTCCTCCTTCTTCTTCTTCTTCTTCTTCTTCTTCTTCTTCTTCTTCTTCTTCTTCTTCTTCTTTTGCTTCTTCTGCTTTTCCTTCATCAACCTCATCCTCATCCTCATCATCATCATCATCATCATCATCATCCTCATCCTCATCATCATCATCATCATCATCATCATCATCATCATCATCATCTTCGTCTGTTTCTTCTTCTTCTTCTTCTTCTTCTTCTTCTTCTTCTTCTTCTTCTTCTTCCTCTACGATCAGCAATATAAACATAGAGATGAGTTTCCTCCTCCGTATCTCCAGTCGGTGCATGAGATAGTCACGTGTGTCCTACAGTCTCTCCTCCACTTCCAGCTCCAGGGACTAGGTTGGGTCATGCCTTCTATAGTCTGTAGGCTGTGTTGCCATTTTAACGCTTTTCTCATCAAATTTAGTGCTTTTTCAAGCCATCTAGTGCCAAATTTTGCATTTAGCGCGGCCGTGCGAATTTGGTGCTTCACAAGTTTTTTTTTTTTTTTATGCCTTTTTTGTGCTTTCTTTGAGTGGTTAAAAATTACTTTAAAAATCATTTTGGGAACACTAAAAAGCCGAATTTGAACTGAAGCGAGGGAGTACAACAGTCTTAGTACATTACCGAGCAATATTCAAGTAATTTAACTCCCTTTAATACGATTTAGTTGAAGTGAGTGACTGCAACGCGCAGGCAATATGCAATGCGTTAAAAGATTGTTTAAACAAGAATGCAAAGACTAGTTGCACTCGGCACTGACATTGCATCTGTCATGACAGGTGTAAACAATGGAGTATATACAAAATTACAATCCAAAGTTTCTCATCTGTTACTAGTTAGGTGTGTATGTCATTCCCTTCATTCCCTTCAGCTGGCAGTGTTACAGGCTGCAGCTGCTTGTCCGCCCAGGAACATAGAGTTCATGATTAGATAAACATATAACTGGTTTTCTCACTCAAGTCTTCGTCAAGCAAAGTACAGGGAACTTTTTGCTTCAATAAATGATGGACAACATCCGCTGAAGGTTGTTCAATTAAGCCAGACACGATGGATGTTCATTCAGTCTGCCATTGTCAGAATATTGCAGCCGTTGCTCGAGCTCAGAGCTCATTTCGATATAGCAAGACTCAAAGAGCGCTTTTATTCAGTAGAACTTCTAAATTCTATGTTTAGCGATATGAAAAACTATGTGTATCTCATATTTCTCAAGCACATTCTCGGAGAAGTTCAAAGTGTGAATAAGAAATTCGAAGCAGATATATTGGATCCAACACAATTACTCAGCGATCTTGTCCAACTCACTGCTGATTCTATCAGTTCAAAGATTGCTATTCCTGGGGAAAAAATAACAGAAAGTGATGCTATTCAAGATTATTTAGATCCTAATCCCAATCTAGGTTATGAGTTTGAGAAAGAAATAGCAGGCTGCCAGATTTCTGATAAGAAAGAAATTCGTGGAAGGTGCATCCAGTTTTTAATAGAGCTTTTGACACTGCTGCTTTTACGTTTGCCCGATAACGTTCGAGTGTTGCAGTCCGTGTCGTGTCTTAGTGGAAGTGAATGTCTACAGCCAATGAAGCCCTGTATATTGGATCTTACTAAAATGTTTGTAGAAGATGCAGCTATTCTCATCCGCATCGATTTCCAGTGAAGAAGACTTCATCATATGCAGTGGACACAGACTTCTGACACACTTGGATTGTGGGCAGAAATAGCCTCATACAGGGATGCCACAGGTGAAAATTATTTTCAAGATCGTACAGATTTAGCTTTAACTGTGCTCATTTTACCTCATTCTAAAGCGGAAGTGGAGCGTATTTTCAGGCAGATGTGAGTTATACAATCAAAATTGTGGAACAGACTGAGCATCAAGAGTTTGACAGCTGTTTTGACTATTAGATATGGAATGAAAAGATATAGTAAATGCTGTCATGATTATAAACTACCTAAGGATATTCTACGAAAACTTGGATCACAGGAGGCATATACACGTTTCTTTCAATCATCATCATCCTCCTCAACATCGCAGGAGCAAACACAACAGGAAATAGCTACAGAAACTGAAGAGGATTTTTGTGACTGGGATTTGGCAGATCTGGAATAAAATTCATTCCTAATATTCAGTGATAATAATAAATTATAATGTGCTACTTTATAACATTTTGAAACAATACCGCCAGTGCTTGTTTTAGTGCTTTCCCAAAAAATATTGTTGCAATTTAGTTCTTTTTTGGCTCGATGGTAGTTCTGATTGGGATTTGGCGAATCTGGAATAAACTTCATTGTAATATGAAGTGATAATAATAAATTATAATGTGCTACCTTGTTACATTTGTAATAAAAACAGTTGATGCTTATGTTTGGTGCTTTCCAAAAATGTTGGTGCTTTTTGGTGCTTTTTTGTGGGGTCGATTTTGATGCTTTTTCATCAAAAGGAGATGACAATACTGTCTGTAGGACATGTTGGCAAGGTCAAGGGGTTCAAACCCTCCCCACTCCTCCTTCGGAAAATATACTGTTCTTAATTAAACTAATGACCCCACTCAGATTTCTACAACAGGCCCAAGAATGTGTCCTGGGACCCAGGAGGCCGTGCTCATACTGACCACATCAGCCACTGCCGGGTTCTTGACCTGCTAGTTTGTCCACGCGACACCTTTGTTTGTGGGATCATAAACACTCATGAACAGGATCATAAATATTCGTAAACAGAGTCATAAACAGTCATAACAATCAATACACAGTCATGATCAGAGTCATAAACAGCTATAATCAGTCATGATCAGAGTCATAAACAGTCATAAACACGGTCATAAACAGTCATAAACAGAGCCCAACATAGTCAAGAACAGAGTCATAAACAAATATAAAGAGGGTCATAAACAGTCATAAACAGAGCCATAAACAGTGTTACAAACAGAGCCATAAACAGTCATGAACAGAATCATAAAGTCATAAACAATCATGACCAGAGTCATAGACATAATCATAGAGTGAGTCATGATTGGAGTCATGAACAGAATTACCACCGTACTTGTGAACGAAATTATAAACAGAGCTATGAAAGTAATCCTAAACAGGGTAGTAAACAGTCATGAAGGGAGTTATAAACAGAGTCATGAAGAGCGGTACAAACAATCAGTAAACTAAAAAGTCTTTAAAAATATCTTAAAAGTCGAGAGGATCGACTTTCTTGCACCAGGTTTTGTCCCATATGGCTCGGCCTCTTTCCGCGGAGGCGACCTGCCGAAAACGTCGCACAAAGCATGAACTCCTAATCTCCAGCGACGACCCCCAGGAGTCTCCGAGAAAAATGTACTCGTGAACCGAAAGACGTAGCCCGGAATCGAACACACAACCTTCGGGGTACGAGGCAGACGGCTTGACCACTTCGCCACGGGGACTCGTTAACACAACCTTGAAAAGTCAATAACAGATTCATAAACACAGTTCTGAAGAGACTAGTGAGCAGATTCGTAAACATAGTTATGAACAAAGTCATAAATCTTAAACTGGTATTAGAATATCATAAACAAAGGCACTAGGAATGTCATCTATTGTCTCCGCAGCACCACATGAAGCCAGGCCTTAACTCTCTCTAGACACCTGACACCTGGCCACTTGCATTCAGACAGAGTCTGTGAGTACATACACGTGAAACTCGTGCATAGCCTGGAATACCCACCAGACAATGTCCATTCTGGCCTGGACAGGATCCGCGTGGTGAATAGGGTATGGTCCACTACTGGGTGGTGAATAGGTTACTGTCCACTCCTGGGTGGTGAGTAGGTTACTGTCCACTACTGGGTGGTGAATAGGTTAGTGTCCACTTCTGTATGGTGAACAGGTTACTGTCCACTTCTGGGTGGTGAATAGGTTACTGTCCACTCCTGGGTGGTGAATAGGTTACTGTCCACTCCTGGGTGGTGAATATGTTACTGTCCACTACTGGGTGGTGAATAGGTTACTGTCCACTTCTGTATGATGATCAGGTTACTGTCCACTTCTGGGTAGTGAATAGATTACTGTCCACTTCTGGGTAGTGAATAGATTACTGTCTACTCCTGGGTGGTGAATAGGTTATTGTCCACTCCTGGGTGGTGCAGTCGGATGCGGGTCTGAGGCCTAGTTTAGAAACTAGGTCATAGAATGGCTCATGCGCATCGATCCGGTAACTGTGTACAGTATGAGCTAGTAAAAATATGAATACAATTTGGTGGAACTGCGGTCAAGCTGTGGGGAAGACAACGATAGATAGTCTAGGAAAGACAGCAACAGACAGTCTAGGGAAGACAGCAATAGACTGGCTAGTTAAGACAGCAATAGATATTATATGGAAGACAGTAATAGATAGTATAGGGAAGACAGCAATAAATACGCTAAGGGAGACGGCAATAGATAGGCTAGATAAGACAGCAATAGATAGTATAGGGATGACAGCAATAAATAGGTTAGGGAAGACAGCATTAGATATTCTAGGGAAGACAGCAATAGATAGGTTAGGGAATACATTGATAGATAGCATAGAGAAGTCAGTGATAGACAGGCTAGGGAAGACAGCATTAGATAGGGAAGAGAACACAGCATTAGATAGGCTAGGGAAGACTGCAATAGATAAGCTAGGAAAGACTGCAATGGATAGGCCGGTGGATTAAATCCATGTCATCGGGTTGGGGGGAATTGTATAAGACATGGGGTTGGAAGACATTGAAACGTTGCGCTTGTGGTACATGGGTTTTTATTAGCTTCAGAATAAGAAGAGGAAAGAATGGAGGGAGGGAGGGAGGGAAGGAGGAGGGAAGGAAAAGACTGGGGAGTGGTATGAAGTAGGAAGAGACGGAGAAAGGAAAGAAAGGGAGAGGTGTGAGGGGGAGAAGTAGCTCTTAAGAACTCTGTTTCTCAACCCCATAGGCAAAGATAAATTGTAGAGAATATTGTTCATCTTGTGAAATGTTGCTGTTACATTGTGTTATTCTGTATCTAAGTTCCTTGATAATCTTCTACCTGCTGTTATTAAAGCTTCTATTCCAGGACATTTTCTAACTTATCAAGAAGTTATGTTTGTTTATTATCGGAGCATGTTTGCTAGGACAAATGAGTGTTCACTTAGCCTGGCCACGTGTGGTCACTGAACACAACTAATCTTTATTGTGAATAGGTCACGCTCGAGCAGTCATTGAGGGCCCGACAGTAACCAAGGATTCTTCTCCTTGTTTTATCCGTGGATTGACTGGTCGGCCGTCCTGGGGGAACACTGCAGCTGTAACTTGTAACTATAGACTGGGACAGGCTGGTGTCAGACTGATAGGAGTACCATCGGTAGGTGGGTAACGATATTTTATAGTTTTTATGTGTTTGTCCCATTCAATACCACACTCCTGATTCAGTTTGTGTCCTATTTCTCACTTCGCTGCCGCACTGTTGATCGTTTTATGTCCTATTCATAGTTTCATTGCAACTCCGTTGCTTTTATGTACCCCATCCATGGCATCACTACCACACTATTGATCGTTTATGTGCCCTTTTCATGGCATCATTACCATACTATTGATCGTTTATGTGCCTCTTTCATGGCATCATTACCATACTGTTGATCGTTTATGTACCATTCATTGTTTCATTACCACATTGTTGATCGTTTACGTGCCCCATTTATGGCATCATTACCACATTGTTGATCGTTTAAGTGCCCCATTTATGGCATCATTACCACATTGTTGATCGTTTACGTGCCCCATTTATGGCATCATTACCACATTGTTGATCGTTTGTGTGCCCCATTCATGGCATTACCACACTATTGATCGTTTATGTGCCCCATTCATGGCATCATTACCACACCGTTGATCGTTTATGAAACATTCATGGCATCATTATCACACTGTTGATCGTTTATGGGCCCCATTTATGGCATCATTGTCACACTGTTAATCGTTTGTACTATTCATGGCATTTTCACACTGTTGATAGTTTGTTGCCCCCATTCATGGCATATTTACCACACTGTTGGTAGAATGTGGAACTGTTCTAACCACCCGGCCGAGTGGCTAGAATGCCAGGCTCTCCTTCGGGAGACCCTGTTTCGAATCCTCGCTAAGGCGTTGAGATTTTTTCTGTCCGTAGCAAAATCTATAACCGGCACAGTTCGCGGCGACTGCACTAGCCATGTGGCCTTAGTTCCATAGGCTCAAGGCTCCTCCGACCTACACCGCAAGGTACTATTGGCAGCAAATGGCAGTTAATGTGACAGCTGATCGTTTATGTGCCCCATTCATGGCATCATTGCCACACTGTTGATCGTTTATATGCCCCAATCATGGCATCATTACCACACTGTTGATCATTTTTGTCCCATTCGTCTCATTACCACACTGTTGATAGTTTATGTACCATTCGTCTCATTGTCACACGTCATTAAGTTTATCCCCACAGTTGAAGAAAAAATCAATCAAGTTTATCCCCACAGTTAAAGAAAGCATCAGTCATATTAAGTCCTGTTTCTCGCCCATATCCTTGAAGGCGATGTGTCCAACCCTACTGCTCACGAGATCAGGGAGCTGGATGAGCTCAGGCGCCAATATTTATGGTCAAATAAACGACCTTACCCTGGGATTTGACCCCAGTCCATTCAAACTGCAAGAATCTCCAACCCACGGCCATTGACTACAACAGCTGTGTCGGTACTGTTCTGTTTGTAAGATTCTTCTGTGTGTAAGATTGTTCTGTGTGTAAGATTGTTCTGTGTAAGATTATGTGTGTAGAATCGTTCTGTGGGTAGACTGTTGTGTGCAAGATTGTTTAGTGTGTAAGATTGTTCTGTGGTGTAACATTGTTCTCTGCATGTTTCAGGGAATGAGATGTTTTTAACCACGTGACCTCCCTGACATACAACTCTGTGCTGATAACTGGACTTAATTGCCTGCTCCCTACCTACATGTGAGTTCACACCTTGGTTATCATATATAGTTCACAGGTTATCATATAGTTCACAGGTTATCGTATAATTCACAAAAAATAGTTAAGTTGACAGGTTATCGTTAAGCTTCAGGATATCGTATAGCTCACAGAATATTGTATAGTTCCCAGAATATCGTATAGTTTCTAGAATATCAGTTACCAGAATATCGTATAGTTAACGTGCTATCAGTTCACGGAATATTGTATAGCTCACAGAATATCGTATAGTTCGCAGAATATTGAATAATTCAGATTGTTCATATACGGTTCACACATGCTTATCATATATCGTTCCCACATTTACATCATATAGTTCACAGGTATATAGTTAGTACATGTATATCATACAATCCACAGGTATATAAACACATGTATATCATATAGTTCACAAGTATATAGACTATATCATCTATAGTTATCAGATGTTTATCATAGAGTTCACAGATGTATATCATAGTTCACACACGTATATCATATATAGCTGACACATGAATATCATATATTGGCACATTTATATCATATATAGTAGACTTATGTATATTATATATAGTTCACATATGTGTATCATATATAGTTGACACATGCATATTATATATAGACACATTTTTTTTTTTTTTTTTTTTTTTATTTTTAGCATATCCTTTACAGGACTTAGCTGTCAACACCAGCATCTTTCAGCTGTATGTTGATCTCTTGGCAAGATTACGCTCAGTAGTTTGCCATTGCTTTCTGAGCGGCCGGCTCAGTATCCCGCAAGTCACGAGCGGGGGTCGAACCGCCTCAGCTCTCGCTCCGCTACGAGACTCTGCGTGATAAACGGAATTACAGAGAGAAAGTGTTGTAGCCCCACAGCCAGAGAGACCGGCATATAGACACATACATATCATATATAGTTCCCACATGTATATCATATAGTTCACAGGTATATAGTCTCATGTATATCATATATAGTTCACACATTTATATAGTATAGACACATGTATATCATATACAGTTGAAACACGTAAATCATACATAGTTCACGGGCATATTGACACATGTATATTACACATAGCTCACACACGTATAACATATAGATGACGCATGTGTATCATATATAGTTAACACATGCATATCATATGCAGTTCACACACGTATATCAAATTCACACGTTTGTCACATATAGTTGACACGTGTATATCATATATAGTTCCCACATGTATATCATATATAGTTCATACATGTATATCATAATTCCCAAATGTACATCATGTATAGTTCCCACATATATATAATATATAGTTCCCACATGCATGTCACATATAGTTCACACATGTATATCATATATAGTTCCCACATGTATATTATATATAGTTCCCACATGTATATCACATTTTGCTCCCACATGTTTATCACATAATTCCATGTATATCACATATAGTTCCCACATATATATCATATATAGTTCCCACATGTGTATCATATATATTTCCCACATGTTAATCATTTATAGTTCAGAGGTGTATCAATATTGTTGAGGCATGCGTATCATATATTGACACATTTATATCATATATATTTGACACATATTATATATAGTTCATACATGTGTATCATATATAGTTAATACATGTGTATCATAGATGTTTGACACGTGTATATCATATATATTTCACACGTGTGTATTATATATAGGTCACGCACGTTTATCATATATAGTTGACACGCGTGAATCTATATAGTTCACACTTTGTATCATACAGTTCACACCTGTGTATCATACAGATCAAACATATGTATTATATATAGTTCATACCAGTGTATTATAAATATTTAACACGTGTATATCATATAATTCACGGGTATATAATTGACAAGTGTATCATATATAGTTCACACATGTGTATCATATATAGTTCACACAAGAGTATCTTATAGTTCACACGTGTATCATATAGCTCACACATTTGTATCATATAGTTCACACATGTGTATTACATGTAGTTCATTCATGTACAGTATAGCAGGCGGCCGACCTCCGATGCAAGCAACAAGCAGTCTCTGTGAGCCAGCCGCCCCAAGACATTGCTACAACTGTTCAGTGTTCTCACCACGATTCTGTAACACATCTCCACAACTTCCATTATTCGTCACCTTCCACAAACCATCAATGGTTGGCTTCCACACATCAGGACTGGTTGCATGTAGCATTTAACAACTCCACTTCACCTCAGTTGGGGTTAATGGGGGTTAAAGGTTAGAAACGGCAAAGAGAACAGTAGTGCTGTTGGTTTGACCCTTGTGTGCTGGGTTTAGATGGCTGTCAACGTGAACTCGCTCTTGCAGATATAATTTCAAGGGATTAGAATGTCTGGGGGTTGCTTGTTGCCCTCTAGTTTTTATCTTGCTCCCTAATTTCTGTCACCCTCTAGTTTGCTTGTTATTTAGTTTCTGCTTGTGTGCCCTCTAGTTTCTTAGTTACCCTCTAGTTTTTGCTTGTTGCCCTTTAGTTTCTGCTTGTTACCCTCTAGTTTCTTATCGTTACCCTCTAATTTCCACTTGTTACCCTCTAGTTTATGCTTGTTACCCTCTAGTTTCTAATCGTTACCCTCTAGTTTCTGCTTGTTACCCATTAGTTTCTGCTAGTTGCCTTCTAGTTTCTTATTGTTGCCCTCTACTTTCTTCATGTTACCGTCTACTTTCTGCTTGTTACCCTCTGTCTATTATTGTTATCTTCTAGTTTCTTTTTGTTACCATCTAGTTTTTTGTTACTCTCTAAATTCTGCTTGTTACCCTCTAGTTTCTTATTGTTACCCTCTAGTTTCTTGTTACCCTCTAGTTTCTTGTTACCCTCTAGTTTCTTGTTACCCTCTAGTTTCTTGTTACCCTCTATTGTTTCTTACTGTTGCCCTCTAGTTTCTTGTTACCCTCCAGTTACTTGTTACCCTCTAGATTCTTACTGTTACCCTCTAGTTTCTTGTTACCCTCTAGTTTCTTGTTACCCTCTGTTTCTTACTGTTACCCTCTAGTTTCTTGTTACCCTCTAGTTTCTTGTTACCCTCTATTGTTTCTTACTGTTACCCTCTAGTTTCTTGTTACCCTCTAGTTTCTTGTTACCCTCTAGATTCTTACTGTTACCCTCTAGTTTCTTGTTACCCTCTAGTTTCTTGTTACCCTCTAGTTTCTTGTTACCCTCTAGTTTCTTGTTACCCTCTATTGTTTCTTACTGTTACCCTCTAGTTTCTTGTTACCCTCTAGTTTCTTGTTGCCCTCTAGTTTCTTGTTACCCTCTAGTTTCTTGTTACCCTCTAGTTTCTTGTTACCCTCTAGTTTCTTGTTACCCTCTAGATTCTTACTGTTACCCTCTAGTTTCTTGTTACCCTCTAGTTTCTTGTTACCCTCTAGTTTCTTGTTACCCTCTAGTTTCTTGTTACCCTCTATTGTTTCTTACTGTTACCCTCTAGTTTCTTGTTACCCTCTATTTTCTTGCTACACTCTAGATTATTACTGTTACCCTCTAGTTTCTTGTTACCCTCTAGTTTCTTACTGTTACCCTCTAGATTCTTACTGTTACCCTCTAGTTTCTTGTTACCCTCTATTTTCTTGCTACCCTCTAGATTATTACTGTTACCCTCTAGTTTCTTGTTACCCTCTAGTTTCTTATTGTTACCCTCTAGTTTCTTATTGTTACCCTCGTTTCTTGTTACCCTCTAGTTTCTTGTTACCCTCTAGTTTCTTGTTACCCTCTAGTTTCTTGTTACCCTCTAGTTTCTTGTTACCCTCTAGATTCTTACTGTTACCCTCTAGTTTCTTGTTACCCTCTAGTTTCTTACTGCTATCCTCTAGATTCTTACTGTTACCCTCTAGTTTCTTACTGTTACCCTCTAGTTTCTTGTTACCCTCTGTTTCTTACTGTTACCCTCTAGTTTCTTGTTACCCTCTAGTTTCTTGTTACCCTCTATTGTTTCTTACTGTTACCCTCTAGTTTCTTGTTACCCTCTAGTTTCTTGTTACCCTCTAGATTCTTACTGTTACCCTCTAGTTTCTTGTTACCCTCTAGTTTCTTGTTACCCTCTAGTTTCTTGTTACCCTCTAGTTTCTTGTTACCCTCTATTGTTTCTTACTGTTACCCTCTAGTTTCTTGTTACCCTCTAGTTTCTTGTTGCCCTCTAGTTTCTTGTTACCCTCTAGTTTCTTGTTACCCTCTAGTTTCTTGTTACCCTCTAGTTTCTTGTTACCCTCTAGATTCTTACTGTTACCCTCTAGTTTCTTGTTACCCTCTAGTTTCTTGTTACCCTCTAGTTTCTTGTTACCCTCTAGTTTCTTGTTACCCTCTATTGTTTCTTACTGTTACCCTCTAGTTTCTTGTTACCCTCTATTTTCTTGCTACACTCTAGATTATTACTGTTACCCTCTAGTTTCTTGTTACCCTCTAGTTTCTTACTGTTACCCTCTAGATTCTTACTGTTACCCTCTAGTTTCTTGTTACCCTCTATTTTCTTGCTACCCTCTAGATTATTACTGTTACCCTCTAGTTTCTTGTTACCCTCTAGTTTCTTATTGTTACCCTCTAGTTTCTTATTGTTACCCTCGTTTCTTGTTACCCTCTAGTTTCTTGTTACCCTCTAGTTTCTTGTTACCCTCTAGTTTCTTGTTACCCTCTAGTTTCTTGTTACCCTCTAGATTCTTACTGTTACCCTCTAGTTTCTTGTTACCCTCTAGTTTCTTACTGCTATCCTCTAGATTCTTACTGTTACCCTCTAGTTTCTTACTGTTACCCTCTAGTTTCTTACTGTTACCCTCTAGTTTCTTATTGTTACCCTCTAGTTTCTTATTGTTACACTCTAATTTCTTATTGTTACCCTATAGTTTCTGCTTGTTACCCAGTTACCCTCTAGTTTCTTATTGCTACCCTCGTTTGTTTGTTGCCGTTTAGTTTCTGCTTTTTACACTCTAGTTTCTGCTTGTTGCCCTCTAGTTTTAGCTTGTTTACCCTCAAGTTTCTGCTTGTTACCCTCTAGTTTCTGCTTGTTGCCCTCTAGTTTCTTGTTACCCTTTGTTTGTTGTCGTTTAGTTTGTTTGTTATCCTCTAGTTTCTTATTGTTACCCTCTAGTTTCTGCTTGTTAACCTCTAGTTTCTGCTCATTGCCCTCTAGTTTCTGCATGTTAACCTCTAGTTTTATTGTTGCCCTCTAGTTTATTATTGTTGCCCTCTAGTTCCTTATTGTTGCCCTCTAGTTTCTGCTTGTTACCCTCGTTTCTTATTGTTACTCTCTAGTTCCTTACTGTTATCCTTTAGTTTATTATTATTACCCTCTAATTTCTGCATGTTGCCCTCTAGTTTCTTATTGTAACTTTTTGTCTATTATTGTTATCCTCTAATTTTTTTATTGTTGCCCTCTGGTTTCTTATTCTTACCCTCTAGTTTCGTATTGATACCCTCTAGTTTCTTATTTTTAACCACTATTTCCTTATTGTTACCCTCTGTTTGTTGCCGTGTTGTTTGTTATTCTTGTTTCTGCTTGGTGCCCTCTAGTCTATTTGTTGCCCTCTAGCCTATTTGTTGCCATTTTGTTTCTTATTTTGCCCTTTAGTTTGTTTGTTGCCGTTTAGTTTCTGCTGTTGTCCTTGTTTCTGCTTGTTGCCCGTTAGTTTTTGCTTTTTGCCCTCTAGTCCATTTGTTGCTCTCTATTTTGTGTTGCCCCCTAGTGTCTGCTTGTTGCCCTCTATTTCTGCTTGTTGCCCTTTATTTTCTGCTTCTTGCCCTCGTCTATTATTACCCTTTAGATTCTTATTTTGCCCTGTAGTTTATGCTTGTTGCCCTTGTTCCTGCTTGGTGTTCTTGTTTCTGCTTGTTGCCATTTGATGTCTGCTTGTTGCCCTCTAGTTTCTTATTGTTGCTCTCTAGTTTCTGCTTAGTGCCCTCTATTATGTATGTTGCCCTTTAGTTTCTGCTTGCTGCCCTATAGTTTCTTATTGTTGTCCTCTATTTTCTGCTTGTTGTCCTCGATTCTATTTGTCCTCTAGTTTCTGCTTGTTGCCCTCTGTGTTTGTTGCCCACTAGTTTTTTGTTGCCCTCTACTTTCTGCTTGTGGCCCTCTAGTTTCTGCTTGTTGCCTTGTACTTTCTGCTTGTTATCCTCTAGTTTTTTGTTACTTTTTTGTTAGCCTCTGTCAGATTGCTGCCTTCTAGTCTGCTTGTTCCCCTCTACATTTTGCTTTGTGCCCTATATTTTCTGCTGCTTGTCCTCTACTGTATAATTGTTGCCCTTTGGTTTCTTTTGTTGCCCTAAATTTTCTGTTTGCCCTGTAGTTTCTGATGGTTGCCCTCTATTTTCTTCTTGTTGCCATCTATTTTCTCATTGTTGCCCTGTTTTCTCATTGTTACCCTGTTTTCTCATTGTTGCTATTTAGTTTCTGATTGTTGCTCTCTAGTTTCTATTTATCCTCTAGTTTGTTTGTTGCCCTCTTGTGTTCGTTGCCCTCTACATTTTGCTTGGTGCCCTATATATTCTGAATGTTGCCCTTTAATATTTTATGGTTACTCTATATTTTCTTCTTGTTGCACTATATTTTCTGGTTGTTTCCCTTCTATTTTCTGATTTTTGCTGTTTAGTTTCTGATTGTTGCCCTCTTGTTCTGATTGTTGCTCTTTAACTTCAACTTGTTGCCGTCTATTTAATGCTTGTTGCCGGCTAGGTTGACTTAGTATCTTAGTGCTCTCGTTTGTTTCTTAGTATCTAGTCTGTTTGTTGCTCTCTAGTTTCTGCTTATTGCCTTCCAGTTTCTGTTTGTTGCCCTCTAGTTTCTGATTGTTTCTATGCTATTTCTGTTTGTTGTCCTCTAGTTTGTTTGTTGCTCTCTAATTTCTGCTTTATTGCCCTCTAGTTTCCGCTTGTTGCCCTCTAGTTTCTGAGTGTTGCCATCTAGTTTCCGTTTGTTGCCTTCTAGTTTGTTTGTTGGCCTCTAGTTTTTCCATGTTTCCCTCTGGTCTGTTTGTTGCCCTCCAGTCTGTTCGTTGCCCTCTACTATTTGTTTGTTGCCCTCTATTTTTTGCTTGTTGGCCTCTACTTTTTTGCTTATTTCCCTCTAGTTTCTCCTTGTTGCCCTCTAATACCTGATTGTTGCTCGTTAGTTTGTTTTTGTTACCCTCTAGTGTCTTACTGTTGCCCTATAGTCTCTTATTGTTTCCCTCTAGTTTCTGATTGTTGCCCTCGTTTACTTGTTGCACTCTAGTTTCTGATTGTTGCATTCCAGTTTCAGCTTGTTATCCTCCAGTTTGTTTGTTTCTCTCTAGTTACTGATTATTGTACTCTAGTTTGATTATTGCGCGCCAGTTTCTGATTATTGTTCTTTAGTTTATTATTGTTCTTTAGTTTGTGATTATTGTTCTTTAGTTTATGATTATTGTTCTTTAGTTTATGATTATTGTTCTTTAGTTTATGATTATTGTTCTTTAGTTTGTGATTATTGTTCTTTAGTTTGTGATTATTGCCTTTGTTTCAGCTTGTCCTCTAGTGTCACCTTGTTGCCCTTAAGTTTCAGCTTGTTGCCCTTAAGTTTCAGCTTGTTGTCCTTAAGTTTCAGCTTGTTGCCCTTAAGTTTCAGCTTGTTGTCCTTAAGTTTTAGCTTGTTGCCCTTAAGTTTCAGCTAGTTGTCCTCTTGTTTGTGCTTGTTGCTCTTGTTTCAGATTGTTGATCTTGTTTCTGGTGGTTGCCCTCTATTTTCTGTTTGTTGCCATCCAGTTTCTATTTGTTGCCCACTAGTTGTTAGTCTTTGCCCTCCAGTATTAGCTTGTTGCCCTCTACTTTCTGTTTGTTGCCCTCTACTTTCTGTTTGTTGCCCTCTACTTTCTGTTTGTTGCCCTCTACTTTGGTTTTGGCCCTCCAGTTGTTGGTTGTTGCCCGTGTCAGCTTATTACCGTTAAGTTTCAGTTTATTGTCCTCTAGTTTCAACTTGTTGCCCTTGTTTCAGCTAGTTGATCTTAAGTTTCAGTTTGTTGCCCTCTACTTTGGTTTTGGCCCTCCAGTTGTTGGTTGATGCCCGTGTCAGCTTATTGCCGTTAAGTTTGTTTATTGTCCTCTAGTTTCAACTTGTTGCTCTTGTTTCAGCTTGTTGCCCTTGTTTCAGCTAGTTGACCTTAAGTTTCAGCTTGTTGCCCTTAAGTTTGTTTGTTGCCCTCTAGTTATTGTTTGTTGCCCTCTAGTTATTGTTTGTTGCCCTCTAGTTTCTGTTTGTTGCCCTCTAATTTCTTTTTATTGCCCTCTAGTTTTTGTTTGTTGCCCTCTAGTTGTTGGTTGTTGCCCGCCAGTTTCTGCTTATTATCCTCTAGTTTGCTTATTGTCGTCTAGTTTGCCTATTGCCTTCTAATTTGTTTGTTCCTTTCTAATGTATTTGCTGCCCTCTAGTTTGCTTATTGCCCGCCAGTTTCTTCTTGTTGCCCTCTCGTTCCTGCTTGAGCCTTTGTTTGTTGCCCTCTAGATTGTTTGTTGCCCTCTAGATTGTTTGTTGCCCTCTAGATTGTTTGTTGCCCTCTATTTTCTTGTTTCCCTCTAGTTTCTTTTATTTTTTCTTTCCTGAGACACATGTGAATGCAAAGCAATACAAGCAAAATGAAATCATGTCATGGACAGATATCAGCAGTGTTCCTGGCAAACAGCACAACACAGCTCAGCTAGTGGACAGATACTGACTGGCAACATCACAACACAGCTCAGCTTGTGGACAGAACAGCATATTGACTGGCCACGGCACAGCACAGCTGTGCTTGTGGAGAGACAGATCTGTCACCTATTGGGAGTGGAACTTATAGATAGAAGAGCTCCACAAACACATCAAGGACATTGACATGGCGACTTCAGCTGTTGGATATTACAGCAAATAAGAGTGCAGAGACAGGACTTTCCTTGAATGTCAACAACACGGCAACAATGGTTGTATCAAGCACAAAGATATAGGGGACATGTGGTAAAATATAATGTTAAGTAACTAACGAAGACGCAAACAGACTGCACTATTTGTCTATCATCTTGCTACGTATCGTCAGGTAGGCCTACATACTGCAGACATCACGACAGATTAATACACACTGGTAACCTGGCAAAGCCTAAACACCACAAATCTACATATATTGGACGACACATTTTGGAAATCGGTCAGTGATTGATAGGGACAATGCATTTCATGGGTTTAGCACACAAAATGGTCGCATGTTAAAGCTGGCAGAGGCAATTGCCATTCATTTACAAAAGCCAACTTTGTGCAAATAAAGACATGGTAATCAGTTTAAAATTATCGTGGTAGACAATTCAAATTACTGTGTGAATGTGTGTTGTATATGTCAGCTTGGATTTATCTTATTACTTTATTTGGTTTGTTGTGCGATTGCTACAGTATGTACTTGACGATATGCAGCGAAATATGCCAGGCAATAAATCGTGCAATCTGTCTTCGTTATTCACATTCACTGCGGGAAAACATTATTTTGAATATACATAATAGAATGACCAATTCCCAACCAGGTTAACATCAAATATCTGGGTACATATCACAAGGTAGATGACTTATAGTTTCAGAGCAGAATAGGCCAAGCAAAGGTGCATTGCAAAATATCTTATGCAATGTCACTATCATTGAATGTCAGTGCTCAGAACTTATATAGATACTGTTGTTTTATGGCAGTGAATCTTGGATCGTGAATGAACACGTCATATACGGAAGTCAACAAGCGTATGAAAACGATTGTTGCGGATACCCTGGACTGCCAGAATGACCATTGTTTTGGGAAGAGATCGTGAAAGTAGAACATTATATTCAACAAGTAATAAACACATTCAAGTGTTCATCAGCTGGGTTGTTCCGTGGGTTGTTCCGTGTGTTGTTCCGTGTGTTGTTCCGTGTGTTGTTCCGTGTGTTGTTCCGTATGTTGTTTCGCGTGTTTCTGTTTTGCTGTGTTCTTCAGTGTGTTGTTCCATGTTTTCCGTGGGTTGTTCCATGGGTTGTTGTGGATTTTTCTGTGGGGTTGTTCTGTGGGGTTGTTCTGTCGGGTTGTGACGTGGGGTTGTGACGTGGGGTTGTGACGTGGGGTTGTGACGTGTGGTTGTGCCGTGGGGTTGTTCAATATAGTGATAGTACATGGAACACTAAAAATGATGACAGCTGCTGTGGCAGTGGATGATGATGCGGATGTTTTATCTATTTTCAGACCCCAACAATGTCGCTGCTGTTGGATCTGCACAGCGCGATTGAGTCGATGATGTGCGCGCATTAATGAACACAGGTGCAGGTATCAATGCAATTTGTAATAGACGACCCTCACCGCAGCGATCCCAGCTAGCAGCTCTGAAGTGGCACATATTATGGATTCCATACATTTTGAACCAAATGCAAAAGACTCGAACACTACTGCTCTGTATCAGTTTGTGTTGGCAGGGAACGCCGGCTGTGTGCACAGACTGTTGGTTCTGGGGGCTGACGTCAACGGTACTGACAATCGCGGCCATACAGCACTGATGGCCTGTGCTCAAACTGACGACTACAACATTGCTGAGATACTGATAGATCATGAGGCCAACATTGATCAGTTTGACAACATGGGACGCACGCCTCTGATTCACGCCTGCATTCATACTGCCCCGGACGTTGCACGTTTGCTTATCAGGAGTCGTTGCATGGTAGATCAACACTGCAACAAGCAGGTGACCCCGCTGATGTATTCACTGTCCTCCAGGGAAATTTGCAGCGAGGAGATCAGTGACAGGCTCCTGGTTTCCAAAGCGCTGATTCAAGCCGGCTGTAATCTTAACGTGCAAGACGCCAGCGGCAGAACAGCACTACATTGGGCTGTTGAATTCTCAGATGTTCATGGGCTGTGTCTGTTAGCTGAAAGTGGTTGTGAGTTGAACAGCAGGGACTACTCGGGACGCACGCCGTTTCAAGCTGCCATTTTAAGTCCGACACCAGCGTTTGATCTTGCACGGTTCTTGTTGTACTATGGAGCCGATGTAACCGAGGAGATCGTGGACTTAGATGGGCCTTCACCTGCCACGCCTCTGTCTGTAGTATTAAATTTCCGCATTCTACCCCATCAGCTAGAGTTGCTATGGTCCAGAAATAAGTTGCTTCAGTTATTGCACAAATGCGTGTATCCATATCGGTCTAATTTATGGTATTGCGATACTAACTATTACACTAGCAATAATACCATACCTGAACATAAAGAGGTGTATAAAGTCCTACGATGGTTGCAGGATACTCAGCCCTGCTCCCTCAAGCACCAAGCTTCGCTCAAAGTGAGAAAGATGTTAGGCCTCACAAACATCCTTCCTAGGATAAATAGCCTTGACATTCCATTAGAGCTCAAAGATGACCTCAGACTAGCCCTACCTTCCAACTGGCAATCACTGTCGGAGTATTGGAACCTACAGTTGTTCATTAAAACAAACAGGAAACTACAGGTCATGCAAATACTTGACAGTGGACGGGACATCAACGTAGCACTCTCCAGTAGAAAGCCTCTAGCCGTGGCCCTAGAGCAGAGAAACTTTACGGCTGCTTTCCTCATACTGGTCAAGTCGGCGCCGCGTTCCTTCGTGGTCAACTCCACGGGAGATACGGCTCTACACGTCGCTGCTGAACATGGGTTCGATGCGATGTTAGATTCCATCGTCCGAAAGTACCCGCATATAAATCTGCGCAACTTCAGAGGCCAGACAGCGCTACACTTGGCCATACATGCTGGCCAGTTCACTACAGCTTCCTTCCTTATCAGACTGGGCGCATAGCCGACAGGAGAATGTCGCTGCTGCACATTGCAGCCGCGAGTGGGACTCCTGAGGTCGTTCGGTTGCTCCTGGAAAAAGACATGGACCCAGATATACAGGAGTTTTCAGAATACACCTCTGCATGGCGCTGCCAGCAAGGTAATGTATTTGTCACGGTTAAGGTGTAATGAGTTCATACACATGACATATGTAATGAGAAAGTTCGCACACATGACGAATGTAATCAGAAAGTTCACACAATGTAATGAAAACGTTCACACACGTGCAGTGAGAAAGTTCACACACGTGAAATGAGTTTACACGTGTAATATTAGTTCACATACATGGATTGATGAGCGGCTGGCCGAGTGGCTAGAACGCCGGACTCTCCTTCGGGAGACCCGGGTTCGATCCCTCGGTAAGGTGTGGCATTTTTCTGTCGGGGGCTAACAGAAAATCCTAACCTACAGTTCGCGGCGACTGCACCAGCCAGGCGGCCTTAATTTCTCAGGCTCAAAGACCCCCCTGCCATACACCGCAAGGTACTATATTGGCAGTCAATGACAGTTTTTATACGTGGATTGAGAAAGTTCACACACATGTAATGAGAAAGTTCACGCACATGTAATGGGAAAGTTCACACACATGTAATGAGAAAGTTCACACACATGTAATGAGAAAGTTCACACACATGTAATGAGAAAGTTCACACACATGTAATGAGTTTACACACGTTAAAGGACGAGGTTCATCTTCATGTTTATCTGTTGTATGTGATCCTGAGCTTGCGCACCTGTCTGTTATGTCATGTCCTAGCTCACCTGTCTATTATGTCATGTACTAGAACACCTGTCTATTATGTCATGTACTAGAACGCCTGTCTATTATGTCATGTACTAGAACACCTGTCTATTATGTCATGTACTAGCTCACCTGTCTATTATGTCATGTACTAGAACACCTGTCTATTATGTCATGTACTAGAACACCTGTCTATTATGTCGTGTACTAGAACACCTGTCTATTATGTCATGTACTAGAACACCTGTCTATTATGTCATGTACTAGAACGCCTGTCTATTATGTCATGTACTAGAACGCCTGTCTATTATGTCATGTACTAGCTCAGCTGTCTATTATGTCATGTACTTGCTCAGCTGTCTATTATGTCATGTACTAGCTCAGCTGTCTATTATGTCATGTACTAGCTCAGCGGTCTATTATGTCATGTACTAGCTCAGCGGTCTATTATGTCATGTACTAGCTCAGCGGTCTATTATGTCATGTACTAGCTCAGCTGTCTATTATGTCATGTACTAGCTCAGCGGTCTATTATGTCATGTACTAGAACACCCGTGTGTTAAACCTGTGTTATGTCATGCAGTAGCTCACCTGTCTGCCATGTACTAGATCACCTGGCTGTCATGTACTATCCCACCTGTCTTATGTTATGCAATAGTAATAGCACGCCTGTCTTATTTCGTATGCTAGCACACCTGTCTGTTATGTCATGTACTAGCACACCTGTCTGTTATGCCATGTACTAGCACACCTGTCTGCCATGTCATGTACTAGCCGACCTGTCTGTCATGTCATGTACTGGCCGACCTGTCATGTCATGTACTAGCACACCTGTCTGTCATGTCATGTACTAGTACACGTCTGTCTGTCATGTCATGTACTGGCACACCTCTCTGTCATGTCATGTTCTAGCACACCTGTGTCATGTCATGTACTAGTACACCTGTCTGTCATGTACGAGCACACCTGTCATGCAAACATGAATGTGATATAATGATGGCTCTTCATGCTGCCTCCCCAGGGCTTGCTGTACGTTCAGCAGAGTATCCGTGTGCCAATTCAGTATCGGGAACGGGACGAAGCTTCTGGAGACCACGGCCAGGTGGTTTCACGTAATCCTGTGCGCGGATTCATCTTACATGACACGGGGCATGCAGAGGTGATCAGGCTGTTGGTGGGCGGTGGCGGCAGTTTGCTGATGAATGAAAATTCTAGGACACCAGCTATGTGTGCTGACAAGTTCCAACAGACCGACCTCGATCTCCTGGACGTCTGTAGGCAGTAGGCTGCAGGCTGCACGCTTGCCGTTCTGATAGACTGGGACTGGGCATTCTGAGACGTGAGGTTGGGGACAGAATGAGACGTGGGTTGGGGACAGAATGAGACGTGGGGTTGGGGACAGAATGAGACGTGGGGTTGGGGACAGAATGAGACGTGAGGTTGGGGACAGAATGAGACGTGAGGTTGGGGACAGAATGAGACGTGGGTTGGGGACAGAATGAGACGTGAGGTTGGGGACAGAATGAGACGTGAGGTTGGGGACAGAATGAGACGTGGGTTGGGGACAGAATGAGACGTGAGGTTGGGGACAGAATGAGACGTGAGGTTGGGGACAGAATGAGACGTGAGGTTGGGGACAGAATGAGACGTGGGTTGGGGACAGAATGAGACGTGAGGTTGGGGACAGAATGAGACGTGAGGTTGGGGACAGAATGAGACGTGAGGTTGGGGACAGAATGAGACGTGAGGTTGGGGACAGAATGAGACGTGAGGTTGGGGACAGAATGAGACGTGGGTTGGGGACAGAATGAGACGTGAGGTTGGGGACAGAATGAGACGTGAGGTTGGGGACAGAATGAGACGTGGGTTGGGGACAGAATGAGACGTGGGGTTGGGGACAGAATGAGACGTGGGTTGGGGACAGAATGAGACGTGGGTTGGGGACAGAATGAGACGTGGGTTGGGGACAGAATGAGACGTGAGGTTGGGGACAGAATGAGACGTGGGTTGGGGACAGAATGAGACGTGGGTTGGGGACAGAATGAGACGTGGGTTGGGGACAGAATGAGACGTGGGTTGGGGACAGAATGAGACGTGAGGTTGGGGACAGAATGAGACGTGGGTTGGGGACAGAATGAGACGTGGGTTGGGGACAGAATGAGACGTGGGTTGGGGACAGAATGAGACGTGGGTTGGGGACAGAATGAGACGTAGGTTGGGGACAGAATGAGACGTGGGTTGGGGACAGAATGAGACGTGGGTTGGGGACAGAATGAGACGTGGGTTGGGGACAGAATGAGACGTGGGTTGGGGACAGAATGAGACGTGGGTTGGGGACAGAATGAGACGTGGGTTGGGGACAGAATGAGACGTGGGTTGGGGACAGAATGAGACGTGGGGTTGGGGACAGAATGAGACGTGGGGTTGGGGACAGAATGAGACGTGGGTTGGGGACAGAATGAGACGTGGGTTGGGGACAGAATGAGACGTGGGTTGGGGACAGAATGAGACGTGGGTTGGGGACAGAATGAGACGTGAGGTTGGGGACAGAATGAGACGTGGGTTGGGGACAGAATGAGACGTGGGTTGGGGACAGAATGAGACGTGGGTTGGGGACAGAATGAGACGTGGGTTGGGGACAGAATGAGACGTGGGTTGGGGACAGAATGAGACGTGGGTTGGGGACAGAATGAGACGTGGGTTGGGGACAGAATGAGACGTGGGTTGGGGACAGAATGAGACGTGGGTTGGGGACAGAATGAGACGTGGGTTGGGTGTAGCAGAAGTCGTGAGGTTGGGGACAGAATGAGACGTGGGTTGGGGACAGAATGAGACGTGGGTTGGGGACAGAATGAGACGTGGGTTGGGGACAGAATGAGACGTGGGTTGGGGACAGAATGAGACGTGGGTTGGGGACAGAATGAGACGTGGGTTGGGGACAGAATGAGACGTGGGTTGGGTGTAGCAGAAGTCGTGAGGTTGGGGACAGAATGAGACGTGGGTTGGGGACAGAATGAGACGTGGGTTGGGGACAGAATGAGACGTGGGTTGGGGACAGAATGAGACGTGGGTTGGGGACAGAATGAGACGTGGGTTGGGGACAGAATGAGACGTGGGTTGGGGACAGAATGAGACGTGGGTTGGGGACAGAATGAGACGTGGGTTGGGGACAGAATGAGACGTGAGGTTGGGGACAGAATGAGACGTGGGGTTGGGGACAGAATGAGACGTGGGTTGGGGACAGAATGAGACGTGGGTTGGGTGTAGCAGAAGTCGTGAGGTTGGGGACAGAATGAGACGTGGGTTGGGGACAGAATGAGACGTGGGTTGGGGACAGAATGAGACGTGGGTTGGGGACAGAATGAGACGTGGGTTGGGGACAGAATGAGACGTGGGTTGGGGACAGAATGAGACGTGAGGTTGGGGACAGAATGAGACGTGGGTTGGGTGTAGCAGAAGTCGTGAGGTTGGGGACAGAATGAGACGTGGGTTGGGGACAGAATGAGACGTGGGTTGGGGACAGAATGAGACGTGAGGTTGTGGACAGAATGAGACGTGAGGTTGGGGACAGAATGAGACGTGGGTTGGGTGTAGCAGAAGTCGTGAGGTTGGGGACAGAATGAGACGTGGGTTGGGTGTAGCAGAAGTCGTGAGGTTGGGGACAGAATGAGACGTGGGTTGGGTGTAGCAGAAGTCGTGAGGTTGGGGACAGAATGAGACGTGGGTTGGGTGTAGCAGAAGTCGTGAGGTTGGGGACAGAATGAGACGCGGGTTGGGTGTAGCAGAAGTCGTGAGGTTGGGGACAGAATGAGACGTGGGTTGGGTGTAGCAGAAGTCGTGAGGTTGGGGACAGAATGAGACGTGGGTTGGGGACAGAATGAGACGTGAGGTTGGGGACAGAATGAGACGTGAGGTTGGGGACAGAATGAGACGTGAGGTTGGGGACAGAATGAGACGTGGGGTTGGGGACAGAATGAGACGTGAGGTTGGGGACAGAATGAGACGTGAGGTTGGGGACAGAATGAGACGTGGGTTGGGGACAGAATGAGACGTGAGGTTGGGGACAGAATGAGACGTGGGTTGGGTGTAGCAGAAGTCGTGAGGTTGGGGACAGAATGAGACGTGGGTTGGGGACAGAATGAGACGTGGGTTGGGGACAGAATGAGACGTGAGGTTGGGGACAGAATGAGACGTGAGGTTGGGGACAGAATGAGACGTGGGTTGGGTGTAGCAGAAGTCGTGAGGTTGGGGACAGAATGAGACGTGGGTTGGGTGTAGCAGAAGTCGTGAGGTTGGGGACAGAATGAGACGTGGGTTGGGTGTAGCAGAAGTCGTGAGGTTGGGGACAGAATGAGACGTGGGTTGGGTGTAGCAGAAGTCGTGAGGTTGGGGACAGAATGAGACGCGGGTTGGGTGTAGCAGAAGTCGTGAGGTTGGGGACAGAATGAGACGTGGGTTGGGTGTAGCAGAAGTCGTGAGGTTGGGGACAGAATGAGACGTGGGTTGGGTGTAGCAGAAGTCGTGAGGTTGGGGACAGAATGAGACGTGGGTTGGGTGTAGCAGAAGTCGTGAGGTTGGGGACAGAATGAGACGTGGGTTGGGTGTAGCAGAAGTCGTGAGGTTGGGGACAGAATGAGACGTGGGTTGGGTGTAGCAGAAGTCGTGAGGTTGGGGACAGAATGAGACGTGGGTTGGGTGTAGCAGAAGTCGTGAGGTTGGGGACAGAATGAGACGCGGGTTGGGTGTAGCAGAAGTCGTGAGGTTGGAGACAGGATGACATGGGTTGGGTGTAGCAGAAGTCGTTAGGTGGGAGACAGGATGAGACGTGGGTTGGGTGTAGCAGAAGTCGTTAGGTGGGAGACAGGATGAGACGTGGGTTGGGTGTAGCAGAAGTCGTTAAGTGGGAGACAGGATGATGTTTGAGTTGGGGGAAGCAGAAGACGCGAGCTGGGAGATGGGGCAGGATGGGACGTCAGGTGGGAGAGTGGAGAGGGTGGGGGATGGCCGAGACGTGACATGTAAAAAAGAGTGCTGAAGTGCTATATAGAGCCTGTTTTGCTGTATAGCAGTGAATCTTGGAATGTAAATGAATTTGGAAGAGCTTGGAAGCAAAAGAGATGTGGTTACTCAGACGAATGTTGCAAATTCATTGGACTGCTAGAGTAAATGATTGCTTGAAAGAAGCTAATTAAACTAGGACATTATATACAATAAGAAAGAGACATGTGAGGTCATGTGATGAGAGATGCAATGGAGAAACATCGTGACAACTGGAAAGATGATGTGGAAAAACGATAGCGGGAGACCAATATAAATTATGCTGGATGGATTGAGACGATGGCATGGAGGAATAAATATCAAGAGCTGATCCAGAACACCGAAGGCCGAGATCTTGGAATGTATTTTAAACGTTGCATGTTTTCTCTGTCTGTATGCATGCCATTGAGAAATGTTGTTTTTTGTTGTATTATTCGATGTGTATATATGTATTTTGTTATATATGAACATGCTTGGATGTTTCATTTGTAGACATGTAAGTTGCTTCATCTGTCATTTAACATGTGAATAATTTCGTTTCATATATTCATATGCGCATTTTTCATATGTGAATGTGATTTCACGTGTGAATGTATCATGTCGTGTGTTAATGTATCATTTCCACATGTGTGAATGTCATTTTGTGTTAATACGTATGTCATTTCAAGTGAATATGCATGTAGGTTTCGTGGTGTGAATGTGTGGTTTTGGTGTGAAGTCAAGATCTCAAGGGTGCCTATGATCTACCGCAAGGACAATCAGGGTTATGTCATAAGTCGTTTTTTGGATCTACATTGAATAGCCAGAATTCAGTGACTTTCGTATGTGAATAATTGTGCTGTTATGTGAGTGCGTGCGTGCGTATGTGTGAATTGGCAGAGTTACTGAGTAGTATTTGGTGGTTACTGCTGTTTCTGTTTGTTTGATTTTTGGTAAAATTGTTTTATCGTTTTTAATGCTTCTGATTGTTTTTGTGTTTTTAAAAGCTTATTGTCTTTGTTTTTAACATGTTTGGTTTTAGCATGTTTGTTCTTAGTGTTTTAAATTTTTTTTTTTTTTTCAGTATTTGTTTTTAGTATATAATTAGAACTTTTATTTTTGACATTTTATCTACTTGTGCATACGTTTAGTCATGTATCAACTAATGGATACACTGCTCATTGCTGACAGAATGCAAGAACACGTGAAATTGAAAGACTGTTTGTTTAATGTGAACTGAAATATCTCAGGAAATACATAACGACACATATTGTAAATATTTTAATGTGTGCACATATGTGATGCAATCTTCATATAGATGTGTAATTGTTTGCCCGTATGTGTGATATAAAATACATACAGGTTTATGATTGTCCTTGTATATGTGATGTAAAATACAGATTTATTATTGTGCTTGTATATGAGATCATTGGCACCTTGCCGTCTTGACAGACGATAATTTGGTGCATTGTGCTTCAAAAAGGCTTAACAACTACAACCCATGGCGGTGGCGAATGTGGCTAAGGCCAATTCGTGCTGTAAATGTTCGTCCACAGTGGATGCATGTGAAAACATGGTAATTTCCACCATCATGCACCATCTTACGTCTCTCACGTTCTGTATCTGTGCTTTATCTGCAATCACTTTCTCCTGTATCTTTATTCCATTTCTGATAGTTGCCCTACATGCAACACGTTCAGCGGCGACTTGCTCCCAATGTGCATTGTCAATGCCTGTATCAATCATATCCCGCTTACAATCTTCAGTTTTGTATCGTAGTAGAGGCCGACCCTGAGATCTCCTACCCATCTGTAATTCACCAAAAAATGTCTTTTGGTATTCTACCATCATCCATCCTCCTAACATGTCCTATCCATCTTAAGTCTACGAAGACTGAGCATGGACCACAGTCACATAACCTGATCTTTCCAATACTTCAGTATTTGTGATTTTGTCTTGCCACTTTATACCAAGTATTCTTCGCAGATACTGCATATGAAAGCTGTTTAAACGTTTCGCTTGGTGTGAGTAAGTTGACCAGGTTTCACTGCCTTAAAGAAGAGTACTAAGGACACAGGCTTGGTAGACAAGGACTTTTGTTTTGACAGTAATCTTCCTGTTCTCCCAGACTCTTTTTCTTAACCTGTTCATTGTTGTTGCTGCTTTACCAATCCTGATGTTGATTTCCCGATCTAGGGATAATTTGCTAGTTACCTCAGATCCTACATATGTAAACTGGTCTACTATCTCCAGTTCGGCGTCGTCAATAAAGATTGATGGTACCCTATGTGCACCTTGTGACATAATTTGTCTTCCTTTTAATTTTTAAACCAAATTCAGAACAAGCATTGGAGAATGCAGATAGTAGATATTGTAATTCTTCCTCAGAGTGGGTCTTCCTTTTAATTGTTAAACCAAATTCGGAACAAGCATTGGAGAATGCAGATAGTAGATATTGTAATTCTTCCTCAGAGTGGGTCGTAATTGCAGCATCTGCAAAAAGCAACTCTCTGATCAGTACCCTCCTAATCTAGGTCTTGGCCTTCAATCTCTGAGCATTCTAGAGGCCACCATCTGAGCGTGAGTGAATGTATATACCACCAGAAACACGTGTGTTTCCATGTGACCTTATGCAGCTCTTGTTTTAAAGAGGGAGTTTGTAATATATAGGTCATTTCTGGTGCAATGTTCCAGCAGCCTTTGCCCATTTTCATTCATGCGACCGATGTATTTTCCAAGGCACACTGGCCATGAACTCGAGTCCGTGCCCACACGAGCATTGAAATCACCGAGCATATAAATGTAGTCGGATTTTAGAACTGCCTTGATTACAGAGTCTAAGTCCTCATAGAAAGAATCTTTCCCATCATCAGAGGAAGAGTGTCGGTGCATGTGCTGTGATAATGGTGGCAAAACCAGAAGAGGTTGCCAAGCGCAGGGATTAGTCTTTCATTACCTCCAGCTGGAATATCAATCATTCCCAGTAGCGAATTCATCACCACAAAGCCCACACCATGTTGCCTTTTTTCTGCCTGCCCTCTACACTTCCAAAAAATGTAATTGTTTTCACTCAGTGACCCTTCCTCAGCGAGGCGGGTCTCCTGCAGGCCAGCAATATCAATGTTAAGACGATTGAATTCGGCATCAATCACAGCCGTTTTTCTCACATCGTCAATATTTAAGTCAGTGAAAAATCCTGATGGCTCTTATGTTCCAAGTTGCAAGCCGTAGCTTGAGGTTTCTCTTTTTTGTTTTATTAGGACCTGGTGCATTGGTTTTACAGCCTGCGATTCAGATTTTGTCCTAGCCCCAATCACCAATTGAAGCACGCAGTCTGTGGCGGATTAGCACCCAATTGGCTGGGGGATGCCCAGCTTGAGGAGGGAGGTAGCTGATCATTGATACTTGTATGTGTTTCCCACCGTCAGAGGCAACCCGTGGCGTCCCATGTCTACGCCAATTGACAAGGACTTATAACCCGTAACAGTTGCCTCTCGCTTTTATTCCGAGACCGGTTAAGACCAGGGATGGAGTTATTGCCTCTCCATAGCACAAAGCCTGGGCTAAAATATAGGAGATCATGTGTTGCCCATGCAGCATGATCCCTCTCTCGGCCTGCCTATATATGAGATGTAAAATACAGACTTCTGGTTGTGTGCTTGTATATGTGATGTATAATACATAGATTTATAATGGTGCTTGTATATGTAATGTAAACTGCATACATTTTTATTATTGTGCTTGTATATGAGATGTAAAATGTAGATTTCTGGTTGTGAGCTTGTATATGTGATGTAAACTACATACAGATTTATGATTGAGTACCCGCGAGTTTGGCAACTGACAAAAGGACAATATATTATTTTATAACATGTAAATACATATTTTGACAAATAGATTCTGAAACATTGTTGATTCTGTTTGTAAAAACTGAGAAATAAGATGCAGCAGAGCCATCACCGAGGAATTCAATTTCCAATTTGTGTTGCGCGAGTATAGCTTTTACACTTTCTAATGTCTTACGCGTACATATTTTTCCATTTCACGCCTTTGTGTTAGAATACCATTTGTGTGTTTCAAATCTGTCTTACCAATACCAACTTACATATTTAAAATCTGTTACAAATTCCAACTTGCGTATTTCCAATCTGTTCTACCAATACAAATTTGCATATTGCAAATCTTTTGACGTAACAATACCAACTTGTGTATTTACACTATTTGTCATAGCAATTTATTTTAAAACTTTATCCTAACAATATCAATGTTTCAAATTGCTGTCTTACCAATAGCAACTCATGTATTGCCAAGCTTTGTCTTACCAGCTTGTGTGTTTCAAATATTGTGATTTAACAATGCTAACTTAATGTATTTCACATCTTTTTGCTTAACAATACCAACTTGTTTCATCAGTTTGCCTGACCAATAGAATAGTAAAGTAAAAAGTAAAAAAATGCAAACTGTGATTAACAGCCAATACATGCAATATATAGTAAATCAACATCAAGTGCCTTGCAGACTAGCATGAGGATTGATTCTCCACATCTAACGATCCCCCAACGGCGTGTATCAGTTCATATATTGTCACCCTTCCTTGCAATGACGCCATACTCTTGTATCAGTTCATGTATTGTCACTCTTCCTTGCAATGACGCCAGACTCTTGTATCAGTTCATATATTGTCACTCTTCCTTGCAATGACGCCAGACTCTTGTATCAGTTCATATATTGTCACCCTTCCTTGCAATGACGCCAGACTCTTGTATCAGTTCATGTATTGTCACTCTTCCTTGCAATGACGCCAGACTCTTGTATCAGTTCATATATTGTCACTCTTCCTTGCAATGACGCCAGACTCTTGTATCAGTTCATATATTGTCACTCTTCCTTGCAATGACGCCAGACTCTTGTATCAGTTCATATATTGTCACTCTTCCTTGCAATGACGCCAGACTCTTGTATCAGTTCATGTATTGTCACTCTTCCTTGCAACGACGCCAGACTCTTGTATCAGTTCATGTATTGTCACTCTTGCAATGACGCCAGTCTCTTGTATCAGTTCATATATTGTCACTCTTCCTTGCAATGACGCCAGACACCACACCTTGTATCAGTTCACGTGGTGTCACTTTTCTTTGCCATGACACTGTGGTAAAGTAGAATCAGAACAGGGAGAAAGATATCCCTATTCGATGAGACCTACTACAGAAAACCAGAAATGGCTCGTAAGACTCCCTAGGGGTGGAAACAGATTACAGGTTACATTCGATTACAGGTTACATTCCTAATAGATATAAAGAAAAGTTGTACAGTAGAGGGGCAGGAAAGTCACCGCACTTCAGAGAGAAAAAAATGTCCTGCCACACACTGCTCTCAAGATGTTTAATTTTATATATCATCACAATTACACCATGAAACAAGACACAAGTCAACAAGAAAAGATAACTCTTGGATATAAATTATGATATAATGGGATAACATGGGGGAGAGGGTGTTCAAATGTAGTTTTAAAAAGCTACTAAAAATATCACAAATAAAAGACATAATACGGCCACTAATTATCTCGTGTTTAGTTACTGTTCCCGTGACCTCGCGATTAATTAAATTAACACTGTTAAAATTGTTCATGAGTTCACAGAAAATATGACTTTAAAGTCCACTAAATCGCCACGAAGTCTATTTCTTGAAAATGTCCATAACGTCTACACAACCTCTTAACAATGTCCATATGATCTACACAATCTATCCTAAAAAAGGTTCCTAGGATCAGGACAATAAAGCTGTGGGTAATATTGTTGGTAGAGCTAATAGTTTGTTGGCGATGATATCAGATAAGAAATTCATAAAATACTTAGCAAAATCGTAAAATAATTAGCTGACTTCCACGGTGCTGGGGGGGGGGGGGGGCTTTGTAATCGGAGGAGTCAATGATGTTCACTGGGATTTAGCTCTTCCAGCAGTAGGAAAGCAAATCCCATCATCTTTCATCTATGACCCTCCTGATGACATTATTCAGAATTCTACCCCAGTGTCATCCTAAAAATACTAACCCTGTTGAAAACATGTGCCAATCGTATAGCCATACTTAAGAAAAAAGGGGGATAGGAGAGAGGGGAAGGTGAAGAGATTATTACATAGGGGCAGGCCAGCCAAATCATGCGCTGTTGGGTACCCTCACTCAACAGTTGGATGTGACTCATCTTCTCGCACCAACATCCTATATAGGCCCTCACTTCTTATACTGAAAAGAGGTCTTATTCACTCCTCTGCTGAGCAGGTGGATCACCCTTGTATTCGCAAGGCCAAGTCTCCGAGATTATTCGAGTAGCTATCAGCAAGAATGACGCCCTTGCATTGCCTTGGCATTGCCCCTCTTCTCCAGGGTAAATAACTAGGTATCTCAACAGAATTGTTCTACGCAGACTTCAAGTCCTGGGAGATCAAGTCGACCCCGAATCACAGAGCGGCGTCCGGTAGAAACGGTCTTCCATTGATATGATATTCTCATTGCGAAAAATGCAAGAATATGCCGGGAACAAAATCAACCACTGTTTATTGCCTTCATCAACCTCACAAAGGCATTTGATTTGGTCAGTCGTGAGGGTCTGTTCAAAGCACTAAAGAAGATTGGCTGCCCACCATTTCTTCTGTCCATTGTGAAATCGTTCCACACAGGCATGAAGGGTATAGTCAAGTTTGATGGTGCAACTTCAGAAGAGTTTGAAATCAAGAGTGGGGTTAAGCAAGGTTGTGTACTAACCCCTACCCTCTTTGGTATATACTTTTCACTTCTACTGAAATATGCATTTCATGATCAGAATGCCGGTACATAAATTCACTCACGCACAGATGGCGGCCTCTATAATGCTCAGAGATTGAAGGCCAAGACCAAAATTAGGAGGGTACTAATCAGAGAGTTGCCTTTTGCGGTTGATGCTGCAATTACGACCCACTCTGATGAATAATTACGACATCTACTATCTGTAGTCTCCTATGCTTGTTCTGAATTTGGTTTAACAATTAACAAAATGAAGACACAGATTATGTCACAAGGTGCACATGGGGTACCATCAATCTTTATTGCCGACGCCGAACTGGAGATAGTAGACCATTTTACATATCTAGGATCAGAGATACCTAGCAAATTATCCTTAGATCAGGAAATCAACATCAGGATTGGAAAAGCAGCAGCAACAATGAACATGTTAGCAAAACGTCTGGGAGAACAGGAAGCTTACTGCCAAAACAAAAGTCCTCGTCTACCAAGCCGGTGTCCTTAGTACTCTTCTATACGGCAGTGAAACCTGGACAACTTACTCACACCAAGAGAAACGTTTACGCAGCTTTCATATGCGGTGTCTGCGAAGAATACTTAGTATTAAGTGGCAAGACAAAATCACAAATACTGAAGTATTGGAAAGATCAGGTTATGTGACTGTGGTCCATGCTCAGTCTTCGTAGACTTAAGATGGATAGGACATGTTAGGAGGATGGATGATGGTAGAATACCAAAAGACATTTTTTGGTGAATTACAGATGGGTAGGAGATCTCAGGGTTGGCCTCTACTACGATACAAAGATGTGTGTAAGCGGGACATGATTGATATAGGCATTGATAATGCACATTGGGAGCAAGTCGCCGCTAAACGTGTTGCATGGAGGGCAACTATCAGAAATGGAATAAAGACACAGGAGAAAATGATTGCAGATAAGCATACACAGAACGTGAGAGACGTAGGATGGTGCATGCTGGTGCAAATGACCATGCTTTCACGTGTATTCACATGCATCCACATGAATAGAGAAGGGGAAGTTCATCCCTCACAAAGTTTTACTCTTCCTTGCCATGATCCCCGACCCCACATCTAGCGATCTCCACGTCATGTATCAATTCATGTGTTGTCACTCTTCCTTGCCATGATCCCCGACCCCACATTCAGCAATCTCCAACGGCATGTATCAGTTCATGTGTTGGCACTCTTCCTTGCCATGATCCCCGACCCCACATTCAGCAATCTCCAACGGCATGTATCAGTTCATGTTGTCACTCTTCCTTGCCATGATCCCCGACCCCACATCTAGCGATCTCCACGTCATGCATCAATTCATGTGTTGGCACTCTTCCTTGCCATGATCCCCGACCCCACATTCAGCAATCTCCAACGGCATGTATCAGTTCATGTGTTGGCACTCTTCCTTGCCATGATCCCCGACCCCCACATCTAGCGATCTCCACGTCATGTATCAGTTCATGTGTTGGCACTCTTCCTTGCCATGATCCCTGACCCCACATCTAGCGATCCCCAACGGCATGTATCAGTTCATGTTGTCACTCGTCCTTGCCATGACCCCACATCTAGCGATTGCCCAACGGCATGTTGTCACTCTTCCTTGCGATAATAAGATTTGACAAGCGACAACAAGGTTTAACAGCAACAAAGTTTGACCAGCAACAAGGTTTGACCAGCAACAAAGTTTGACGAGCAACAACAATGTTAAACCAGCAAGGTTTGGCTAGTGACACCAAGATTTGACCAGCAACAAGATTTAACGAGCGACAAGTTTTAAGGGGCGACATCAAGGTGTCCCAAGCAATAAAGTTTGACAAGCGACAAGGTTTGACGAGCCACTGCAAGGTTTGACGAGTGACAGCAAGGCTTGACCAGCAACAAGGTTTAACGAGTGACATCAAGGTTTGACCAACAACAACGTGGTTTGACCAGTGACAACAAAGTTTGACCAACAACAACGTGGTTTGACCAGTGACAACAAGGTTTGACCAACAACAACGTGGTTTTACCAGTGACAAGGTTTAACAAGCAGCAAGAAGGTGTGACTAGGAATAACAATGTTTGACCATCAACAACAAGCTTTAACTCGCGACAAGGTTTGACTAGCGACAACAAGGTTTATCTAGAGACAACACGGTTTGACCAGCGACAACAAGGTTTGACGAGCGAGATCAAGGTTTGACCAGCGACAAAATTGTTCGACTAGCAACAAAGTTTGAGGAGCGACAATATTTAACGAGCGACATCAAGGTTTGACCAGCAACATCAAGTTTTGACTAGCGGCGACACAGTTTGATCAGCGACAACATCGTCTGACCAGCAGCAGCAAGGTTTCATCAGGGACAACGTTTGATCATAAACTAGGTTTAACTAGCGACAAGATTTGTCTAGCGACTTCGCTTGACGAGCGGCATCAAGGTTTGACTGGCGACAACAAGGTGTGACCATCGGCAAGAAGTTTTAACGAGCAACAATAAAGTTTGACCAGCGACAACAATGTTTTATTATCAACAAAATGGTTTGACAAGCGACAACAAGGTTTGACTAGCGACAACAAGGTTTTACTAGCGACAACAAGGTTTACCAGCGACAATATTGTTTGACTAACGACAATGTTTGACGAGCGACATCAAGGTTTGACTGGCGACAACAAGGTGTGACCATCGGCAAGAAGGTTTAACGAGCAACAATAAAGTTTGACCAGCGACAACAAGGTTTGACTAGCGACAACAAGGTTTGACTAGCGACAACAAGGTTTTACTAGCGACAACAAGGTTTGACGAGCGACATCAAGGTTTACCAGTGACAAAATTGTTTGACTAACGACAATGTTTGACGAGCGACAAGGTGTGACGAGCGACTTCAGGGTTTGACAAGCGACATCAAGGTTTGACTGGCGACAACAAGGTGTGACCATCGGCAAGAAGTTTTAACGAGCAACAATAAAGTTTTACCAGCGACAACAAAGTTTTATTATCAACAAAATGGTTTGACAAGCGACAACAAGGTTTTACTAGCGACAACAAGGCTTACCAGCGACAATATTTTTTGACTAACGACAATGTTTGACGAGCGACAAGGTGTGACGAGCGACTTCAGGGTTTGACAAGCGACATAAAGGTTTGATTAACGACCACAAGGTTTGACCAGCGACAACAAGGTGTGACCAGCAACAACTTTTCACCAGAAACAAGGTTTGACCAGCGACAAGGCTTGACGAGTGACAACAAGCTTTCACCAGCGTGAACCAGGTTTTATCAGCGTCAACCAGGTTTGACGAGCGACAAATAGATTTGCCCAAGAACATGTTTTAACGAGCGAAAAGCTTTACAGAGCGACATCAAGGTTTGACCAGCAACAACAAGGTTTGACTAGCGGCAATAAGGTTTGAACAGTGACAACAATGTAGGGCTAGTGTCAACCAGGTTTGACGAGCGATAACAAGATTTGCCCAGCAAGTTTTAACGAGCGACAACAAGGTTTACAGAGCAACATCAAAGTTTGACCAGTGAAAGCAATGTTTGACGAGCGACTTCAGGTTTTGACCAGTGGCATCAAGGTTTGACCAGCGACAACAAGGTTTGACTAGCTACAAGATTTGTCTAGTGACAACATTTGACTAGCGACAACACGGTTTGACTATCGACAAAAAGGTTTGACAAGCGACAACAAGGTTTGACTAGTGACAACAAGGTTTGACTAGCGACAACTAGGTTTGACGAGTGAGATCAAGGTTTGTCCAGTGACAAAATTGCTTGACTAACAACAAAGTTTGACGATAGACAATATTTAACGAGCGACATCAAGGTTTGACCAGCAACAACAAGTTTTGACTAGCGGCAACACAGTTTGATCAGCGACAACAATATTTGACTAGCGACTTCAGGTTTTGACCAGCGACATCAATGTTTGACCAGCGACAACAAGGTTTGACCAGCAGCAGCAAGGTTTCACCAGAGACGTTTGACCATCAACTAGTTTTGACTAGCGAGAAGATTTGTCTAGCGACAACGTTTGACGAGCGACATCAAGGTTTGACTGGCGACAACAAGGTGTGAGTAGCGGCAACAGGGGGTACGGGGTGTCAGGCATTGGTAGCACCTTTGGTAGGGATGACTCTCATGTCCTTTTCAGGACCCATCCCCCACTGGTCCGAGCCTGACACCCAGCTCACGCCTGTGGCTCCTAGTAGCTGTCAGCATGCGACAGCGGCCACCCCCCGGGCAACAGCTGTGAGAGGCTGGCTATACCAGGCGCGGGTAGCCGATGTGGTGTCAATCCAAGCGGTGAACTAGGGTATGCCTACCCAGCATGTGAAGACAGGATCCGGCAGACTGCGCGGAAGAAATCATTCCCGATTCAACGGGCAAGACGGCGTTTACCTGCAAAGTGTTGTGGAACGTAATGAGCACGGCAAGGCACGTAGAGCGCCCTGGTCATCCGCTGCACCTGAATTCGTCTCCAGTCGTCTTTACTTGTCTTGCCACTGGATTCAGATGGACTCAGGCGAGAGAGTGAGGTCGACGAATTGCGCAACTCTTCCTCACTTTAATCCAATTCATCGCGCAAGTCATTCTTCATCCAACGTCATATAACACCTTCAAGCCCTGTGGCGATTGTCAAGCGGCGAAGCGGCAGGCGTGGGTACGCTGGCAGCCGTAGTCGTAGACCTGCACACAGACGGCTCAGGCCTTATGGTAGTCTTCTACTGACCGGAGCAGCAGTGGGATTCGGCAGCCCCCTGAGCGACTGAGCAGCCCTCTATAGGAACACACTGCTCACCTCCATAGCATGAGGAAGGGGCTAGAAAAGGTGCCCTAAACATTGTCTGCTCCATCACTACCTAACCAGCTAGCCGCGGTTGGTGGGTACCCTAACTGCGGTCGACATACAAACAAAGAAAAAACAGGTAAAGCTAAAAGAGTAAACCATATTCCATTAACAATCGGAACTTGGTATGTACGCACCCTACTTGACAGAGATGACGCGTCGGGTCCAGAGAGACGAACAGCACTGACTGGGAGAGAGTTGGGCAGGTACAAAATCGACATTGTAGCCTTGAGCGAGACACGACTTGCAGAAGAAGGCCAAATCTGTGAAATAGATGACGGCTACACATTTTTCTGGAGCGGAAGGAAAAGCGAGGAAAGACGCCAGTCCGGTGTGGGATTTGCCATTAAGTCGGCCATGATTGGCAAACTAGCTGGATTTCCAAAAGCTATAAACGACAGGCTCATGATCATTAAATTGCCCCTGCTGATTGGAAGGAAGCATGCAACCATTGTGAGTGACTACGCACAAACTATGACCAATGAAGATGATGTCAAGAACAAGTTCTATGAGGACCTCCACAATGTATTAACATCTGTTCCCAAAGGAGACAAACTTATACTCCTTGGGGATTTCAATGCCAGAGTAGGCACGGACACCACCTCTTGGAGTGGCATTATTGGAAAGCACGGAGTCGGAAATTGTAACAGCAATGGACTCCTCCTTCTTCAGACATGTGCCGAACACGATCTCCTGATTACCAACACAATTTTCCGTCTCCCCATGAGAAACAGGACATCATGGATACACTCTCGATCGAAACACTGACACCTCATTGACTATGTCATCGTCAGGAGGAGTGACAGACAAGACGTTCGGGTGACAAAATCCATGTGTGGTGCCGAATGTTGGACAGACCATCGTCTCATTATCTCGAAAATAAATATACACATCAAACCACCACGGCGTCCTCAAGGGGTGAAAATGCAAAAAGAAAAACTAAATGTCACCCGCCTAAACAGCAAGAAAATGCAGCTGTCGTTTGAAAATATGCTGGAAGACCGCCTCAAGCCCAATGCTGCAGCTAAACAGGATACAGAAACAGAGTGGAGAGCCCTAAAAGACATAATTTACAACACTGCTATGGAAATCCTGGGTCCAACCCCCCGAAAGCATAAAGACTGGTTTGATGAAAATTCCGAAGACATCAACCAATTGCTGGCCGAGAAACATCTTCAAAGCACATTTGAATGACCCGCAGTCAACATAAAAAAAAAGATGCCTTCAAGAACATTCAGAGAGTCGTGCAGCAAAAACTAAAGTTTGTCCAAATAGTGCGGCTATTTCATGATGGTATGCAGGCAAGAGTACAGGAAAATGCTGAACTGTCTGAGCCCTTACCTGTCACCAATTGAGTGAAGCAAGGATGTGTCCTGGCACCAACACTGTTCAGCTTCATGTTTTCAGCTATGTTAACGAATGCCTTCGAGAACAATGACATTGGAATAGACATAAACTACCGCATGGATGGAAAGTTATTCAATCTCAGAAGGCTGAAAGCTAAAACCAAAACTACCAGCGACACCGTCAGAGAGCTCCTGTTTGCTGATGATTGCGCTCTATACGCCAACTCATAGGCGGCCATGCAACATAATGTTTCAGCTTTCTCACATGCCTGTGCCAACTTTGGGCTCAATATCAATTTGGAGAAGACTGTAGTTATGTACCAGCCAGCTCCAGGGAATAATCACACTGAGCCGAATATCAAAGTGAATGGTCAAAGTCTAAGTGTGGTAGACAAATTCACCTATCTTGGCAGCACTGTGTCACAAGCTGCCACAATTGATGACGAAGTGAATGCAAGAATCTCCAAGGCCAGCGCAGCCTTTGGCAGACTGTGCAAGAATGTATGGGACAGAAATGGAATAAGCCTGCAAACAAAGCTGAAAGTCTACAAAGCAGTTGTATTATTCAGACTGCTATATGCTTGTGAAACCTGGACTGTTTATCAGCGACACGCTAGGAAATTAAACCACTTCCACACAGTCTGCTTTACAAAGTTACTGAAGATTAAATGGCAAGACAAGATCCCAGACACTGAAGTCCTAGAAAGAGCGTCCATGCCCAGTATCCACACTCTACTAATGAAGAATCAGATTCGCTGGGCTGGTCACTTGACTCGCATGCCAGATCACAGGCTCCCTAAACGAATTTTTTACGGCGAGTTGCGTTGTGGTAAACGCTCCCAAGGCGGCCAGAGGAAACGCTTTAAAGACACTGAAAATCTCACTGAATGCTTTTGGAATTTATCATGACACCTGGGAGACTGTAGCCAGAGACCGAAATTCGTGGCGTGCATCATTGCGCAAGGGTGCAGTCACTTGTGAGGCAACCAGGACTGCAAGAGCTGTGAAGAAAAGACAGAACAGAAATACCACTGCAGGAAATCCTCCTCCAGAAATGCCAAGCATTCTTTGTCCACATTGTCAAAGAACATTTCGAGCCAAAATAGGCCTTATCAGCCATCTTAGAACCCACGGCTCCATACCTTCAACCCCACTGGATGAAATGAATGGTCATCATCATTCTTGATGGACAAACAATACAACAACACACACTAGCGGCAACAAGGTTTAACCAGTGACAGCAATGTATGGCCAGCGTCAACCAGGTTTCACGAGTGACAAAAAGATTTGCCCAGCAAGTTTTAACGAGCGACAACAAGGTTTACAGAGCGACATCAAGGTTTGACCAGTGACAGCAATATTTAACGAGCGACATCAAGGTTTGACCAGCAACAAAAATGTTTGACCAGCGACAACAATGTTTGACGAGCGACTTCAGGTTTTGACCAGCCGCATCAAGGTTTGACCAGCGACAACAAGGTTTGACTAGTTACAATATTTGTCTAGCGACAACGTTTGACTAGCGACAACACGGTTTGACTAGCGGCAACAAGATTTGACTAGCGACAACAAGGTGCGACCAGCAACAACAAAGGTTTGACCAGCAACAACAAGGTTTGACCAGCGACATAGACAATTTTCAGATGTGTGAGACATGTTGCTGTAGACATGTAGGCGATTGAACGGTGGCCCTTCAACGCCGTTGTCGATGTATGATTAGCGAACGAGAGTGAGTTCCCTTGAAGCAAGATGGCGGGACATTTCTTCGTCCCGTAAAATGGAACGTGTTTTTTTCCGAAATGTTTATGGATTAAGTGTGTTTGTCGAGTTTAATGGAGTTCGAACTGTGCAACGAAGTTCGTGCACGCGTGCCCAGACCCCCTTCGGCGTATCATTGGCTCCCGGTGGCGATAGTTCTACTTCTTCTTTCGTTCGCTTGAAATATGTCTATATCTGCAATGTTGTCTCTTATATGAATTTAACTGTCTTTTTCAGTTCACACAGTGGTCCATAGAGTTTATCTTCCACTGTCGTCTCTCTAGACCAGAAGGTTTGCATAGATAAGTTATATTTTGGGCAGTCTTGGAGTATGTGCTCTGCTGTCTGCGAGGCCAATCCACATGTGCACATGGCTGTTTCACCAATCTTGAATTTTGTATACATGTGGTTGCGTAATCTATTGTGACCTGTTCTGAGGCGCAGTATAATGACTTGTTCTGGTCTGTCCATAACGTGGTAGTCATCTTGAGCAGACTTTTGTGGCTTTCTGACTGATTTGATCATTCTTTTCTTTTGGTGGTATGTAACGGGCACATCAGGCTGTTCTTCTTTGGCTCCTTCCTTAGCCTATTGATCAGCTCTGTCGTTTCCGGGTAGTGTCCTTAGTACTGGCAATTTCCCAGACTGGAGCGCCTCGAGTACTCATTTTGCATCTGTCAGTAGCACCAAGGTTTGCAAACCGTTGCTGGTATTTAGTAATTTCTCTGTTGCTATCTTAATTGCCTCAATTTCAGCATCATAGTTATGACAGTACTTTCCTGTCGGTACTCTGGCTGTGTCCCTAGTATTATTTGGGTATTCTATGTACACTCCCGCTCCTCCATTTCGAACAGCATTTTGTGCTGACCCATCTGTGTAAACTAGGATCCAGAGGTCCTGTGGGTATTCTTCATCAAGGAAGCTGAGATGGCTGCTCTGCGCTGCACACCGTTCTGTTCTTCCTTGTCAAATATTCCACTCACTTTTGTCTGGATCTGTAATGATAGTCTATGCTCATCTTTCCATGGAGGTCTCTCTGGAATAGTTGTTAGGGGGATACCAACTGTGGGCAGATCGGTGGTTTCTCTGCAGAGTCGGTTGGCCTGGTGAATAAAACTACTTCTTTTCAACCGCCCCATAGCTAGGTTTTCAAATCTGTTCTTCATGGGGTGGCCTGGCAAGCTGAGGAACTTTTCTGCTTGTATTAGCGTTTTCGTATCTCTGCGCTCACTCAGTGCTTGTGTCCTCCCCAACTTCTCCATTTCCACTATAGGGGTTGATCTCAACCCTCCTGTGGTGACTCTAAGTGCTTGATTTTGCACCTTGTCCAGCTCTTGTAGTGTGGTTTTTGATGCTGAACACCATGCAGTTGACCCATATTCCAGGTGTGGTCGTATGCTCTGTTGGTAAACTTTACTAAGTATTTGCCCACTGGTTCCCATATGGTTCCACTTAGCTTCCTCAGGATGGCTATTTTCCTTCTGGCTTTTGCTACTGCTTTGTTGATGTGCTTTCTCCATGTCAGCCTGCCATCAAATGTTACTCCAAGGTATGATGGTTCTTTATCTTCTCTTAGGGGTGTTCCATCTATCTGGATGATCCCTGCCTTTTGTTTTGGAGAGAGGGTAAATAGAGTGGTGCTGCACTTGTCAGTTTTATGCTGACACACCATCTATTTGCTCATGCAGCAAATGTATCTACAGCTCTTTGTAGCAATTTGGTGGCCACTGATGCATGTTCATTTGTGCTCCATAAAACTAGGCCATCGGCGTAGATTGCCGCTTTAATTTCATGCGGTAGATTAGCAACAAGATCATTGATGAAGATTAGAAAGAGTGTGGGGGACAAGACTCCGCCCTTGGGAACACCGTGACGCAGTAGTACTTTCTTGCTCTTGAGTCCGTCTATCTGTTCTCGGGCTCTTCTATTATGCTTTCACCCATTTGTACATTCTTCCATTGACTTTGCAGTTTCTCAGTTTCTTCATCATACCTTCTTTCCAGACTTTGTCAAAGGCTTTCTTCAGAACTATCCATGCCGCAAGCACCAGCTTCTTCTCTTGGAATGCATCCTCAATTTCTTGAGAGAGGTAGGTTGTCTGATCTTCCGTAGAGTTTTAATTTCAATGTACCTCTGCAGTCTGTTCTAACATGACGATCAGACGACCGACAAGGACAATGCGTGGTAATAGGGCAGGCGCACGCAGAAGGCGGTTAAAATGTGACAGATTGGGCATCAGACAGTTTCGGACTGTACTGGAACTGTGCGTCATTTAGTCAACGCTTACCCATTCTCGAAAAACTACTGTACGGAAACGATATTGTAGTCTTACAAGAAACACAACTCTGCGACGGAACAGTCAATGTCGCGGGG
Organism: Cepaea hortensis; assembly: GCA_963921405.1. Taxonomy (NCBI): domain Eukaryota; kingdom Metazoa; phylum Mollusca; class Gastropoda; order Stylommatophora; family Helicidae; genus Cepaea; species Cepaea hortensis. The sequence goes on along the minus strand of OY992876.1, from coordinate 321,884,519 downwards.
TTTCAGGACTTCTTTAACAGGCGGCACCTCGGACAGGCCATTCTGGTCCGCGACAACATACTGGTGTCTGAGATCGATATGTCCGCTTGGAACAGTGATGCCCTGCAAGTGCAGGCATTAAGAATAATGACGCCAATGCAGCTTGTAATTGTGAACGTTTATGCGCGAAATTGGAAGGTCGATGTGGGACAATGGCAGTTTGTTCGATATGGATGAAAGGCATATCATCTACTGTGGGGACTTCAATGCCAGAGGCTGTCAATGGGGGAATTGCATCACCAATAGACAGGGAGACGATCTGGAGGACGCCCTGGCATCTGCTGCCCTAGTCTGTCTGAATAATGGGAAGGTCACTAGAATAGCCACTCTACCAAGTGACTCTGACAGCGTCATTGACTTGGCTCTGGTGTCGTCAATCATGGCACCAAGGTGCCGGTGGGGCATATTGGGATACCACGACAGTGACAACTACCCTTGTATCATCCTGATCGAGAAAGACAGGGCCAGGAGTCAAAGAAACAAAACAAATGCTTTCCCGTTAGACAACACTGGTCAAGACGCCATAAGCAAGATCAGAAGAAGAAAACTAACTTCCTCCCGCAGGAGACAAGAAAGATGGTTGCAGCCACCATGGTGGAATGGAGAGGTCGAGAAAGCATGGCTGGGAAAGAGGCAGGCTGTCAAAGACTGGCAAAAAGCTAGAAAGGCTAACATGCCACGGGTTGAGTTGGCGAACCTGAAAACTGAGGTTCATTAGACGATGATTTTATTCAAATCCTGCGCCAAACAGGCCAAGGCCTAGAAATGGAACGAGTTATGCAGGAAGATGTGCTCCGAGATATCTCTTACGACATTCTGGTGCCTCCATAAGAGCATGAACGGTGCTGCACAACGTAGGGGTATTCCAGACTTTCAAGGCACAGACCTCACATGGAAAAAGTCGGATGCGGATAAAGGTAAGGCCCTTCTTGCACGCTACATAGAGAAGACTGACCAGAAAGACGAACCCGCCAGACAGAGGACCACAACGACACTCTCTCAGTTGTGCCAGGGGGTCGGGACAGATGAATAATGCATAATCACAGCTGAGACAATACGTGCGATGCTCAAGAAATCACCTAACACCGCCCCAGGCCCAGACGGCATCCGATATGGTGACCTACTGGTGATGTCAGATGATGACATGGAAGAATTGGCCAGAGGATTCAACACCAGTATCCAGAGGGGACAGATCAAAGAGGAATGGCTACACAGCTATTTGCTGCCGATGCCAAAACCGAACAAAGACCATTCCAAGATAAGGCTACAGAATCATTACGATGCAGAACACTGCTGGCAAGCTACTGGAGAAAATTGTAGCACACAGACTTGCTTGTGACTTGGAACAACTCGGCTGCTTCCCGCCCACACTTGGAGGATACAGACGTACCAAAGAGTCATGGCTGAATGCGGCGGTCTTTGCTCAAGATGTTTACGAAGGATTTCAGGTCAGAGAAGAGACATGTGCGGCCGCCTTAGACTTAGAGGATGCATACAATAGAGTATCCTTTGAGCACTTGATGCAAACCCTCCTCAGACTGAAAGTGCACCCTCACCTTGTATGATGGATAGCTGCAGTTCTGCTCCAAAGGAAGGTGGTGCTAAGATGCGGGAGTTGGTCTTCTCAGCCGATAATGATATGTCCAGGATTACCGCAGGGTTCACCACTGTCACCAGTACTATTCAACGCATATACGGTGCCGATCACTGACCAACAGTTGGACGGGAGGGGTAGGACTCTTTCATTTTCTGACGACATTCTCGTGTATCGACAGGGTCGAAATAGACAGGCGGTTGCCAATGATATGCAGTTCGAACTAGATCGAATATCCTCATGGTGTGCTGATGCCGATGCCCTTGTCAACCCTGCAAAGGCATCGGTTACATGGTTCTCCCTAACCAACCATATTGTGAACACAGACTTGCCGGTAGTAAGAATGGATGGGAGCATTTTGAGTAGAACCCAGTCAATGACATGTCTTGGCGTGAGGCTTGATCGTAGCCTGTCCTTCAGAGATCATGTCGATTATGTCATAACGAAAGCTCTAAAAGGTTTGTCAGCAATGAGAGTCATGGCGACTGCCAGTATCGAGCAAAAGCTGCTAATACTTCTATTCCAAGGACTAGTGCTTTCACGCATCGAGTATGCCCTGGCCATCCTCATTGTCAGCCTACACAGATTGGAAGACTTGAAAAGGTACAAAACGAAGCCATACGCATCTTTTTGGGCTGCACGAGAGACACCAGTTGTGTAGAAATAAGATACCTCCTTGACTTCCCGACAATGGAACACAGGATCAAGATCTGGAGAGCTCGTGCATACTTAAAAATAAGTGCAGATGAGCAGCACCCTCTGCATGACGCTATATTCAGAGAAAAGGGTGATAGGTTAAAGAGGGGCAAATCATGGATGGGTTGGGCGGAAGATGTCGTCAGACAGGTCTGCAGTCTTACCAGTATCAACCCCGGCAAGGAATGAGTGCCGGTGCCTCCAGCTTTTAAGTGCACTTTCTCCTGCATTATCACACTCGACAGACGGTGCAGAGAGCAGAACCCTGCCGCTGTTAATGCAGAGGTCAACGCGCTCATCTATGAATACTCAGATAGCCCCGAAGTGCTCATCTATACAGATGGATCTGTTGTAAAGCAGCAGAGAAGTGCGTGGGCATTTACAACCCATTCAGCGGGCCGAACCTTTCAAGAATCCAGTGGTGCCCACACTATGACCACGAGCAGCATGACGATGGAGGTGATGGCAGTTACACAGGCTTTCATATGGCTGGAATCACAGCATTATACCAAGGTGTGTGTACTAAGTGATTCAATGAGCATGATTCAGAAGGTCGAAGCTGGATCTGTACGTAGATAGTGGACTGAGTCGCTGCGGAAGTCTGTTGTCCGTAAAGTCACCTTCATCTTCGTCCCGGGACATGCGGGAGTCGAGGGAAATGAACGAGCGGATAAACTGGCTGGCTCTCCACCCCTGTAGATGACCAGCCCATGGAACGTGCCGATGTTATTAACGTCCTCAAAGATATGGCGAGAACAGAGGACTTTGACGTCAGTGAATCCACATCACTGTCCAGGATGAAAGACTTGGGAGTAAGAATCGGCACGGCCAGACGCGAGAGGTACATCGGGAAAACGAGGTGCCTCGTTAACCAACACAGAACTGGCACTATTAGCCACCGGACGCTGATGCATATGCTGGGGGAGGATCTGAGCACCTATGGACCTTCCCGGAGTGCAATGACTTCAATAAAAGATACCTCAATACCTTATTAGCAAACTACACAACAGCGCTGCAAAGATTAACATGGTAATGATGGTGATAGTGGTTAATATGATCATTATGGTGAATGTGATTATGATGATAATAATAAAATTCAATTGATTATATGTGTGCGGATAGCGTTGATGATTATGTCATTGATGACGATGACGGTTGGGATGATGATGACGATAATGATGAAGTTGATGACCATGAAGTTGATGACAATGTGGTTATGTTAATTAAACAGACTTCACCGTGCTCCAACAATCATATTCAACTGAGCAGTCTCTGCCTGGAGTAGGTCAACCAAATATAACCCGTGACTTCTGACTTGCTGTTTGACTGAGATATATGGCTCGTGGAGGAGGGAGGTAAGTAAGCTGAGCTAAGACGAAGCGTGTACTTCGTGGAAGACTTAAGGTTCGACCCCCAGAGATAGCTTGTATGAACATTCCATCATATTGTCACTTAATGTGTTTGCCTGTGTGTACACAAATTATTTTTCTTGCACACTTAACGAAATTAGGAAGGTCAGTATGGCTGAATCAATAAGAGCGCTCGTTCTTATACATTCGGTGTGCTTATGCCGAGTTATGGGCTTCAACCCCTACACCGGTCAGCTGGACTAAATTGTTACTTCTCGTCCTTGCCTTGCAGACGTAAATTACCAAAAAAAAAACGGTGCAGTTATATAAACCAGAGAATGTACCTTCTGTCTTTTGTACTGCGTGTGCTGTCACTGACTGCTGTCATGTGTGCGTATGCTGTCACTGTTTGCTGTAGTGTGTGTGTGTGTGCTGTCACTGACTGCTGTAGTGTGCGTGTGTTGTCAGTGACTGCTGTAGTGCGTGTGTGCTATCTCTGACTGCTGTAGTGTGTGTGTGCTATCTCTGACTGCTGTAGTGTGTGTGTGCTATCCCTGACTGCTCTAGTGTGTGTGTGTGCTGTCCTGTCCCTGACTGCTGTAGTGTATGTGTGCTGTCACTGCCTGCTGCAGTGTGTATGTGCTGTCCCTGACTGCTGTAGTATGTCTGTGTGTGTACGCGTGTGTGTGTGTGTGTGTGTGTGCTGTCACTGACTGCTGTAGTATGTGTGCTGTCACAGACTGCTGTAGTGCGTGTGTGCTATCTCTGACTGCTGTAGTGTGTGTGTGCTATCTCTGACTGCTGTAGTGTGTGTGTGCTATCCCTGACTGCTCTAGTGTGTGTGTGTGTGTGTGTGTGTATGCTGTCACTGACTACTGTTGTGTGTGTACTGTCACTGTGTGCTGTAGTGTGTGTGCTGTCATTGGCTGCTGTAGTGTTTGTGCTGTCATTGCCTGCTGTAGTAAGTGTGGGAAGACAGCAATAGATAGGCTGGGAAAGACAGCAATAGACAGGATAGGGAAGACAGCAATAGACAGACTAGGGAAGACAGCAATATATAGGCTAATGTAGACAACAATAGATAGGCTAGGGAAGACAGCAATACATAGGCTAGGGAAGACAGCAATAGATAGACTAGGCAAGACAGCAATAGATAGGCTAGGGAAGACATCAATAGATAGGCTAGAGAAGACAGCAATAGATAGACCAGGGAAGACAGCAATAGATATACCAGGGAAGACAGCAATAGATAGGTTAGGGAAGACAGCAATAAATAGACCAGGGAAGACAGCAATAGATAGGCTAGGGAAGACAGCAATAGATAGACCAGGGAAAACAGCAATAGATAGACCGGGAATACAGCAATAGATAGGCTAGGGAAGACAGCAATAGATAGACCAGGGAAGACGGCAATAGATAGGTTAGGGAAGACAGCAATAAATAGACCAGGGAAGACAGCAATAGATAGGCTAGGGAAGACAGCAATAGATAGACCAGGGAAAACAGCAATAGATAGACCAGGGAATACAGCAATAGATAGGCTAGGGAAGACAGCAATAGATAAGATAGGCAAGACAGCAATAGATAGGCTAGGCAAAACAGCAATAGATAGGCTAAGGACGACAGCAATAGATAGGCTGGGAAAGACAGCAATATATAGGCTGGGAAAGACAGCAATAAATAGGCTAGACAAAACAGCAATAAATAGACTAGGGACGACAGCAATAGATAGGCTGGGAAAGACAGCAATATATAGGCCAGGGAAGACAGCAATAGATAGGCTGGGAAAGACAGCAATAAATAGGCTAGGGGCGACAGCAATAGATAGGCTGGCAAAGACAGCAATAGATAGGCTGGGAAAGACAGCAATATATAGGCCAGGGAAGACAGCAATAAATAGGCCAGGGAAGACAGCAATAAATAGACCAGGGAAGACAGCAATAGATAGGCCAGTGAAGACAGCAATAGATAGGATAGGCAAGACAGCAATAGATAGGCTAGGCAAAACAGCAATAAATAGGCTAGGGACGACAGCAATAGATAGGCTTGGAAAGACAGCAATAGATAGGCCAGGGACGACAGCAATAGACAGGCTGGGAAAGACAGTAATAGATAGGCTAGGTAAGACATCAATAGATAGGCTGGGAAAGACAGCAATAGATAGGCTAGAGAAGACAGCAATATATAGGCCAGGGAAGACAGCAATAGATAGGCTAGGCAAACCAGCAATAAATAGGCTAGGCAAAACAGCAATAAATAGGCTAGGGACGACAGCAATAGATAGGCTGGGAAAGACAGCAATAGATAGGTTAGGTAAGACAGCAATAGATAGGCTAGGTAAGACAGCAATATATAGACCAGGGAAGACAGCAATATATAGGCTAAGCAAAACAGCAATATATAGACCAGGGAAGACAGCAATATGTAGGCCAGGGAAGACAGCAATAGATAGGCCAGGGAAGACAGCAATATATAGGCCAGGAAAGACAGCAATATATAGGCCAGGGAAGACAGCAATAGATAGGCCAGGGAAGACAGGAATAGATGGGCTAGGGAAGACAGCAATAGACAGGATAGGGAAGACAGCATTATATAGGCTAGGTAAGACAGCAATAGACAGGATAGGGAAGACAGCAATAGATAGGCTAGGGAAGACAGCAATATATAGGCTAAGCAAGACAGCAATAGATAGGATAGGCAAGACAGCAATAAATAGGCTAGGGACGACAGCAATAGATAGGCTGGGAAAGACAGCAATATATAGGCCAGGAAAGACAGCGATAGATAGGCTAGGCAAAACAGCAATAGACAGGATAGGGAAGACAGCAATAGACAGGATAGGGAAGACAGCAGTAGATAGGCCAGGGAAGACAGCAATGGATAGGATATGGAAGACAGCAATGGATAGGATATGGAAGACAGCAATGGATAGGATATGGAAGACAGCAATAGGCAGGATAGTGAAGACAGCATTAGATAGGAAATACAGCAATACATAGTCTTGGGAAAACACCAGTTGACAGGATAGGTAAGACACCAATAGATAGGATACGAAACACAGCAAAAGATAGGCCGGTGGGTTGAAGTAATGTTATCGGGTTGGGAAGACATGTGTTGGGAAGACATGTGTTGGGAAGACATGTTTTGGGAAGACATGTGTTGGGAAGACGTGTGTTGGGAAGACATAAATTCGGAAGACATGTGTTAGGAAGACATGTGTTGGGAAAACATGTGTTGGAAAGACATGGGTTTGGAAGACATAAATTGGGAAGACATGTGTTAGGAAGACCTGGGTTGGGAAGACATTTTTGGGAACTCATGTGTTGGGAAGACCTGTTGGGAAGACATGTGTTAGGAAGACCTGGGTTGTGAAGACATGTGTTGGGAAGACATGTGTTGGGCAGACATGTGTTGGGAAGACATGTGTTGGGAACGCATGTGTTAGGAAGACCTGGGTTGGGAAGATATGTGTTGGGAAGACATGTGTTGGGAAGACATGTGTTGGGAAGACATGTGTTAGGAAGACCTGGGTTGGGAAGACATGTGTTGGGAAGACATGTGTTGGGAAGACATGTGATGGGAAGACGTGTGTTGGGAAGACATGGGTTTGGAAGACATAAATTGGGAAGACATGTGTTAGGAAGACATGTGCTGGGAAGACATGTGTTGGGAAGACATGTGCTGGGAATACGTATGTTGGGAAGACATGTGTTGGGAAGACATGTGTTGGAAAGACATGGGTTTGGAAGACATAAATTGGGAAGACATGTGTTAGGAAGACCTGGGTTGGGAAGACATTTTTGGGAAGACGTGTCGGGAAGACATGTGTTAGGAAGACCTGGGTTGGAAAGACATGGTTAGGAATACATGGGTTGGGAAGACATGAGTTGGGAAGACATATGTTGTGAAGACAATTGTTGGGAAGACATGTGTTTGGAAGACAAGTGTTGGGAAGACATGTGTCGGAAAAACAAGGGTTGGGTAGACTTGGAAACATTGTGCATATGGTACAGGGGTTTTCGGGAGCTTCAGAAAAAGATGAGAGGAAAATAGAGTATGGGTGCGGGGGTCGGAGGGAAGTGTATGAGGGAGTGAGCGAGGAAGGAAGAGGGAGGGAGGAACGAAGGGGAAGGGCGAAACAAAGGGCATGGAGGGAGGGAATGAGGGAGGGAATGAGGAAGGAAGGAAGGAAGGAAGGAAGGGTAAGCTAGAGAAGACCGCAATAGATAGGCTAGGGAAGACAGCAATAGACAGGCTAGGAAAGACAGCAATAGATACGCTAGGGAAGACAGCAATAGATACGCTAGGGAACACAGCAATAGAAGATAGATATAGACAGACAGTAAATGACAGGACTGGGAAGACATCGATAAAAAGGCTAGGGAATACATTAATAGACAAGCTTGCGAAGACAGCAATAAATAGGCAAGGGAAGACAGCAATAAATAGGCCAGGGAAGACAGTAATAGGCTAAGAAAGACAGCAATAGATAGGCCAGGGAAGACAGTAATAGGCTAAGAAAGACAGCAATAGACATGATAGGGAAGACAGCAATAGATAGGTTAGGTAAAACAGCAATAGATAGGATATGGAAGAAAGCAATAGGCAGATAGGCCGGTGGGTTGAAGCAATGTCATCGGGTTGGGAAGACATGCGTTGAGAAAATATGTGTTGGGAAGACAGGGGAAGACATGTATTGTGAAGACATGTGTTGGAAAGACATGGGTTTGGAAGACATAAATTGGGAAGACATGGGTTGGGAAGACAATGTGTTTGGAAGACATGGGTTGGGAAGACATGTGTTGAGAAGACCTGGGTTGGGAAGAAATTTTTGGGAACACATGTGTTGGGAAGACGTGTTGGAAAGACCTGGGTTGGGAAGACATGGGTTAGAAATACATGGTTTGGGAAGACGTGTGTTGGGAAGACATGGATTGGAAAGACATGTGTTGTGAAGACATGGATTGGAAAGACATGTGTTGTGAAGACAATTTTGGGGAAGACATTGTTGGGAAGACATGTGTCTGGAAGACATGTATTTGGGAAGAAAGGAGTTGGGAAGACATGGGTTGTGAAGAAATGTGTTGGGAATACATGTGTTGGGTAGACATGTGTTGGGAAGACATTGTTGGGAAGACATGTGTCGGAAAGACAAGGGTTGGGTAAACATTGAAACATTGTGCATACGGTACAGGGTTGTCGGGAGCTTCGGAATAAGAAGAGGGGAAAATGGAGGATGGGGGAGAGGTCGGAGGGAGGGGTAAGAGAGAGAGTGAGCGAGGAAGGAAGGAGGAGGGAGGAACGAAGGGGAAGAGAGGAACGAAGGGTATAGAGGGAGGGAATGAGGGAGGGAGAAAGGCAGGCAGGAAGGAGGGAGGAGGAAGGAAGGAAGGAAGGAAGGAAGGAAGGAAGGAAGGAAGGCGGGCAGGCAGGCAGGAAGGAAGGAAGGAGTTAGGGACGCACGTATGCACGCACGGAAAGACCTGAGGTGACGGACGGACGGAAGGTAAGGACAGAGGGGACGCATGGAGGGACGGACGGTTAGAGGGAAAGGACAGAGGGTACGGACGCACGGACGGAAAAGACAGATGGGACGGACGGAAGGATGGTGGCCAGAAGTCAAGTTTAGAAAACATAAAGGAACATTTTTCCACCCTTGTGGAGTTTATGGTACATGGTTATGACCCTGCATTGCGATTCCATTGGTGACATGGTCAAAAATCACCCCGCCACCGTCACTGTCGGGACATTTCCTGCTACCCATTTCAGGCTGTGTCGACACGCTCGATATTATAGAAATTACTTTCAAGAAAAACTAGAATGAAATACATATTGCACTGGAATCTGCACTCCTAGAGAGGCATCAGCTGGAACTGTTCTAAACGGAGTTTGGGAAACTTCGAAAATCATGTCTGTCGACAGCCTTCAAATCTTCTTATAGACCATGTCGTGTGGAATTAATGATCATGGCTGTCCACAGTCTGCTGTCTCGTGTACTGTCAATCTTCTTATAGTCCATGCCTTAGGGCGTTGGTGATCATGTCTGTCCACAGCCTTCTGTCTCGTGTACTGTCAATCTTCTTATATTCCATGCCGTGTGGCGTTGGTGATCATGTCCGTTCACAGCCTTCTGTCTCTTGTACTGCCAATCATTTCTGGTGCCGACGTTCCTCCATGTCATGATGTCAAACTGTTCAGCATCTTCTCTCTTTGTCTCGTCCTGCCTCTCCCTCTCTCCCACCTTCTCCTTGTGCCGACATACTCCAGCTTTCCCTTTCATGACATGCCTAAAGAATATGGACTGTCTTCTTCTGATGCGAGTAACCAGTTCTCTTTGTGAGTCAACTTCTTTAAAGATATGTTCATTGCTCTGTCCATTCGTCTACGATGTTCATTCACATCATGCTTCTATACAGCTGCATCTGTGAAGCTTCCAGATAATTCCTCACTTGTCTGCTAATTGTCCATGATTCGTTTCCGTCGATCAGAACTGGCCCAGTAAACGAGTAGCTCTTAAGAACTCTGTATAATGCCCATGTTCAACATTGCCTCAGTGAGTCAGGTATTATTGATTATTTTTCATGCATTTTAATGCTTTTAATTAGCTTCATAAGTGATGTTGAATGAAATAATGTATGAGAGGAAATAAGAAGGGCAGAATGTCTGACGGGCCTGCGTGCCCAATTCTTAACCCTTTGAAAATAAAGTTTGATCACTCGTTGGTGTCGTTCGTTCGTTCTGTCTCTCACCCCCATTGCAGAGAATATTGTTCATCTTGTGAAATGTTGCTGTTACATTGTGTTATTCTGTATCTAAGTTCCTTGATAATCTTCTACCTGCTGTTATTAAAGCTTCTATTCCAGGACATTTTCTAACTTATCAAGAAGTTATGTTTGTTTATCATCGGAGCATGTTTGCTAGGACAAATGAGTGTTCACTAGGCCTTCCCACGTGTGGCCACTAAAGACAACTCATCTTTACTGTGAATTGGTCACGCTTGAGTAGTCATTCAGGGCCCGACAGTGACCAAGGATTCTTCTCCTTTTTTTATCCGTGGACTGACTGGTCGGCCGGCCTGGGGGAACACTGCAGCTGTAACTATAGACTGGGACAGGCTGGCGTGAGAGTGATTGGAGTACCATCGGTAAGTGAATAACGGATTTTATAGTGTTTGTGTGTTTGTCCCATTCAATACCACACTCCTGATTCCGTTTGTGTCCTATTCCTCTCATCATTACCGCATTGTTAATCGTTTATGTACCATTCATTGTCTCATTACCACATTGTTGATCGTTTGTGTCCCATTCATAACATTACCAACCACCCTGTTGATCGTTTATGTCACATTCACTGCTTCAGTACCATACTTTTGATCGTTTATGTCACATTCATGACTTTGCCGCACTGTTGATCGTTTATGTCCCATTCATCGTCTTATTGCAACACCGTTGATTGCTTATGTGCCCCATACATAGCATCATTACCACACTGTTGATCGTTTATGTCACATTCATGGCATCATTACCACACTGTTGATCGTTTATGTCCCATTTATCGCCTCATTACCACAATGTTGGTCGTTTGTGTCCCATTCATCGCCTCATTACCGCAGTGTTGATCGTTTATATCCCGCTCATGGCATCATTACCACACTGTTGATCATTTATGTGCCCCATTCATGGCATCATTACCACACTGTTGATCATTTATGTGCCCCATTCATGGCATCACTATCACACTGTTAATCGTTTATGTCCCATTCATGGCATCATTACCACACTGTTTATCGTGTGTGTCCTATTCGTCTCATTACCACACTGTTGATCGTTTAATGTACCATTCATCGTCTCATTGCTACACTTGTCATTACGTTTATCCCCACAGTTGAAGAAAGAATCAGTCATTAAGTTTATCCCCACATTTAAAGAAAGCATCAGTTGAAGAAAGCATCAGTTCCCCACAGTTGAAGAAAGAATCAGTCATTAAGTTTATCCCCACATTTAAAGAAAGCATCAGCCATGTTAATTCCTGTTTCTAGCCCATATCCGTGAAGGCGATGTGTCCAACTCTACTGCCCACGAGATCAGGAAGCTGGCTGAGCTCAGGCACCAATATTTCTGGTCAAATAACCAGCCTTATGCTGGGCCTGTACAGTTCTGTATGTAAGATTGTTATGTGTGTAAGATTGTTCTGTGTGTAAGATTGTTCTGTGTGTATGATTGTTCTGTGTGTAAGATTGTTCTGTGTGTAAGATTGTTCTGTGTGTAAGATTGTTCTGTGTGTAAGATTGTTCTGTGTGTAAGATTGTTCTGTGTGTAAGATTGTTCTGTGTGTAAGATTGTTCTGTGGTGTAACATTGTTCTCTGCATGTTTCAGGGAATGAGATGTTTTTAACCACGTGACCTCCCTGACATACAACTCTGTGCTGGTGACTGGACTTTATTGCCTGCTCCCTACCTACATGTGAGTTCACACCTTGGTTATCATATATAGTTCACAGGTTATCATATAGTTCACAGGTTATCGTCAAGTTCACAGAATAACATATAGTTCACAGGATATTGTACAGTTCACAGAATATCGTATAGTTAACAGAATATCGTATAGTTAACAGAATATTGTATAGTTCACAGCACAGACTATCGTATAATTCCCAGAATATCGTATAATTCCCAGAATATCGTATAATTCCCAGAATATCGTATAGTTGCCGGATTTTCAGTTCACATAATATTGAACAGTTCCCAGAATATTGTATAGTTCACATAATATTGTATAATTCACAGAATATCGTATAGTTCGCAGAATATCGAATAATTCAGATGTTTCATGCGCAGTTCACGCATGTAAACCATATAGTTCAGTTATATAAACACACACACACACACACACACACACATATATATATATATATATATATATATATATATATATATATATATATATATATATATATATCACATATAATCCACACATGTATATCAAATATAGTTCAAAACCTTGTTTCATATAGTTCACACCTGTGTATAATATATAGTTTAGTTTAGTTTAGTCGTTGGATCAACATCACGACACACGGTTTAACCCATAAGTGCTCCGTTTTCCTCCTAACTCAAACCTGAGTCTGGAGAATCTCAGCTCAATGCACGAACTCCGTTGCATCGGCGAGGATCCTGAAATACTTTGGGTAGATTAACTCGAAATTTTGCCCGGGCAGCGCCGTTAGGCTATTCTTTTTCGATTTCCAACTGCCAAGGGATTTTTTACGTGCGCAACAATACACACGGGCGTCCGATCTCACTACCCAGAGACCAGGGGAAATTTTATTACTGGAAGTCCAGGTGGATTTTTTTAAATAAATCCCAGTCCTCACCGGGGCCTGAACCCGGGACCTCCAGCACTCAAGGCGGACACCATACCTCGAGACCACTCAGCCCTCCCCCCCCCCCAATATATAGTTCATACCGATGTATTATAAATAGTTCACACATGTATATCATATAATTCATGGGTATATAGTTAATATATATCGTTCTGAATTTGGTTTAACAATTAGCAAAAAGAAGACACAGATTATGTCACAAGGTGCACATGGGGTACCATCAATCTTTATTGACGACGCCGAACTGGAGATAGTAGACCATTTTACATATCTAGGATCAGTAGTAAATAGCAAATTATCCCTAGATCAGGAAATCAACATCCGGATTGGTAAGGCAGCAACAACAATGAACAGGTTAAGAAAAAGTCTGGGAGAACAGGAAGCTTACTGCCAAAACAAAAGTCCTTGTCTATCAAGCCTGTGTCCTTAGTACTCTACTCTATGGCAGTGAAACCTGGACAACTTACTCACACCAAGAGAACAATTTAAACAGCTTTCATATGCGGTGTCTGCGAAGAATTCTTGGTATTAAGTGGCAAGACAAAATCACAAATACTGAAGTATTGGAAAGATCAGGTTGTGTGACAGTTTATTCCATGCTCAGTCTTCGTAGACTTAGATGGATAGGACATCTTAGGAGGATGGATGATGGTAGAATACCAAAGGATATCTTTTTTGGTGAATTACAGATGGGTAAGAGATCTCAGGGTCGGCCTCTACTACGATACAAAGATGTGTGTAAGCGGGACATGATTGATACAGGCATTGATAATGCACATTGGGAGCAAGTCGCCGCTGAACGTGTTGCATGGAGGGCAAATATCAGAAATGGAATAAAGTCAAAGGAGAAAATTATTGCAGAAAAGTCACACACCAAGCGTTTGAGACGTAAGATGGTGCATGATGGTGGAAATGACCACGTGTTCACATGCACCCACTGTGAACGGACATTTACAGCGCAAATTGGCCTTATCAGTCACACTCGCTACCGCCATAGTTAAAAGTTATGCCTTTTTAAAGCACAAACTATCGTCTGTCAAGACGGCAAGGTGCCAATGATATAGTTAAATTTGTATGATGTATTGTTGACAAATTTTTATCATACATAATTCACACATGAATATCATAAGTAGTTCACAATGTATATCATATATAGTACATACATTTGTATCATATATAGTTCATACATGTGTATCATATATAGTCCACACATGTGTATCATATATAGGTCACACATGGATGTCATATAGTTCACGTGTATATCATATAGTTCGCACGTGTAAATCATATATAGTTCACACATGTATAACATATAGTTCACACATGTATAACATATAGTTCACACACGTATATAATATAGTTCACACATGTATATAATATTTCACACGTGCATATCATATATAGTTCACACGTGTATATCATACATTGTTTCGAGATAATATATCATATATAGTTCACAATGTATATTATATACAGTTCACACATGTATATCATATAGTTGACACATGTATCATATAGTTGACACATGTATATCATATAAAAGTGACACATGTATATCATATATAGTTGACACATGTTTATCATATGGTTCATACATGTGTATCACACATAGTTCACACATGTGTATCATATATAGTTCGCATATATGTATCATATATTGTTGACAGTTGGTCATATATAATTCTTAAATAGTTCCCACATGTATATCATATAGTTCACACATGTATTACTTATATATGTGTATCGTATGTAGTTCACACATGTATATCATATAGTTCACACATGTATTACTTATATAGTTGACACATGTATATCATATATAGTTGACACATTTATAACATATAGTTCTCACTTGTATAACAAATATAGTTCACACTTGTATACTATATATAGTTGACATATTCATGTCCTATATAGTTCACAGGTACGTAGACACATGTATAATATCATAGATAGTTCACACATATATCATATACAGTTGACACATATATATCATATAGTTCAGTTATGTAAACACATGTATGTAATACAGTTCACAGTATAGACATATGTATATCATATATAGTTATATATGATCGTTTGATATACTCTGTTGGACATGGTCTGCCCTTGCCTTGTCAGATGGGTTGCGGCAGTCCTGTATGAGTGTAAGGTTGCACTGCGCATGGGTTCCTGGACTTCTTATCCCTGTACGATTACACCTGGGTTGCCACTGGGATTTGCTTTGTCCCCAGTGCTCTTTAATGTCTACACCAGCAAAGTCGCAGCTATTGAGACACATGGCGTTGATAGTCTGATAGTCTAGACATTTGCAGATGTGGGCAAAGACAAGGCAAAGATAGGAAAGGTTTGGCTGCAGATTTACAGGCGGCAGTAAACAGGGTGACAGAGCGGTGCAGGGAGGCAGGACCCGTTATAAACCAAGACAAGGCTTCGGTTGTGGGTGCTCCCTGGATATCCGGATTGTGAAGGCAGATGTCCCATGTATTATGTTGAATGGATGTCCTCTTACTAAAGAGAGTAAATTGTACTTGGGTATCACCTTCGACAGGTGTAAGCCTTTTAGAGATCATATGGAGGCTTTAGTGGTGAAGGATGGTAGAGGAGTAAATGCATTGAGGGCGATGGCATCAATCGGGGTAGAGCAGAGAATGCTTTATAGGCTCTTTCAGCAGTTAATAATTTGTCACTGAGTATGATTTGGGGCTCCCGACAGTATCAAAGAGCCAGCTTGACAGGTTGGAGCGCACACAAAATGCGGTTATGTGGGTGATTCTGGGGTGCACAAAGGATATATGAGGCATATCCTGGCGCTATCAACAATGGCGGATAGGCATAGTGCCCTTCAGGCCAAATGGTACTGCATGAAGCCATAGATATGGTCAAAAGTCATAGACTAAGACGAGGCTGGTCCTGGATGGCACAGGCAGAACTATCTATACGTCAGGTGTGTGATCTAGAGACCAATAATCGTGAAAAAGTGGGTTGAAGTATCGGCAGACAGGACTGACTGGCACAATGTAATAGTAACACTGGGTCGTGAGTGCAGAATGCGGGTCGCACAAAGAGATGCAACTACTGATCCAGAGTAACACACATCAAGGTGACAGTTATCTATGCCTGGGTCTGGTGAGAACAGACGGAGTGGTTGGGGTTTCATTGCGAAGGCTAATGGACGATTCTTGAAAAGGTACGTATGGCATATGAGGCTAGACCTCCAGCAGAACGGAGGTGGAAACAGTCAAAACGGCATTCCGTTGGTTAGAGACCACTGCAATACACATTGTCTTCATCACGGACTCAAGGAGTATGCTTAGCAAAGTGGAGAAAGGGATGTTTCGTGTGGAATGACTCAGTTCGCTTCAGAGGTCACAGATTGTGAGAATTGTAAGCAATTTTTTGCCCTAGCCATGCAGGAGTGCGAGGGGAATAAACAGGCTGATAGGCTGGCAGGGAATGCACCTCTTGGTGGTCGATTAACTAAGGATAAGGGAGAGGTGGTCGTGCGCCTGTGGGACCAAGTGGAGAACCCGTATTTGGAAAGGATGAAATTACTGGGGGTGGGTAGGGGTTCTGGTAGAATCTTAAAACTGAGAGGGAAGATCAGGAGAGAGCTTTCGATCAGATAGCGGTGTGAACTATTAGTAGTGTCTCTTCGCTGGCTGTTGAATAAGGGGATGGAGCGCATATGGGAATGTCCTGAGTGCAGTGATGTCGGTTTTTAACTCAACTCAACTGTAGTACATGAAATGTGAACATTTTAGTACAACATGAAATGTGAACATTGTAGTTCATGAAATGTGGACATTGTAGTACAACATGAAATGTGAATATTGTAGAAACACTTGAAATGTGAATATTGTAGAAACACTTGAAATGTGAACTTTGATTGAACATCTGCAAGGGTTCGGTCTGGAGTTGTCAGCCCTTTGGCTTCAATGGTTCTCATCTTGTTGGTGGGCTCATTTTCTAGAGGAGGGAAGTGAGTGGCATGGACGCTAGATTGTTCTTCACAAGGGTTACTGTTCTGGGTGAGACAACACACGCAAACACATTCACACACACTCACGGCGGGAGAGAGACAGATGGAAAGACGGAGATAAGCAGAGAGAGAGAGAGAGAGAGAGAGAGAGAGAGAGAGAGAGCGAGAGAGCAAGAGCGAGAGAGCGAGAGAGCGAGAGAGCGAGAACACGAACGAACGAACGAACGGGCTTTATTTTCAAAGGGTAACAAATTGGGCACGCAGGCCCGTCTTACATTCGGCCCTTCCAATAACTCATCTTTCGTTCATCAGTACATAATACATTCACATAGGAAAAAAAACATTGTCAAATGAATGTTGTAAACATAAACAATGCATGTTACCATGTTATGAGACAAATCCCCCACCCACCCACTTATCACCTATCCATCCACGCGTCCCCCACACAATCCACCACCCAACCACACACACACACACACACACACACCCAGGCACACATACATTCCCCCATCTATCCACCCATCCCCCACCCACACATCCTACACCCACACACACCCATCTACACCATGTCCCCACCCACACATACACACATCTCCCACCCACCACACATCCCCCACACAATCCCACACCCACCCACACACAAATCCAGGCACACATGTATGCACCCACCCACCTATCACCCATCCACACAACCCCCACCTTCACACATCTCCCCACCCACACATGCATCTGACACAGAGAGAGAGAGAGAGAGAGAGAGAGAGAGAGAGAGAGAGAAAGAGAGAGAGAGAAAGAAACAGACAGACAGACAGACAAACACACACATATTGACAGACAGGCGAGAGTGTATAGGTAAGATCCTCTAGTTCTCCAATCACTATACACGTGATCTCCCACACTACACACGTGATCTCCCACACTATCCACATGATCACAAGGGCCCTAAGCACAACTGTCTTATCAGGCACCATTACCTCATCCAGCTGACCACATCTATCTTATCATGCACCAATACCCCATCCAGCTGACCACATCTATCTTATCATGCACCAATACCCCATCCAGCTGACCACATCTATCTTATCATGCACCAATACCCCATCCAGCTGACCACATCTATCTTATCATGCACCAATACCCCATCCAGCTGACCACATCTATCTTATCATGCACCAATACCCCATACAGCTGACCACATCTATCTTATCATGCACCAATACCCCATACAGCTGACCACATCTATCTTATCATGCACCAATACCCCATCCAGCTGACCACATCTATCTTATCATGCACCAATACCCCATACAGCTGACCACATCTATCTTATCATGCACCAATACCCCATCCAGCTGACCACATCTATCTTATCATGCACCAATACCCCATACAGCTGACCACATCTATCTTATGCACCAATACCCCATCCAGCTGACCACATTTATCTTATCATGCACCAATACCCCATACAGCCGACCACATCTATCTTATCATGCACCAATACCCCATACAGCTGACCACATCTATCTTATCATGCACCAATACCCCATACAGCTGACCACATTTATCTTATCATGCACCAATACCCCATACAGCTGACCACATTTATCTTATCATGCACCAATACCCCATACAGCTGACCACATCTATCTTATGCACTAATACCCCATACAGCTGACCACATCTATCTTATGCACTAATACCCCATACAGCTGACCACATTTATCTTATCATGCACCAATACCCCATACAGCTGACCACATCTATCTTATCCTGCACCAACACCCCATCCAGCTGACCACATCTATCTTATCATGCACCAATACCCCATCCAGCTGACCACATCTATCTTATCATGCACCAATACCCCATCCAGCTGACCACATCTATCTTATCCTGCACCAACACCCCATCCAGCTGACCACATCTATCTTATCATGCACCAATACCCCATCCAGCTGACCACATCTATCTTATCATGCACCAATACCCCATACAGCCGACCACATATATCTTATGCACCAATACCCCATACAGCCGACCACATCTATCTTACGCACCAATACCCCATACAGCTGACCACATCTATCTTATGCACCAATACCCCATACAGCCGACCACATCTATCTTATGCACCAATACCCCATACAGCTGACCACATCTGTCTTATGCACCAATACCCCATACAGCCGACCACATCTATCTTATGCACCAATACCCCATACAGCCGACCACATCTATCTTATGCACCTATACCCCATACAGCCGACCACATCTATCTTATGCACCAATACCCCATACAGCCGACCACATCTATCTTATGCACCAATACCCCATACAGCCGACCACATCTATCTTATGCACCAATACCCCATCCAGCTGACCACATTTATCTTATCATGCACCAATACCCCATACAGCTGACCACATTTATCTTATCATGCACCAATACCCCATACAGCTGACCACATCTATCTTATGCACTAATACCCCATACAGCTGACCACATCTATCTTATCCTGCACCAACACCCCATCCAGCTGACCACATTTATCTTATCATGCACCAATACCCCATACAGCCGACCACATCTATCTTATCATGCACCAATACCCCATACAGCTGACCACATCTATCTTATCATGCACCAATACCCCATACAGCTGACCACATTTATCTTATCATGCACCAATACCCCATACAGCTGACCACATTTATCTTATCATGCACCAATACCCCATCCAGCTGAACACATCTATCTTATGCACTAATACCCCATACAGCTGACCACATCTATCTTATCCTGCACCAACACCCCATCCAGCTGACAAACGCATCTGTCTTATCCATCAATACCCCATCCAGCTGACCACATCTGATTGAGATTGGGAACCCGTATGTGAACAGATTGAGTTTGCGAGAGATTGGCAGGGGTTCTGGTATAATATAAAAACTGATGTAGAACCAGAACTTTCAATCAGATAGCGGTAGGAATGATTTGTAGTTCTCTTCGCTGGCTGTTGAACGAAGGGGACGAAGAGCATATGGGAATGGGTGCAGTCATGTCGGTTCTGAATTCATCTCAATATAGTTTCCACTTGTATATCATCTATAGTTCCCACATGCATATCATATAAACACTTGTATGTCATATAGACAGATGTACATCATATATAGTTGAGACATGCATATCATATATAGTTGAGACATGTATAACATATATAGTTCACACATGTATATTATATATAATTGAATCATGTATATCATATATCGTTCACATACGTATATCATATATTTTAAACGTGTATATCATATATACTTCCCACATGTATAGCATAAACCGATCACACATGTATATCATATATAGTTCACACATGCATAGCATATAGTTTCCATATGTATATCATATAGTTCACACGCGTATATCATATATAGTTCACAAGCGTATATCACATATAGTTCATACATGTATAACATATATATTTCACATGTGTAGTTCATATATAGTTCACACATGTATAACATATATATTTCACATGTGTATTTCATGTATAGTTCACATATGTGTGTCCTATAGTTGACACATGTATATCATATAAAAGTTACACATGTATATCATATACAGTTGACTCATATATATATAATATATAGTTGACACATGTATATCATATATAGTTCACACGTGTGCATCACATATAGTTCACACATGGGCTGGAATGTTATGCCAGAATAACTGACAATGATTGTCTGGGAAGAGATCGTGAAAGTAGAACATTATATTCAAGTAATAAACATATGCAAGTGTTTGTTCATCAGCTGGGTTGTTCCAGTGGGTTGTGTTCTTGTGGGTTGTGTTCCTGTGGGTTGTGTTCCTGTGGGTTGTGTTCCTGTGGGTTGTGTTCCTGTGGGTTGTGTTCTGTGGGTTGTTCCGTTGTGTTCCGTGGGTTGTTCCGTTGATTGCGTTCCTTGGGTTGTTTCATGGGTTGTTCCATGAGTTGAGACCCGTGGGCTGTGTTCCGTGGGTTGTGTTCTGTGGGTTTTTCCGTAGGGTGTGTTCCGTGGGTTGTGTACTGTGGGTTTTTCCGTAGGGTGTGTTCTATGGGTTGCTCCATGGGTTGTATTCCGTGAGTTTTGTTCCGTGGGTTGTGTTCCGTAGGTTGTGTTCCGTAGGTTGTGTTCCGTGGGTTGTTCCGTGGATTGTTCCGTGGGTTGTGTTCCGCTGGTTGTTTGCGGTTTGTGTTTCGCGGGTTGTGTTCCGTGGGGTGATCCGCGGGTTGTTCTGGGGGTTGTGTTCTGTGGGTTGTGTTCTGTGGGTTGTTCCATGAGTTGTGTTCTGTGGGTTGTGTTCCGTGGGCTGCTCCGTGGGCTGTTCTGTGGGCTGTTCCGTGGCTTGTTCCATATATTGTTCCATATAGTGATAGTACATTGAATACTGCCGGTCTCTCTGGCTGTGGGGTTACAACACTTTCTCTCTGTAATCCCGTTTATCACGCAGAGTCTCGCAGCGGAGCGAGAACTGAGGTGGTTCGACCCCCGCTCGTGACTTGCGGATACTGAGCCGGCCGCTCAGAAAGCAATGGCAAACTACTGAGCGTAATCTTGCCAAGAGATCAACAGACAGCTGAAAGATGCTGCTGTTGACAGCTAAGTCCTGTAAAAGGATACGCAAAAAAAAAAAAAAAAAAAAAACATTGAATACTAATAATGATGACGGCTGCTGCGGTGGATGAAGATATGTGGATGAAATGTGGATGAAGATGATATGGATGATTTTATTTTCAGACCCCAACCATGGCGCTCCTGTTGGAGTTGCACCGAGCGGTAGATTACAGCCAATTCGATGATGTGCGCGCATTAATCGACACGGGTGCAGATGTCAATGCCATTTTTAAAGAGGAGACGGCCTTCACCGTGGCGATCCAAGCCGGGTTCTTTGATATTGCACATATTATTATGGATTCCATACACTTTAACCCAAATGCAAGAAACTACTCGAATGCTTCTCCACTGTATCTGTCTGTGATAGCAGGGAAGGCCAGCTGTGTGCGCAGACTGTTGATTCTGGGGGCCAAAGTCAACGATACTGTCCATCTCGGTTATACAGCACTCATGGCCTCTGCTCAAACTGACAACTACAGCATTGCCCAGACACTGATAGATTATGGGGCCAAGATTGACCAACTTGACGACATGGGACGCACGCCTCTGCATCACGCCTGTATACACGGTGCGGTTAACGTTGTACCTTTGCTTCTCAACAATGGCAAGCTAAATAGAAAGTGCAACAAATATATGACCCCGCTGATGTATGCACTGCCCTCCAAGGAAAGATCCAGCAAGAAGATCAGTGACAAGCTCCAAGTCTCCAAAGCGCTGATTCAAGCCGGCTGTAATCCTAATAAGCGAGATGCCACCGGGAGAACAGCACTGCACCGGGCAGTTGCGTCCTCGGATGTTCATGGGCTGTGTCTGTTAGCTGAAAGTGGTTGTATAGTGAACACAAGGGACATATCGGGACGCACGCCGTTTCACGCTGCCATTTTAAGACCGACACCAGCGTTTGATCTTGCACGGTTCTTGTTGTACTATGGGGCCGATGCGACACAGCAGATCAGGAAATTTCGTAGGCCTTCACCAGACACACCTCTGTCTGTAGTATTAAACTTTCGCATTCTACCCCATCAGCTAGAGTTTCTATGGTCCAGAAATAAGTTGCTTCAGTTATTGCACAAATGCGTGTATCCACATCGGGCTAATTTATGGTATTGCGATACTAACTATTACACTAGCAATAATACCATACCTGAACATAAAGAGGTGTATAAAGTCCTACGATGGTTGCAGGATACTCAGCCCTGCTCCCTCCAGCACCAAACTTCGCTCAAAGTGAGACAGATGTTAGGTCGCACAAACATCCTTCCAAAGATAAATAGCCTTGAAATTCCATCAGTGCTCAAAGATTACCTCAGGCTAGCTCTTCCTTCCAGCTGGCAATCACTGTCGGAGTATTGGAACCTACAGCTGTTCATTAAAACAAATAGGAATGGACATGTCAGGGAAATACTACTAAGGGGACGAGACATCAACGTAGCTCTCTCCTTCCAAAAGCCTCTAGCCGTCGCCCTAGAGCAGAGAAACCTTGAGGCCGCTAGCATCATACTGGACAGGTCGGCGCCGGATTCCTTCGTGGTCAACTCCGCGGGAGATACGGCTCTTCACGTCGCTGCTGAACATGGGTTCCATGCCATGTTAGATCTCATCGTCCTAAAGTGCCTGGGTATCGACATGCACAACTTCAGAGGCCAGACAGCGCTACACTTGGCCATACATGCTGGTCAGTTCACTGCAGCTGCCTTCCTGATCAATCAGGGCGCAGAGCTTGGCACTTCCGACAGCAGAATGTCCCTGCTGCACATGGCAGCCGCCAGTGGGGCTCCTGAGATCGTTCGGTTGCT
The DNA here is from genome assembly GCA_963921405.1 of Cepaea hortensis. NCBI lineage: Eukaryota > Metazoa > Mollusca > Gastropoda > Stylommatophora > Helicidae > Cepaea > Cepaea hortensis. Next base: position 321,861,022 of record OY992876.1, on the reverse strand, counting down.
CCTGGGAAGAGGCATGGATCCAGATATACAGGACAGTTTTCAGAATACACCTCTACATGCTGCTGCCAGCAAGGTAATGTATGTGTCATGGTTAGGATGTAATGAGTTCATACACATGACATATGAAATGTGAATGTTTGTTCACGTGACATTTGTAATGAGAAAGTAAACACAAATTGTATGTAACGAGAAAGGGCACACGCACGCAAGCATGCACATACCAACCGGCGCGCGCGCAACATATGTAATGAGAAATTTGGCGCACGCGCACAAGACATATTTAATTCGAAAGTTCACACACGCGCACACTACATATATAATGAGGAAGTTCACACACGCACAAGGAAGATGTTCATCTTCATGGCACCAAGTTTTGAACCAACCAACCCAGTCTCTCTAGACCAGTGGTTCTCAACCGGTGGGAAATCCCCCCCCCCCCTGAAGGGAATTTTAGGGTCTCCAGGGGGGAGGGGGGATGAAGATTATTTCAAGATCGCGTTAATACAAGAACCGATTACTTGATATTGTTTTTTCCCTTCATACTTTACGGTTCTGTACGTCTCACCCCTTCTAAAATTCATTTTATGAAGTAGACCCACAAATCACGTTTTATGTGGACGTCTAGACTTGTTTTGGTATGTGCTTCCATTATTACGTACACTGTGTAGGGGCGGGGTGGGGGGATGACGTTCTGAAAATGTGGTGAAGGGGGCACGGGCCAAAAAAGGTTGAGAACCACTGTTCTAGTATGATTCATTAAATTTAGCTTCCATTTTTATGTATACTGTGTAAGGGTGGGGGGGGGAGGAGAGATTTATAGGGAGGAAATTCGAAAAAAGAGGGTGGGGATTTATAGGGAGGAAATTCGAAAAAGGTGGGGGGGGGGAAATGACGTTCTGAACATATGGTAAAGGGGGGCATGGGCCAAAACAGGTTGAGAACCACTGCTCTAGACAGTAGTCGGCCACCTCCTGAAAGCATCGCACAGTGATCAACTCCCGTGTATCAAAAACGAACTGCATCCGCCAACAAAATGGCAGAATCCAGAAGACGAACTCAAGACCTTCCGTGCATGAAGAAGATGGCACAGCCACTTCACCACGGGCAACCCAGAAGGTCATACAAATCACAGGTGTAATGTGTTCCTGCACATCTGTTTCAGCCTCTGTACCTCCTGACATCCTGGGCTCAGTTGTTGTTGTCTTTTAGGACATGGTTGCCATCTGCTTCAGCCTCTGTAATTCCTGAAGTCCTTTTAGGGACATGGCTGTCATGACATCCTTTAGAGTGAATGAGTCAGTGTGAGTGAGGGAGGGTGAGAGTGAGTGTAAGTGAGCGAGTGAGTGAGAGTTTGAGTGAAATAGTGAATGTATGTCTGTGTGAGAGAGTAAGAGAGGTGAGTGTGAAAGTGAGTGAGTATGGGTGAGAGTGAGAGAGAGAGAGAGAGAGAGAGAGAGAGAGAGAGAGAGAGAGAATTAGACAATGAGTAAGTTGGTATGTGTGTGGGTGTGTGGGTGTATGGGTGTTTGTGGGTGGGTGAGTAGGTGTGGTGTGCGCGCGCGCGTAAAAGAAAATAGTAGAGCGAGAGAGAGAGAGTGTGCGTGCGTGTGTGTGTGCGTGTGTGCGTGCGTGCGTGCGTGCGTGCGTGCGTGTGTGTGTGTGTGTGTGTGTGTTGAGTGCACAATGGCATGTGACATGCTATTCCATATTTGTTCTGTGTCATCTTTCATATTAGCATGTTTGCTGCCACTTGAATTTAACACACTATATGCAATGCTTATTTTATCATGTTTATGTCAATTCCAGGAATATCTAATTGATTGCATCACTATTTACGTTACACAATGTATAACATATATTGTTTTCATTTTCACAATTGTTCCATTTTTTCCACGATTTCCCATCTTTTGCCAATTTTGAATGTTTTTGTAAGGATGCTCACGATAGTCGTTAGTGTATTGTCAGATCTTCATACACTGGTTTACCTGTTGTATGTGATCATGTGCTAGCCCACCTGTCTTATGTCGTCTCCTAGCTCACCTGCATGTCATGTATTGGCACACCTGTCTGTTATGCCATCATGTATTGGCACAAGTGTCTTTTGTCATGTAGTAACTCACCTGTCTGTATTGTACGAGCACACCGGTATAACGTCATCATAGACTAGCACACCTGTCTGTATTGTACTAGCATACTTGTATAACTTCATCATGTAGTAGCTCACCTGTATAACTTCATCATGTAGTAGCTCACCTGTATAACTTCATCATGTAGTAGCTCACCTGTATAACTTCATCATGTAGTAGCTCACCTGTATAACTCCATCATGTAGTAGCTCACCTGTATAACTTCATCATGTAGTAGCTCACCTGTATAACTTCATCATGTAGTAGCTCACCTGTATAACTCCATCATGTAGTAGCTCACCTGTATAACTTCATCATGTAGTAGCTCACCTGTATAACTTCATCATGTAGTAGCTCACCTGTATAACTTCATCATGTAGTAGCTCACCTGTATAACTTCATCATGTAGTAGCTCACCTGTATAACTTCATCATGTAGTAGCTCACCTGTATAACTTCATCATGTAGTAGCTCACCTGTATAACTTCATCATGTAGTAGCTCACCTGTATAACTTCATCATGTAGTAGCTCACCTGTATAACTTCATCATGTAGTAGCTCACCTGTATAACTTCATCATGTAGTAGCTCACCTGTATAACTTCATCATGTAGTAGCTCACCTGTATAACTTCATCATGTAGTAGCTCACCTGTATAACTTCATCATGTAGTAGCTCACCTGTATAACTTCATCATGTAGTAGCTCACCTGTATAACTTCATCATGTAGTAGCTCACCTGTATAACTTCATCATGTAGTAGCTCACCTGTATAACTTCATCATGTAGTAGCTCACCTGTATAACTTCATCATGTAGTAGCTCACCTGTATAACTTCATCATGTAGTAGCTCACCTGTATAACTTCATCATGTAGTAGCTCACCTGTATAACTTCATGTAGTATAGATAGAGAGAGAGAGAGAGAGAGAGAGAGAGAGAGAGAGAGAGAGAGAGAGAGAGAGAGCAAGAGAGAGAGGGAGATAAGGAGAGAGGGAGAGAGAGAAAAAAGAGAGTTGAATTGCATCACTAATTTTTATGCTACATAATGTATATGTACAATGTTTTCTCCACTTCTTTTAATTGCGAGAATTCTCACAACAATCGTCAGTGTCTCAATTGTATGTAAAGTGTGGGAGTTTGTTCTTATTAGTTTCAGAGATCATGTGAGGCATCATGTATGTGTCTAGATATGAGGATGTGTGTATGGGTTTGTATGTGTGGGGTATGTGTGTGTGGGGGTGTGGGGAATGTATGTGTGGAGGGGTTGTGTGTGGGGGATGTGTATGGGTTAATGGGTGATGTGTGGATGTGTGAAGGGATGTGTAGTCGGTGGTGGATGTATGTGTGTGAGAGAGATATGTGTGTGTGGGGGGGGGGGGGATGTTTTAGAGGATAGTTGGAAGTATGTGGATGTTGGTGGGTTGGGAGGGGGTGTGGGTAGGGAATGTGTATTTGGGTGGGTGAATGGGTGTGTAGGAGATTGTGTATGTTGTGTGTGGGTGCGTGTGTGTACATGTGTGAGAGAGAGAGAGAGAGAGAGAGAGAGAGAGAGAGAGAGTTAAGCGCACGCATGTCATCTAACATGCTGTTCCATATGTTTTGTGTATTCTCTTTTTCTTATCATTTTGATGCACTTGATTTTATTGGAAACACATGGTTTAAACACCATAAAAGACGACTGTACACATGGATAAGGCCTGATAAGAAAATACGCAACCAAATTGACTACATACTAATTAATAAAAGATTTAGAAATGCTTTAATTAATGTAAAGACAATGCCTGGTGCTGACTGTAATAGTGATCATGTACCACTATGTGGACAAATAAAAGTAAGATTAAAGAGAGGGAAAAAAATGGTTAAGAACATGAGACTTAATAAAGAGGTTCTTAAAATAGATAAAGAAATGCAAGAACAATACAGAGTGACTGTGAAAAATAGGTACAATGCAATAACTAAAATACAGAGTGTAGATGAACAATGGGAAATGTTAAGGGACTCCATTCATCAAACTAGCAAAGAAGTATTACCGGAGAGAGGCAAAATAGCTAAGAAAAAATGGATGAATGAAGATATCTTAAAACTGATGGACAAAAGAAAACAGAGTAAAAATGACAAACAAGAATACGCTAAGATAAATAAAGAAATAAAAGATAAATGTGGGAAGGCTAAAGAAAGTTAGTTAAACGAGCAATGCAAAAAAATTGAATTAAATTCCATTAAAGATACAAAAAATATGCACAGACAAATCAGTGAGCTTACAGGAAGAAAAATAAGAATAAATACAGGGTGTTTGAAATCAAAAACAGGAAAGATAATATTAGAGGAAGATGCTATAATGAAGAGGTGGAATGAGTATATAAGAGAATTATATGAAGAAGATAGTAACTTAGAAGGTCCACCTATTCTGAAAGAAGTCGCTGACGCTATGAAACGTATGAAGAAAGGAAAAACAGCTGGGCCAGATAATCACAATAGAAGAATTAGAAGTATTGGGAGAATTTGGAGTAGATATATTAACCAAAATGTTGAATGATATTTACAGCAGTGGATATTTACCCAGTGATATGCTGAAATCTTTATTTATAGCTATACCAAAAAGAACAGGAGCAGTTGATTGTGAAGATTTTCGTACAATTAACCTTATAAATCATATCACTAAGCTTCTACTCAGAATCATAATGAGAAGAATCAAAAAGAAAATAACAATGGAAATTAGTGAAGAACAGTATGGATTTGTGGAAGGAAAGGGCACAAACAATGCGATTTATACATTACGGACACTAATAGAAAGGTCAATAGAGAAACAGAGAGACATATATTTGTGCTTCATAGAATATACTAAGGCATTTGATAAAGTAAAACATGATGAACTGATTAAAATGTTGGAAGATATCAACATTGATGGAAAAGATTTAAGAATAATAATGTTTACTGGAACCAAGTAGCAGCAATTAAAATGGGAAATAAAGAGGGTAGTTACGAACAGATAAAGCTAGGAGTATGACAAAGGTGTGTCTTGTCACCAGATCTTTTCTCCCTGTATAGCGAAGTAATAGTGAGAGAGATCAAAGAGATGCCAGGAATACTAGTTGGAGGTTATAATATAAATAATATACGCTATGCAGATGACACAGTATTGGTGGCGGATAATTCAACAGACCTACAACAATTATTAGACGTTGTAGTAACAGAGTGCAAGGAAAGGACTCTCCTTGAATATCAAGAAAACAGTGGCAATGGTAATATCAAAGAAAATGGTGACACCAAAATGTGACATAGAAATAGAAGGGAAAATCCTTAACCAAGTTGATAATTTTAGATACCTAGGGGCATTTATAACATCAGATGGAAGATGTACAACAGAGATTAGGAGTAGAATAGGGCAGGCAAAAGCCGCTTTTCAGAAAATGAAGAGTATCTTATGCAATAAGTCACTATCACTGAATGTAAGAAAGAGAGTTATGAAATGCTATGTAGAACCAGTTTTGCTGTATGGCCGTGAATCTTGGAACGTAAATGAACAAATTAAGAAGAAATTAGAAGCAACAGAGATGTGGTTCCTGAGACGAATGTTGCGAATTCCTTGGACTGCCAGAGTAACTAACGACGACTGCCTGAAACAGGCTAATGAAACTAGAACATTATATACAACAATAAGACAGAGACAAACATCTTTCTTCGGTCACGTGATGAGAAGAGAGGCATTGGAGAACATCGTAACAACTGGAAAGATCGAGGGGAAGAGAGGCAGAGGTAGACCAAGAGAAGTGATGCTGGATGGATTGAGACGGTGGCATGGTGGAATATCAGCAGCAGAGTTGATCCAGAAAACCAAAGACCGAGATCTATGGAGAGCCATGAACGCCTACACCAGCCGGCACGGCACTTGATGATGATGATTTTAACATGCATAAAACGAATTCATGTAAATTACTGTAGAGTAAGTGAGAGAGTTAGTGAGTGTTGAGAGAGAATGAATGAATGTGAGAGTGTGTGTATGTAAAGAGAGAGAGAGAGAAAGAGAGAGAGAGAGAGAGAGAGAGAGAGTTAGAGTTAGAGTTAGAGTTAGATTTGAGCCCACGCATGTCATGTAACATATTACGAGGTATCATTTTGTATGCCACTTGATTGTCCTTCCTGTAACATGCCATTCCATATTTATTTATTTTTTTTGTTTTGTGTGTTGTTGTTTTTTTATTCTCATCTTATTATTTTGTATGCCACTTGATTTTATCATGTATAATATAACATCACTGTTATGTGAGAGAGAGTTAGTGAGTGGGAGAGAGAGAGAGAGAGAGAGAGAGAGAGAGAGAGAGAGAGAGAGAGAGAGAGAGAGAGCAAAAGAGAGAGCAAAAGAGCAAAAGATAGAGCAAAAGATAGAGCAAGAGAGAGAGCAAGGGAGAAAAAAAAATAGTTGAATTGCATCACTAATTTTTATGCTACATAATGTATATGTACAATTTTTTTTCTCCACTTCTTGCAATTGCGAGAATTCTCACGACAATCGTCAGTGTCTCAGTCGTGTGAAAAGTGTGGGAATTTGTTCTTATTAGTTTCAGTGATCATGTGAGGCATCATGTATGTGTCTAGATGTGAGGATGTGTGTATGGGTGTGTGAGGGATATATATGTATGTGTGGGGGTGGGGTGTGGGGAATGTATGTGTGGTGGGGTTGTGTATGGGTTAATGGGTGATGTGTGAAGGGATGTGTAGTCGGTGGTGGATGTATGTGTGTGTGAGGGGTGTGTGTGTGTGTGTGTGGGGGGGGGGAATATTTGAGAGGATAGTTGGAAGTATGTGGGTGTTGGTGGGTTGGGAGGGGGTGTGGGAAGGGAATGTGTTTTGGAGATTGTGTGGGTTGGGGGATGGGTGTGTAATGGGTGTGGGAGGTGTCTGTGAATGGGATATATCTGTGTGGGTGGAGGTGTGAGTGTGGATGGGGTAAATGTGAGTGGGTGGAGGATGTATGTGTGGTGAGGATGTTTGTAGGTGGAGGATGTGTGAGTGGGTGGGGAGATGTGTGGGCGGGGATGTGTATGGGGGATGTATGTGGGGGGATGTGTTTATGGGTGGAGTTTTGTGTGGGAGGGGAGATGTGTGAGAGGTGGGGGAGGTGTGGGATGTGCAGGTGATTGAAGGATGTATGCGAGGATGGGGGGCGTGTGTTTGGCTGGGTGGTTGGGGTGTGTGTGGGTGTGTGTGGGTGGGAGGGTAGATGAGAGATGCATGTGTTAATGACAATGTTTTTTTTTTCTTTTTTTTTCTCATGTGAATGTATCATGCGTAATATGCATTGTTTATACTTACAAAATCCATTTGACAATGTTTTTCCCCTAAGTTAATGTGACATGCACATTTGATGAATGAAAGATGAGTGATTGAAAGGGCCGAATGTAAGACGGGACTGCGTGCCCAATTTGTTACCCTTTTAAAATAAAGTTCGTTCGTTCGTCCGTTCATGTACTAGCACACCTGTATAACTTCATCATGTACTAGCACACCTGTCTGTTACGTCATTCTGTACTAGCACACCTGTCTGTTATGTCATTCTGTACTAGCACACCTGTCTGTTACGTCATTCTGTACTAGTACACGTCTGTTACGTCATTCTGTACTAGCACACCTGTCTGTTACGTCATTCTGTACTAAGACGCCTGTCTGTTACGTCATTCTGCACTAAGACACCTGTCTGTTACACCATGTCTGTCACACCTGTTTCGTCATCATGGCTAGCACACTTGTCATTATGTATTAGTACTCGTCTGTTATGTCATCTTGGAGTACCACACCTGTCAGTTATGTCATGTGCTAGCACACCTATTAGGCCAGTGTTTCCCAACGTGGGGCCCACGTCCCACAGGGGGGCAATTCGATTGTTAAGGGGGGCAATTCGAAAATGGAAGAAATCGGCTGGATATAACAAAACGGGGAGACTTCAGACTGAAGATAACTAAATTGGAACCTGACATAAAATCTCTTTGCATCAAGCGCAAGGATCTTACTAAATTTAAAAAATAAATAATTACTAATAATTAAAATAATATAGAAAAATCTTTCATTAAAATTATTTTGTACTTGAATTTCAGCTCTCCATTATGTTTTGAAAATTTACTTACTGTGTCTGCTCAATAATTTCCAAGTGATCTCTTCCTAAAACCTATCAATCAAGTTTCATTAGTGAACATTTCAATTTTTTAATTATTAAAAATTATGTATATGTTGGGGGGCGTGGGGGGGGGGGGGGGGGGAGAGAGAACATAAGAATTTTAGAAAGGGTTAGGTGGGGCATAGCACAAAAAAGGTTTGGAAACACTGTATTAGGCCATGTATAGCAAAACTTTCAGTCGTCATGTACTATCACACGTCTATTATGTCATAATATTAGCTCACCTGTGTCATGTACTAGCTCACCTGTGTTATGTACTAGCTCACCTATGTTATGTACTAGCTCACCTGTCATGTACTAGCTCACGTATGTCATGTACTAGCTCCACTGTCATGTACTAGCTCACCTATGTCATGTACTAGCTCACCTATGTCATGTACTGGCTCACGTATGTCATGTACTGGCTCACCTATGTCATGTACTGGCTCACCTATGTCATGTACTGGCTCACCTATATCATGTACTATCTCACCTATGTCATGTACTGGCTCACCTATGTCATGTACTAGCTCACCTATGTCATGTACTAGCTCACCTATGTCATGTACTATCTCACCTATGTCATGTACTAGCTCACCTATGTCATGTACTAGCTCACCTATGTCATGTACTATCTCACCTATGTCATGTACTGGCTCACCTATGTCATGTACTATCTCACCTATGTCATGTACTATCTCACCTATGTCATGTACTGGCTCACGTATGTCATGTACTAGCTCACCTATGTCATGTACTAGCTCACCTATGTCATGTACTAGCTCACCTATGTCATGTACTAGGTCACCTATGTTATGTACTAGGTCACCTATGTTATGTACTGGCTCACGTATGTCATGTACTATCTCACCTATGTCATGTACTAGCTCACCTATGTCATGTACTAGCTCACCTATGTCATGTACTAGCTCACCTATGTCATGTACTAGCTCACCTATGTCATGTACTATCTCACCTATGTTATGTACTGGCTCACGTATGTCATGTACTATCTCACCTATGTCATGTACTGGCTCACCTATGTCATGTACTGGCTCACCGATGTCATGTACTGGCTCACGTATGTCATGTACTGGCTCACGTATGTCATGTACTGGCTCACCTATGTCATGTACTGGCTCACCTATGTCATGTACTATCTCACCTATGTCATGTACTGGCTCACCTATGTTATGTACTCGCTCACCTATGTCATGTACTCGCTCACCTATGTCATGTACTGGCTCACCTATGTCATGTACTGGCTCACCTATATCATGTACTGGCTCACCTATGTCATGTACTGGCTCACCTATGTCATGTACTAGCTCACCTATGTCATGTACTGGCTCACCTATGTCATGTACTAGCTCACCTATGTCATGTACTAGCTCACCTATGTCATGTACTAGCTCACCTATGTCATGTACTAGCTCACCTATGTCATGTACTAGCTCACCTATGTCATGTACTAGCTCACCTATGTCATGTACTAGCTCACCTATGTCATGTACTAGCTCACCTATGTCATGTACTGGCTCACCTATGTCATGTACTGGCTCACCTATGTCATGTACTATCTCACCTATGTCATGTACTATTTCATCTATGTCATGTACTGGCTCACCTATGTCATGTACTAGCTCACCTATGTCATGTACTGGCTCACCTATGTCATGTACTGGCTCACCTATGTCATGTACTCGCTCACCTGTCATGTACTAGAACACCTGTCCTATGTCATGTACTAGCTCACCTATGTCATATACTAGCTCACGTATGTCATGTACTAGCTCCACTGTCATGTACTAGCTCACCTATGTCATGTACTATCTCACCGATGTCATGTACTATCTCACCGATGTCATGTACTATCTCACCGATGTCATGTACTCGCTCACCTATGTCATGTACTCGCTCACCTATGTCATGTACTGGCTCACCTATATCATGTACTGGCTCACCTATGTCATGTACTCGCTCACCTGTCATGTACTAGAACACCTGTCCTATGTCATGTACTAGCTCACCTATGTCATATACTAGCTCACGTATGTCATGTACTAACTCCACTGTCATGTACTAGCTCACCTATGTCATGTACTATCTCACCGATGTCATGTACTATCTCACCGATGTCATGTACTGGCTCACGTATGTCATGTACTGGCTCACGTATGTCATGTACTGGCTCACGTATGTCATGTACTGGCTCACCTATGTCATGTACTCGCTCACCTATGTCATTTACTGGCTCACCTATGTCATGTACTAGCTCACCTATGTCATGTACTGGCTCACGTATGTCATGTACTGGCTCACGTATGTCATGTACTGGCTCACCTATGTCATGTACTCGCTCACCTATGTCATGTACTGGCTCATCTATGTCATGTACTGGCTCACCTATGTCATGTACTGGCTCACCTATGTCATGTACTAGCTCACCTATGTCATGTACTGGCTCACCTGTCATGTACTGGCTCACCTGTCATGTACTATCTCACCTGTCATGTACTGGCTCACCTTTGTCATGTACTGGCTCACCTATGTCATGTACTAGCTCACCTATGTCATGTACTGGCTCACCTATGTCATGTACTGGCTCACCTATGTCATGTACTGGCTCACCTATGTCATGTACTATCTCACCTATGTCATGTACTATCTCACCGATGTCATGTACTGGCTCACGTATGTCATGTACTGGCTCACCTATGTCATGTATTATCTCACCTATGTCATGTACTGGCTCACCTATGTCATGTACTATCTCACCTATGTCATGTACTGGCTCACGTATGTCATGTACTGGCTCACCTGTCATGTATTATCTCACCTATGTCATGTACTGGCTCACCTATGTCATGTACTATCTCACCTATGTCATGTACTAGCTCACCTATGTCATGTACTATCTCACCTGTCATGTACTAGCTCACCTATGTCATGTACTGGCTCACGTATGTCATGTACTGGCTCACGTATGTCATGTACTATCTCACCTATGTCATGTACTGGCTCAACTATGTCATGTACTATGTCACCGATGTCATGTACTATCTCACTGATGTCATGTACTAGCTCACCTATGTCATGTACTGGCTCACGTATGTCATGTACTGGCTCACCTATGTCATGTACTGGCTCACCTATGTCATGTACTGGCTCACCTATGTCATGTACTGGCTCACCTATATCATGTACTGGCTCACCTATGTCATGTACTGGCTCACCTATGTCATGTACTATCTCACCTATGTCATGTACTATCTCACCTATGTCATGTACTGGCTCACCTATGTCATGTACTAGCTCACCTATGTCATGTACTGGCTCACCTATGTCATGTACTGGCTCACCTATGTCATGTACTATCTCACCTATGTCATGTACTATCTCACCTATGTCATGTACTATCTCACCTATGTCATGTACTGGCTCACCTATGTCATGTACTAGCTCACCTATGTCATGTACTGGCTCACCTATGTCATGTACTGGCTCACCTATGTCATGTACTGGCTCACCTATGTCATGTACTGGCTCACCTATGTCATGTACTAGCTCACCTATGTGATGTACTAGCTCACCTATGTCATGTACTATCTCACCTATGTGATGTACTGGCTCACCTATGTCATGTACTATCTCACCTATGTCATGTACTATCTCACCTATGTCATGTACTGGCTCACCTATGTCATGTACTGGCTCACCTATGTGATGTACTAGCTCACCTATGTCATGTACTATCTCACCTATGTCATGTACTGGCTCACCTATGTCATGTACTTGCTCACCTATGTCATGTACTGGCTCACCTGTCATGTAATAGCTCACTTATGTCATGTACTAACTCACCTATGTCATGTACTATCTCACCTATGTGATGTACTGGCTCACCTATGTCATGTACTATCTCACCTATGTCATGTACTATCTCACCTATGTCATGTACTGGCTCACCTATGTCATGTACTGGCTCACCTATGTGATGTACTAGCTCACCTATGTCATGTACTGGCTCACGTATGTCATGTACTGGCTCACCTATGTCATGTACTGGCTCACCTATGTCATGTACTAGCTCACCTATGTCATGTACTAGCTCACCTGTCATGTACTAGTACACCTGTCCTGTCATGTCCTGGCTCACCTGTCATGCACTGGCTCACCTGTGTCATGTACTGGCTCACCTGTGTCATGTACTAGTTCACCTATGTCATGTACTAGCTCACCTATGTCATGTACTGGCTCACCTATGTCATGTACTGGCTCACCTGTGTCATGTACTGGCTCACCTATCTGTCATGTCATCACATGCAAACTTCAGTGTAATTTAATTATGGCTGTCCATGCTGCCTCCCCAGGGCTGGTTGTATATCAGGCAGGATATCCATGTGCCAGTACAGTATCTGGAACGGGACGAAGCTTCTAGAGACCACGGCCAGGTGGCCTTAAGCAATTCTGTGCCGACGTTCATCTTACGTGACACGGAGCACGCACAGGTGATCAGGTTGTTGGTGGACGGTGGCGGCTGTTTGCTGAAGGTGAATTCTAAGTCTTGGACACCAGCCATGTGTGCTGAAGCGTCGGAGCACACAGACCTCGTTGATCTGCTGGACGTCAGTCGGCACACCTGTACGCCATCATGTAATAGCACAACTGACTGATATGTCATGTACTAGCACACCTGTCTGTTATGTCATGCACAGCACACCTGCATGTTATGTCTTCACGTATTAGCACACATGTATGTCATGTATTAGCACACATGAGCAGACACAGCACATCGTGCAGGCTGTAAGCTTGCGGGTCTGATAGACTGGGACTGGACGTTGTGTGACGTGATGTGGGTGACAGGACGAGTCGTGAGCTGGGGGTGAATGACGTCACGTGGCAGGTAGCAGAAGGCGAGTTGTGGGGGGGGGGAGAAGGGGGCAGGCAGAGGCGTGACATGTTGACACGGCTGGGTATGTCCATATGTTCCTTCACCTCTGACCTTGTTTCTGTAATTTGCTTAAGAAACACGTGGGCAAGCTATCACTGTTTTTATATACCATATGTCTATGTATAATATGCAATCGGAGGGTTTTTACACATTAAATATGCATTTTTAAATATATACGCTTGCTGAAATATAATTCAAATTTATAAATATATTTTAAAATTATTTTGGATGCAAGTTTGTCTAGATTGGATTTTTTTTCGTAAAAGTGAAAATTCCATTTTTATTTAAATGTCAATGTTTGAGCCATTTCAGAAAATGAAACGTATCTGATGCAAAGTCACTATCATTGAATGTAAGAGAGTGCTGAAGTGCTATTCAGAATCTGTTTTGCTGTATCGCAGTGAACCTTGGCATGTAAATGAACAAATTAGAACTTGGAAGTAAATTAACAAATTAGAACTTAGAAGCAACATGTGGTTCTTGAGACGAATGTAGCAAATTCCTTGAACTGCCAGAGTAACTGGTTGCCTGAAAGAGGCTAATGAAACTAGAACATTAGATACAACAGTAAGAAAGAAGCGAACATCTTTCTTTTGGTTATGAGATAAGAGATGCATTGGAGAACATGGTGACAACAGGAAAGATCGTGTGAAAAAAAGGCTGTGGGAGATCAAGAGAAAAGATGCTGGATGGATTGAGACGGTTGCAGGGAGGAATATCACCAGCAGAGGTGATCCAGAACACCAAAGGTCGAGATCTTGAAAAGTATTTTCATGGGCGCATGTTTTCTGTCTGTGTATGCATGGCATCGACGAAATGAAGTTGAGTGTTAAATCCATGTCTGTATATGTATTTTGTTTCGTGTATGAACATGCTTGAATGTTTCATTTGTAAACATGTAAGTTGCTTTAATCTGTGGGTCAATTAGTATGTGAATGTTTCATGTTATTTCATATGGGAATTTATCATGTTAATGTTTCCTGTGTGATGTCATTTAAAGTGTGAAATTATCATGTGATGTGTTAATGTATCATCATTTCCACGTGTTAATGTATCGCTTCATGTGTGAATGCCATTTTATGTGAATACGTATGTCATTTCAAGTCAATATGCATGTCGGTTTCGTGGTGTGAATGTGTGGTTTTTGGTGTGAAGTCAAGATGTCAAAGGTACCTATGGTCTACCGCAAGGACAATTTGGGTTACGCCATAAGTACTTAGTTTTTCGGATCTACATGGAATAGCCGGAGTTCAGTGACTTTCGTATGTCAATGATGGGAATAGTCGTGCTATGGTGTGCGTATGTGTAAGTGTAAAATGGGACAATTACTGAGCCGTATTTGGTGGTTACTGCTGTTTCTAATTGTTTGATTTTGGTATAGTTTTTTAAGCGTTTTTAAAGCATTTGTTTGTTTTAGTGTTTTTAAATCTGATTTTAGTGTTTATTTTTAGCATGTTTGCTTTTAGTATTTATTTTGTTTCAATATTTTTAGTGTATATTTAGAACTCTTGTTTTAGACTTGTATCCACATGTGTACACTTCTAGACTTGTATCTGCTTGTTTATACACTACTGATTGTTGACAGAATGCAGGAACGCGTGTGATTGAACGACTGTTTGTAGAAAGTGAACTGCAATATCTCAGGAAATACTTACCAAATGACACATAATGTAAATATTCTGTGTGCACGTATATATTATGTAATCTTCGTATAGATGTATGATTGTTTGCGTGTATGTAAGATGTATAATACATACAGATATATGATTGTTCTTGTACATTTGATGTAAACTACATAAGATTTATGATTGTGCACCTGCGAGTTTGGTATCTGACAAAAGAACAATATATTTTATAACATGTAAATAAATATTTTGACAAATCGATTCTGAAAAAAAATATTGATTCTGTTTGTAAAAACTGAGAAATAAAGTACATAAGAGCCATCACTGAGGAATTCAATTTCCAATCTGTGTTGCGCGACTACAAACTTTTACATTCTCTAATCTGTCTTACATGTACCAACTTTTCCATTTCAAGCCTTTGTGCTAGAATACTATTTGTGTTTCAAATCTGTCTAACCAATACCAACTTACATATTTTGTATTTCCAATCTGTTCTACCAATATAAACTTGCGTATTACAAAACTGTTGACGTAACAATACCAACTTGTGTATTTACCCTATCTGTCTTAGCAATTTATTTTCAGTCTTTGTCTTAACATCATGTTTCAAATTGCTGTCTTACCAATAGCAACTTATGTATTTCAAATCTTTGTCTTACCAGCTTGTGTATTTCAAATATTGTGGTTTAACAATCCCAACTTAATGTATTTCACATCTTTTGATTAACACTACCACCTTGTTTCATCACTTTTATCTGACCAATAGAATAGTAAAGTCAAAAGTCAAAAAATACAAACTGTGTGTAATTAAGTCCACACATGCAATATATAGTACATCAACATAAGTGGCTTACAGACTAGCATGAGGATTGATTCTCCATATCTAGCGATCCCCAACAGCGTGTATCAGTTCATGTGTTGTCACTCTTCCTTGCAATGACGCCAGACACCACACCTTGTATCAGTTCACGTGGTGTGACTCTTCTTTGCCATGACACTGTGGTAAAGTAGATTCAGAACCATCCATCATGTGCCATGCCAGTAAGCGTGGGCGGTCATGTTTTGCTATCTTACTCGATCACCAGAGTCGTGGATCAGCTCCGTATTTCTGTCTCGACCATACCACGAGGCCAAGCCATCCAGGTACTTGCTTCTAGGTTTTCCTCTTGGTCTGTTCCCTTCGATCTTACCAGTTGTCACCAAGTTCTCCAATTCATTTCTTCTCATAATATGCCCAAACATTTTGACTGTCTGCGTCTAATGTCTCTCATTAGTTTACGATCTTCATTCGTTTCTTGAAGGACTTGTTTATTGGTCTTTCTGGCTGTCCATGGTATTCTTTGCTTTTTCCTCAGAAACCACATTTCTACAGCCATCCGATGTTTTTCAGCCTGACTGCTCATTGTCCACTTTTCACACCCATACAATAGTACAGGCTCCATGTAGCATCTCAACTCTTTTTCTCGTTTCAGTTGGCATCTTTTTATTGGTCAGTATGTTTTTAATTTTGCTAAAGGCTACTTTTGCCATGGCTATTCTTGTTCTCTCTTCAAGGCATCTCCCATTAGATATTACTGTTCCGAGATAATTGTACCTATTCACTTGTTGAAGAATATTCCCATTTAATTGTATGTTACATTGTGGTATTTCGTTCTTCCTAGTGACGACCATGTTCTGATTCAGAACAGGGAGAAAGATATCCCTATTTGATGAGACCAACTAATACAGAAAATCAGAAATGGCTCATAAGACTCCATAGGGGTGGAGACAGATAATAGGTTGTATTCCTAATAGATATAAAGAAAACTTTTACAGTAGAGGGTCAGGAAAGTCACTGCACTTCAGAGAGGAAAAAATACTCTATCTTTGGTATCTGAAGACGTGTATTTGTCCTGCCACACACTGCTCTCAAGATGATGTTTAATTTTATATATCATCACAATTACACCATTAAACAAGCACAAGTCAACATGAAAAGATAACTTCTGGATATAAATTATTATAATGGGATAACATGGGGGAGAGGGTGTTCCAACTGGCATATTAAAATAAAAAATTACTCAACATTAACACACACATAAAAGATAAACAATGCGACTACTAATTATTTTCCAATGTTAAGTTACTCTTCCTGTGTACTCACGATTGAGTAATTAAAATAACACTGTTCAAATTGGTCATGAGTTCACAGAAAATATGACTATAATGTCAACTAATTCACCACGAAATATATTAACACTGTTCATGTGGTCAACACAATCTATCTTGAAAATATTCATGAGGTCTACACAACCTAGCGTGAAAAATGTCCATAAGGTCTACACAAACTCTTAACAATGCTCATGTGGTCTACACAACGTCTTAATGTCCATATGATCTACACAATCTATCCTCTTTTTTTTTTTATGTCCATGAGATCAGGACACTAAAGCTGTGGGTAATCTTGTTGGTAGATCTAATATTGTGTGTTGGCAATGGTATCAGATAGGAAAATTCATAAACTACTTTGCTGACTTCCACGGTGATGGGGTTGCTTTGTAATCGGAGGAGTCAATGATGTTCAAAGGGATTTAGCCCTTCCAGCAGTAGCAAGGCAAAGTGAACCGAACAAGAAAGATACTTATTCAATATTCTCCAAGTCAGAGAAAGAATCATCTGTATCTTACGAGAATCTCTCTAGATCTAACTCTTTACTTTTCTTGTCACAAAGAAAGCTCTGCTATAAATTCAGATCATGTCTATTCTATCTACTAATCTGTCTATTCATTATGATCTCCAACTTACCGGTGTCTTGAGGACTTAGAAATTATATACACTAATTTCTCCTGAACTGACACATCCTTCCCTGACAACGAATTTCGGCCAACTGCCACCAATATTTGAATTTTCTGCGGACGCTTTCCTCAGCCATCTAATTAACATAACTATTTAATTTTTCTCTCCCGCACCAATCAAAATTGCGCCCGAGCTGGGCTATCTCCTGGCGCGAATAATGACGTCATTCTGGCAGGTGCAGCGGTCGCCTACGTGACAGACTTTCACCAATCTCTAAGGATTGGCTTCCGGCCAAATTTTCATAAGATCGCTGACATCAGACGTGCAGTGTTGTTTCTCAACAGTGCAGGCGATTTCTATTTTTAGCTGTTGTCAAACTCCAAACGCCGGGGCCGTGCAGTTTTGTTATATTTACGAATATAGGAGTGGCCTGTTGTAATATTTCTCAAAATTTAAAGCGATTCTCACACCGTATTCCAGCGCATTCAGAATATAGAAAGAGCTTGACATAATTTATGGCACAGACACCAGACCCCACAACTAGCGATCTCCAACGGCATGTATCAATTCATTTTGTCACTCTTCCTTGCCATGACCCTCGACCCCACATCTAGCGATCTCCAACGGCGTGTATCAGTTCATGTTGTCACTCTTCCTTGCCATGACCCCCCAAACCCCGCATCTAGCGATCCCCAACAGCACGTATCAGTTCATGTTGTCACTCTTCCTTGCAATAACCCCCGACCCCACATCTAGCGATCCCCAACGGCGTGTATCAGTTCATGATGTCATTCTTCCTTGCCATGACCCCCTACCCCACATCTATCGATCCCCAACGGCATGTATCAGTTAATCTTGTCACTCTTCCTTGCCATGACCCCCTACCCCACATCTATCGATCCCCAACGGCGTGTATCAGTTCATATTATTTCACTCTTCCTTGCCTTGACCCCACATCTAGCGATCCCCAACGGCATGTATCAGTTAATTTTGTCACTCTTCCTTGCCATGACCCCACATCTAGCGATCCCCAACGGCATGTATCAGTTAATTTTGTCACTCTTCCTTGCCATGACCCTACATCTAGCGATCCCCAACGGCATGTATCAGTTACTTTTGTCACTCTTCCTTGCCATGACCCCACATCTAGCGATCCCCAACGGCATGTATCAGTTAATTTTGTCACTCTTCCTTGCCATGACCCCACATCTAGCGATCCCCAACGGCATGTATCAGTTAATTTTGTCACTCTTCCTTGCAATGACCCCACATCTAGCGATCCCCGACGGCATGTATCAGTTAATTTTGTCACTCTTCCTTGCCATGACCCCACTTCTAGCGATCCCCAACGGCATGTATCAGTTAAATTTGTCACTCTTCCTTGCCATGACCCCACATCTAGCGATCCCCGACGGTATGCATCAGTTCATGTGTTATCACTCTGCATTGCGACAAGGTTTGACAAGCGACAAGGTTTGCCCAGCAACAGCGTTTGACGAGCAACAACGTTAAACCAGCAAGGTTTGGCTAACCAAGGTTTGACCAGCAACAAGATTTACCGAGCGACAAGTTTTACGGAGCGACATCAAAGTTTGACCAGCAACAAGGTTTGACCAGCAATAAGGTCTGAGGAGCGACAAGGTTTGACGAGTGATATCAAGGTTTGACCAGAGACAAAGTTTGGCTAGCGTCAACGTTTGACCAGCGACAATGTTTCACGAGAAGCAAGGTTTGACCAGCGACAAAGTTTGACGAGCGACATGGTTTGAAGAGCGACAAGGTTTGACCAGCGTCAACCAGGTTTGAACAGCGTTAACCAGGTTTGACGAACGACAAAAAAATTTGCCAAGCAAGTTTTAACGAGCGACAAGGTTTACTGAGCGATATCAAGGTATGATCATTGACACCAAGGTTTAACGAGCGACATCAAGGTTTGACCAGCAACAACAAGGGTTGAATAGCGGCAACAATGTTTTATCAGTGACAACAAGGTTTGACCAGCGACAACAAGGTTTGACCAGAGACAACGTTTGACCATCAACTAGGTTTGACTAGCGACAAGATTTGACGAGCGACATCTAGGTTTGACTAGCGACAAGTTTTGACGAGCGACATCAAGGTTTGACTGGCGACAACAAGGTGTGACCATCGGCAAGGTTTGACGAGCGGCATAAAGGTTTGATTAGTGACATCAAGGTTTGACCTGCGACAGCAAGGTTTGTTTATCGATAAAAAGGTTTGGCAAAGATGTGACGAGCGACAAGATGTGACGAGCGACTTCAGGATTTGACCAGCGACATCAAGGTTTGATTAACGGCAACAAGGTTTAACCAGCGACAACAAGGTTTGACCAGCGACAGCGTTTCACCAGAAACAAGGTTGACGAATGACAAGCTTTCACCAGCGTGAACCAGGTTTGACGAGAGACAAAAAGATTTGCCCAGGAATATGTTTTAACGAGTGACAAGCTTTACAGAGTGACATAAAGGTTTGACCAGCGACAGCAAAGTTTAACTAGAGACATCAAGGTTTGACCAGCAACAGCAAGGTTTGGCCAGTGACAAGGTATGACCAGCGTCAGCCAGGTTTGACTAGCGACAAAAAGATTTGTCCAGTAAGTTTTAACAATCGACAAGGTTTACATAGCGGCATCAAGGTTTGACCAGTGACAGCAAATTTTAACGAGCGACAACAAGGATTACAGAACGACTTCAAGGTTTGACTAGTGACAGCAATGTTTAACGAGCGACATCAAGGTTTGACTAGCTGCAAGGTTTGACCAGGGACAACAATGTTTGACAAGCTACAAGATTTGTCTACAGACAACGTTTGACTAGCGACCACACTGTTTGACTAGTGGCAGCACGGTTTGACTAGCGACAAGAAGATGCGACCAGCAACAACAAAGTTTGACCAGCAACAACAAAGTTTGACCAGCAACAGACATTTTTCAGATGTGTGAGACATGTTGCTGTAGACATGTAGGCAATTGAACTGTGGCCCTTCAACTCCGTTGTCGACGTGTGATTAGCACACTACACAACAGCGCTGCAAAGATTAACATGGTAATGATTATGTTGGTGGTTAATATGATCATTATGGTGATTGTGATTATGATAACAATAATAAAATTCAGTTGAATTTATGTGTGCCGATAGCGTTGATGATTATGTCATTGATGACGACGACGGTAGGGATGATGATGATGATAATGATGAAGTTGAAGGCCATGAAGTAGATGGCATTGTGGCTATGTTAATTAAGACTTCACCATGCTCCAACATTCAACGACTATCACAGGGTGGATAATTCTCATTAGAAGGTTGTGGCGTTGCTATGACGTCATGACAACTATTGATGACGTAGTCAGCACAGCTCAGCCTAGCTAAAAGAAAGAGCGCAATTTGTCATCATTGAAATTTTCGCCATGGACTAGGAGAGACACAATAACTGACTTTCTTCAGTGATTTTCGCTATTTTCGTCACTCCTGATTCTATTCTTCTTTTACCTAATTGTTTAACTGAGCAGTCTCTGCCTGGAGTAGGTCAACCACAGATAACCCGTGACTTCTGCTGACTTGCTGTTTGACTGAGGTATATGGCTCTGGGAGGAGGGAGATAGTAGGCTGAGCTAAGACGTAGTGCGTGTGCTTCGTGGAAGACTTAAGGTTCGACCCCCAGAGATATCTTGTATGAACATTCCATCATATTGTCACTCAGTGTGTTAGCCTGTGTGTACACAAATTGTTTTTCGTGCACACTTAACGACATTAGGGAGGTCAGCATGGCTGAATCAATGAGAGCGCTCGTTCTTAAACATCCGGTGTGCTTATGCCGAGTTATGGGGGTTCAACCCCTACACCGGTCAGCAATCAGTCCAGTGCACAAGAAGTAGTTGTAGCACGTGTGTGGATTACGTTTGAGTTCAAAGCGAAGGAACGCAAAACAAGAGTAAAAAACAAAAATTGGTGCAGTTATATAACCCCGAGATAGCACCTTCTGTCTGTTGTAGTGTGTGTGTGTGCTGTCATTGACAACTGTAGTGCGTGTGCTGTCACTGACTGCTGTAATGTTTGTGCTGTCACTGACTACGGTAGTGCGTGCGCTGTCACTGACTGCTGTAGTGTGTGCTTAGTTTAGTTTAGTTTAGTTCAGTTCAGTTTAGTCGACGGATCAACATCACGGCACACGGGTGTAACCCATAAGTATTCCGTTCTACTCCTAACTCAAACCTGAGTCCAGAGAAACTCAGCTCAGTGCACGAACTCCGTAGCACCTACGAGGATCCTGAAATACTTTGGGTAGATTTTTAACTCGAACGTTTGCCCGGGTTAGACTACTCTTAATTTGATTTCCAGTTGCCAAGGGATGTTTTACGTGCAGAAAAATGCACACGGGCGTCCGATCTCACTACCCAGACACCAGGGGAAATTGTGTTACTAGAAGTCCACGTGAAAAAAATCTCGGCTCTCACCGGGGCTTGAACCCGGGACCTCCAGCACTCGAGGCGGACACTATACCTCGAGACAACTCAGCCCCCCCCCTTAACCCCCTCAACCCATCGACCCCCCTTGCCGTAGTGTGTGTGCTGTCACTGACTGCAGTAGTGTGTGTGTGTATGTGTGTGTGTGTGTGTGTGTGCACCTGATTGCTGTAGTGTGTGTGCTGTCACTGACTGCTGTAATGTGTGTGCTGTCACTGACTACTGTAGTGTGTGTGTGTTGTCCATGACTGCTGTAGTGTGTGTTTGCTGTCACTGGCTGCTGTAGTGTGTGTGTGTGTTGTCCCTGACTGCTGTAGTGTGTGTGTGCTGTCATTGGCTGCTGTAGTATATGTGCTTTCATTGGATGCTGTAGTATATGTGCTTTCATTGGATGCTGTAGTATATGTGCTTTCATTGGATGCTGTAGTATATGTGCTTTCATTGGATGCTGTAGTATATGTGCTTTCATTGGCTGCTGTAGTTTGTGTGTGTGTGCTGTCATTGGCTGCTGTAGTATATGTGCTGTCACTGGCTGCTGTAGTGTGTGTGCTGTCACTGGCTGCTGTAGTATATGTGCTGTCACTGGCTGCTGTAGTGTGTGCTGTCACTGGCTGCTGTAGTATGTGTGCTGTCACTGGCTGCTGTAGTATGTGTGCTGTCATTGACTGCTGTAGTATATGTGCTGTCACTGACTGATGTAGTGTGTGTGCTGTCATTAGCTGCTGTAGTATGTGTGCTGTCACTGGCTGCTGTAGTATGTGTGCTGTCATTGACTGCTGTAGTATATGTGCTGTCACTGACTGATGTAGTGTGTGTGCTGTCATTAGCTGCTGTAGTATGTGTGCTGTCACTGGCTGCTGTAGTGTGTGTGCTGTCAGTAGCTGCTGTAGTATGTGTGTGTGTTGTCTCTGACTGCTGAAGTATGTGTGCTGTCATTAGCTGCTGTAGTGTGTGTGCTGTCACTGATTTCAATCATGTTGATGTGACCGTATTATTTCAGTTCGATCCTTTCCTTTAGGAAACAAATCAACTCGTCCGAAGACAAATATGATCAACATACTTTCAAGACAAACTTCTGTACCTGAATTATTTACTTTCAACTTTCAACTTTCAACAGTCCAGTCCAGTCCAGTCCAGTCCAGTCCAGTCCAGTCCAGTCCAGTCCAGTCCAGTCCAGTCCAGTCCAGTCCAGTCCAGTCCAGTCCAGTCCAGTCCAGTCCAGTCCAGTCCAGTCCAGTCCAGTCCAGTCCAGTCCAGTCCAGTCCAGTCCAGTCCAGCCCAGCCCAGCCCAGCCCAGCCCAGCCCAGCCCAGCCCAGCCCAGCCCAGCCCAGCCCAGCCCAGCCCAGCCCAGCCCAGCCCAGCCCAGCCCAGCCCAGCCCAGCCCAGCCCAGCCCAGCCCAGTCTTCCATTCCAGTCCAGTCCAGTCTTCCATTCCAGTCCAGTCCAGTCTTCCATTCCAGTCCAGTCCAGTCTTCCATTCCAGTCCAGTCCAGTCTTCCATTCCAGTCCAGTCCAGTCTTCCATTCCAGTCCAGTCCAGTCTTCCATTCCAGTCCAGTCCAGTCTTCCATTCCAGTCCAGTCCAGTCTTCCATTCCAGTCCAGTCCAGTCTTCCATTCCAGTCCAGTCCAGTCTTCCATTCCAGTCCAGTCCAGTCTTCCATTCCAGTCCAGTCCAGTCTTCCATTCCAGTCCAGTCCAGTCTTCCATTCCAGTCCAGTCCAGTCTTCCATTCCAGTCCAGTCCAGTCTTCCATTCCAGTCCAGTCCAGTCTTCCATTCCAGTCCAGTCCAGTCTTCCATTCCAGTCCAGTCCAGTCTTCCATTCCAGTCCAGTCTTCCATTTCCTTCCATTCCATTCCATTTCCTTCCATTCCATTCCATTTCCTTCCATTCCATTCCATTTCCTTCCATTCCATTCCATTTCCTTCCATTCCATTCCATTTCCTTCTCTTCCATTCCATTTCCTTCTCTTCCATTCCATTTCCTTCTCTTCCATTCCATTTCCTTCTCTTCCATTCCATTTCCTTCTCTTCCATTCCATTTCCTTCTCTTCCATTCCATTTCCTTCTCTTCCATTCCATTTCCTTCTCTTCCATTCCATTTCCTTCTCTTCCATTCCATTTCCTTCTCTTCCATTCCTTTCCATTCTCTTCCATTCCTTTCCATTCTCTTCCATTCCATTCCATTCTCTTCCATTCCATTCTTTCATTCCATTCCATTCCATTCTTTCATTCCATTCCATTCCATTCTTTCATTCCATTCCATTCCATTCTTTCATTCCATTCCATTCCATTCTTTCATTCCATTCTTTCATTCCATTCCATTCCATTCTTTCATTTCATTCCATTCCATTCTTTCATTTCATTCCATTCCATTCTTTCATTCCATTCCATTCCATTCTTTCATTCCATTCCATTCTTTCATTCCATTCCATTCTTTCACTCCATTCTTTCATTCCATTCCATTCCATTCTTTCATTCCATTCCATTCTTTCATTCCATTCCATTCTTTCATTCCATTCTTTCATTCCATTCCATTCCATTCTTTCATTCCATTCCATTCCATTCTTTCATTCCATTCCATTCCATTCTTTCATTACATTCCATTCTTTCATTCCATTCCATTCCATTCTTTCATTCCATTCCATTCCATTCTTTCATTCCATTCCATTCCATTCTTTCATTCCATTCCATTCCATTCTTTCATTCCATTCCATTCCATTCTTTCATTCCATTCCATTCCATTTTTTCATTCCATTCCATTCCATTTTTTCATTCCATTCCATTCCATTCTTTCATTCCATTCCATTCCATTCTTTCATTCCATTCCATTCCATTCTTTCATTCCATTCCATTCCATTCTTTCATTCCATTCCATTCTTTCATTCCATTCCATTCCATTCTTTCATTCCATTCATTCATTCCATTCTTTCATTCCATTCATTCATTCCATTCATTCCATTTATTCATTCATTCATTCAATCATTCATTAGCATATCCTTTGGAGAACCTCGCTCCCATAACAACCTTCCGGAAAACCTCTCGATCACAAGCACGATGCCTCGCTACCGATACACTCATCTGGTGTTCATCCGCCGCATCCTGTACCCATATTCTCTTTGGCCTTCCTCTTCCTCGCTTCCCAGGCATATACCCCTCCATTATTGTTCTCTCCAAACTTTCGTGATGTTTCAAGTGACCAAAATATTTCACTTTTCTTTGTTTTATCGTCTTTAATAGTCAACCTTCATCAATATTTATCTCTTGAAGAATGGATGCGTTCGTTCTTTTCTTTATCCAAGACATTCTTAGAACTCGCCTATAACATTTATTTTCAAAGGCATTTATGCGCTGTTCAGCTTGTTTAGTAAGTGTTCAGGTCTCAAAATCGTATGTTGCAATTCGAAAGATGGGGGATACAAAAATACTCTACACTCTACGCAAATCAGTATACGATGATTAGGGATCTCAGACTCGATCAAAATATTTGATCAGTCAGCTACTTGCTGTAGACACGGTCAATATACTTGACTAGACAGTTTCTTGCTGTAGACATGGTCACTATACTTGACTGGACAGTTTCTTGCTGTAGACATGGTCACTATACTTGACTGGACAGTTTCTTGCTGTAGACATGGTCACTATACTTGACTGGACAGTTTCTTGCTGTAAAGACGGTCAATATACTTGACTGGACAGTTTCTTGCTGTAAAGACGGTCACTATACTTGACTAGACAGTTTAGCAATTGAAAATAGGTAAAGAAAGACAGTAACAGATAGGACAGGGAAGACAGCAATAGATAGGCTAGGGAAGACGGCAGTAGATAGGCTTGGGAAGACGGCAATAGAATTCCCTTAGGAAGACAGCAATATTTATGCTAGGGAAGACAGCAAGCAATAGACAGGATAGGGAAGACAGCAATTGATAGGAAAGAGAGCAATAGATAGGCTTGGGAAAACACCAATAGACAGGATAGGTATGATAGCAATAGATAGGATAAGAAAGACAGCAAAAGATAGGCCAGTGGTTTGAAGCGATGTCATCGGGTTAAGAAAACATGTGTTGGGAAGACATGTGTTGGAAAGACATGGGGTGGGAAGACATGTGTTGGGAAGACATGGGTTGGGAAGACATGTGTTGGGAAGATATGTGTTGGGAAGACAGGGGTTGGAAGACATGGGGTGGGAAGACACGGATTGGGAAGACATTTGATGGGAAGACGTGTGTTGGGAAGACATGGGTTGGGAAGACATGGGTTGGGAAGACATGGGTTGGGAAGACATGGGTTGGGAAGACATGGGTTGGGAAGGCATGGGTTGGGAAGGCATGGGTTGGGAAGACATGTGTTAGGAAGATATTGTTGAGAAGACATTGATTAGGAAGACATAAAAACATTGTGAATATGCTACAGGGTTTTTGGGAGCTTCAGAATAAGAAGAGGAGAAATGGAGGATGGGGGAGGGGGTCGGAGGGAGGAGTATGAGGGAATGAGCGAGCGAGGAATGGAGGAAGGAAGGGGGAGGGAGGAAACAAGGGGAAGGAAGGAAGGAAGGAAGGAAGGAAGGAAGGAAGGACGGACGGACGGACGGACGGACGGGCGGGCGGGCGGGCGGACGGACGGACGGACGGAGAGGGAGGGAGGGACCCACACACACACGCACGCACAGAAAGCACAGAGGAGACGGACGGACTGGCGAGCGGCTAGAGGGAAAGGACCGAAGGGCGGGCGGATGGGCGGAAAGGACAGAGGGGATGGATGGACGGATGGAAGGAAGGTGGCCAGAAATCAAGTTTAGAAAACATAAAGGAACATTGTCCACCCTTGTGGAGTTTATAGTACATGGTTCTGACCCCTCATTGTGAGTCCATTGGTGACATGGTCAAACATCACCCCGGCCACCGTCACAGTCGGGACATTTCCTGCTACCAATATCAGGCTGGGTCGACCCGCTCGATATTATAGAAATGACTTTCAAGAAAAGTGGTGGCTAGAGGAGACTACTGCAACACACATTTTGTTCATTACGGATTCAAAGAATATGCTTAGCAAGGTGGAGAAAGGAATGTTTCGTGTGGAATGGCTCTCGTCGCTTCAGAGGTCACAGATTGTGAGAATTGTATGGATATTTTGCCCTGGCAATGCGAGTGTACGGGGGAATGAACAGGCTGATAGGCTAGCAGGGAATGCACCTCTTGGTGGTATTTTGCCTATGGACAAGGGGGAGGTGGTCGTGCGCTTGTGGGACCAGGTGGAGAAGGCGGAGGAACAGATTGAGAACCCATATGTGGAAAGAATGAGATTGCGGGGGATCGGCAGGGTTTCTGGAAGAATCTCAAAACTGAGAGGGAAGACCAGGAGAACTTTTAATCAGATAGCGGTGGGAAAGATTAGTAGTATGACTCTTCGCTGGCTGTTGACCGTGGGGACTGAGCACGTATGGGAATGTCCTGAGTGTAGTGATGTCGGTTCTTAACTCAACTCAACTCAACTTTGAAGAAAAACTAGAATGAAATACATATTGCACTAGAATCTAGACTCGTAGCGTGGCATCAGCTGGAAGAGTTTTAAGCGGAGTTTGGGAAACTTCGAAAATCATGTCTTTGCATAGCCTGCCAATCTTCGTATAGTCCATGCCGTGTGGCGTTGATAATCATGTCTGCCCACAGCCTCTTGTCTTGTGTACTGTCAATCTTCTTATAGCACATGCCTAGTGGAGTTAGTGATCATATCTGTCCACAGCCTTCTGCCTCGTGTGCTGCCAGTCTTCTTATAGTCCATGTCGTCAGGTGTTATGATCATGTCCGTCCACAGCCTTCTCTCTCGTGTACTGCCAATCATTATTGGTGCCGACGTTCCTCCATGTCATGATGTCAAACTGTTCAGCATCTTCTCTCTTTGTCTCATCCTGCCTCTCCCTCTCTCCAACCTTCTCTTTTTGCCGACGTACTCCAGCTTTCCCTTTCATGACATGCCTAAAGGATATGGACTCTCTTCTTCTGATGCGAGTAACCAGTTCTCATTGTGAGTCAACTTCTTTCAAGATATGTTCATTGCTCTGTCCATTCGTCTACGATGTTCATTCACATCATGCTTCTATAAAGCTATATCTGTGAAGCTTCCAGATAATTCCTCACTTGTCTTCTAAGTGTCCATGATTCGCTTCCGTCGATCAGAACTGGCTCAATAAACGAGTAGCTCTTAAGAACTCTGTATAATACCCATGTTAAACATATTATTGATTATTTTACATGTATTTTAATGCTTTTAATTAGCTTCATACGTGATGTTGAATGAAATCATGTATGAGAGGACGTAGAGAAAAAGGGAAGAATGTCTGAGGGCCTGCGTACCCAATACTTAACCCTTTGAAAATAAAGTTTGTTAATTCGTTCGTTCGCTCTGTCTCTCACCCCCATTGACTAAGCTACAATGCAGAGAATATTCTTCATCTTGTGTAAAGCTTCTGTTCCTTGTGTTATTATGTATCTAAGTTCCTTGATAATCTTCTACCTGCTGTTATTAAAGCTTCTATTCCGGGACATTTTCTAACTTATCAAGAAGTTATGTTTGTTTATCATCGGAGCATGTTTGCTAGGACAAATGAGTGTTCACTTGGCCTGGCCACGTGTGGCCACTGAACACAACTAATCTTTACTGTGAATTGGTCACGCTCGAGCGGTCATTGAGGGCCCGACAGAAACCTAGGTTTCCTCTCCTTGTTTTATCCGTGGACTGACTGGTCGGCCGGCCTGGGGGAAACACTGCAGCTGTAACTTGTAACTATAGACTGGGACAGGCTGGTGTCAGACTGATAGCAGTACCATCGGTAGGTGGATAACGGATTTTATAGTTTGTGTGTGTTTGTCCCATTTACGACATCAATACCACACTTTTGATTCAGTCTGTGTCCTATTTCTCACATCATTACCACATTGTTAATCGTTTATGTACCATTCATTGTCTCATTACCACATTCTTGATCGTTTATGCCCCATTCAATGACATTACCACCCTATTGATCGTTTATGTCCCATTCATGGCATCATTACCACACTGTTGATCATTTATGTCATATTCATGACATTAACACACTGTTGATCGTTTATGGCCAATTCATGGTCTCATTGCAACACGGTTTATCGCTTATGTGCCCCATTCATGGCATCATTGCCACACTTTTGATGTTTGTCTCATTCATTGCAGTACTACACTGTTGATCGCTTATGTGCCTTATTCATGGCATTACAACACTGTTCATCGTGTATGTGCCCCAATCGTGGCATCATCACCACACTGTTGATCGTTTGTGTCTCAGTCATGGCATTATTACCACTTTATTGATCGTTATGTGCCATATTCGTTGAATCATTACCACACTGTTGATCGTTTATATGCCATATTCATTGCCCCATTACCATACTGTTGATTAGTTTATGAACCTTTCATGGCATAATTAACATACTGCTGATCGTTTATGTGCCCCTTTCATGGCATCATTACCATACTGCTGATCGTTTATGTGCCCCTTTCATGGCATAATTAACATACTGCTGATCGTTTATGTGCCCCTTTCATGGCATCATTAACACTGTTGATCGTTTATGAACCATTCATGGCATCAACACACTGTTGATCGTTTATGCATCCCATTCATGGCATCAACACATTGTTGATCGTTTATGTATCCCATTCATGGCATCATTACCACACTGTTGATCGTTTGTGTCCCATTCGTCTTATTACCACACTGTTGATCGTTTATGTATGATTCATCGTCTCATTGCCACACACCAGTCAAGTTGATCACCGCAGTTGAAGAAAGAATCAGTCAAGTTTATCCCCGCAGTTGAAGAATCAGTCAAGTTTATCAACACAGTTAAAGAAAGCATCAGCCATGTTAATTCCTGTTTCTCGCCCATATCCGTGAAGGCAATGTGTCCAACCCTACTGCCCACGAAATCAGGAAGCTGGTTGAGCACCAATATTTCTTGTCATATAAAGGACCTTATGCTGGGATTTTACCCCAGTCACATCAAACTGCAGGAAACACTCCAACCAACAGCCATTGACAACAGCTGGGCCGGTACAGTTCTGTGTTTAAGATATTTCTGAGTAAGATTTTTCTGTGTCAGGAAGCTGGTTGAGCACCAATATTTCTTGTCATATAAAGGACCTTATGCTGGGATTTTACCCCAGTCACATCAAACTGCAGGAAACACTCCAACCAACAGCCATTGACAACAGCTGGGCCGGTACAGTTCTGTGTTTAAGATATTTCTGAGTAAGATTTTTCTGTGTGTAAGATTGCTCTGTGTGTAAGATTGTTCTATGTGTAAGATTGTTCTATGTGTAAGATTGTTTTGAGTGCAAGATTGTTCTGTGTGCAAGATTGTTCTGTGTAAAATTGTTCTGTTAGTAAGATTGTTCTGTGTGATTGTTCTGTGTGTGTGATTGTTCTGTGTAAGATTGTTTTGTGTTCAAGATTGTTCTGTCTGCAAGATTGTTCTGTGTGTAAGAATGTTGGGTGTGTAAGATTGTTCTGTGTGTAAGATTGTTCTGTGTGTGAGATTGTTCTGTGTAAGATTGTTCTGTGTAAGATTGTTCTGTGTTCAAGATTGTTCTGTGTGCAAGATTGTTCTGTGTGCAAGATTGTTCTGTGTGCAAAATTGTTCTGTGTGTAAGAATGTTGGGTGTGTTAGATTGTTCTGTGTGTAAGATTGTTCTGTGTGTAAGATTGTTCTGTGTGTAAGATTGTTCTGTGTAAGATTGTTTGTAAAATTGTTCTGTGAGTAAGATTGTTCTGTGTGTAAGATTGTTTGTAAGATTGTTGTGTGTGTAAGATTGTTCTGTGTGTAAGATTGTTCTGTGTGTAAGATTGTTCTGTGTGTAAGATTGTTCTGTATGATTGTTCTGTGTGTAACATTGTTCTCTGCATGTTTCAAGGAATGGGATGTTTTTAACCACCTGACTTCCGTGACATACAACTCTATGCTGGTCACTGGACTTGATTGCCTGCTCTTGATTGCCTGCTCTTGATTGCCTGCTCTCTGCCTACATGTGAGTTCACACAATGGTTATCATATATAGTTCACAGAATATCGTATAGTTCACAGTATATCCTATAGTTTACAAATATCGTGTAGTTAATGGGTTATTAGTTCACAGAATATTGTATAGTTTACAGAATATCGTATAGTTAACGGGTTATTGGTTCACGGAATATTGTATAGATCAAAGAATATCGTATAGTTCACATAATATCATGTAGTTAATAGCTTATTAGTTCATAGAACATTGTATAGTTCACAGAATATCGTATAGTTCACAGAATATCGTATAGTTCGCAGAATATCGAATAATTTAGATTTTTCAAATGCAGTTAATGCATTTACATCATATAGTTCACATGTATATAGTTAATACATGTATATCATGCAGTCCACAGGTATATAAACACATGTACATCATAGTTCACAGGAACATATAGACACATATCTATAGTTCCCACATGTATATCATGTACTTAACACGTGTATCATATAGTTAACACATGCATATCATATATAGTTGACATGTATATCATATAGTTGACTCATGTATATCATATATAGTTGACACATGTATATCATATATAGTTGACACATGTGTATCTTTTATAGTTGGCACACGAATATCATATTTAACTGACACATTTATATCATATATAGACACGTGTATATCATATATAGACACATGTATATCATATATAGACACATGTATATCATATATAGACACATGTATATCACATATAGTTGAAACATGTTTGTCATATATAGTGGAAACATGTGTATCGTATATAAACACACATATCATGTATATTTGACACACGTATATCATATATAGACTTGTATTTTATATAGTTGACACATGTTTATCATATATAGTTGACACTTGTATATCATATATAGTTCACACGTGTATATCATGTATAGTTCACACATTATATCATGTACAGTTCACACATATCATGTATAGTTCACACATTATATCATGTATAGTTCACACGTGTGTATCATGTATAGTTCACACACATCATTTACAGTCCACATATTATCATGTATAGTTCACACGTGTATATCATATATAGTTCACACGTGTACATCATGTATAGTTCACACATATCATGTATAGATCACACATTATATCATGTATAGTTCACACATATCGTGTATAGTTAACACATTATATCATGTATAGTTCACACGTTATATCATGTATAGTTCACAC